>ML792811.1:267557-284124 GCA_009831015.1 Picea engelmannii
TAGGGGGATTTTGTCATTTTTTTTACTTAAAATGTGATAAATTTTGCTAAAATGTCTTTAGAAAATATATAATTTTTATTTTTTTTTAAATTCTTGATCTATTTACAAAAAATTCTTAAAAAACACATGAAATTTAAGGTTTTCAATGTTTTGAATATATAAAAAACTTAATTTGTTTTTTTCCTATAACATGTAAAATTAAAAAAAAAAAAAAAAATAACCTCTGAAATGTGTAGTCTCTCCTTGTTGAATGCCCTTGATGTTTCTCCCTTGTAGCTTGCTTCAAAACGTTGTCTGATTGCGCTCCAAAATATTTAACAAACGTTGACAATAGTTGATGTGATGTAAAAAACCAAAACAAGAGTGTGTATATATATCAACTACTATACCACTTGTTAGTTTGTTTAGTGCATATGGGATAAACAAAATAGAAGAAGATTATATATATATATATATATATAAACCATCTCTAAGTTTAATCAATGTGGGATAAAGTAAAAAAGATAAAACATAATATAATTAATTAATTTATGATGGATTAATAGAGTAAGATTTATTTAATATTGAAGGTAAAATATTAAAGAGGAAGTTTTAGGAAAAACAATTTGGGGAAAATTTGGAGGGAAATTTTGGGAGGGAAAATTTGTGGGGGAAATTTATGGGAAAATTTGGAGGGAAATGTTCATTCCACAAGCTATAATAATGTCATTGGGAGGGTGTGCATTTACACCATTCTATGTTCGTAGTGAGCAATGATGGATTCAACAGATAGAGAGGATTTTATTTCTAGAGCATCAACATCGTGTTCACATGCCTTCTCTTTTGAGACTGACAAATGTGGTAGGAATACTTCTAATGTAAATGAGGAGTCATATGTTTCACCTAGTGAGAAGTTTGATCATAGTGCAAGCAATGATATTGAGCATATTGATGGGGAAAGTCCTAATTCTGAAGACTTTGAAGGCACCAATGATAAAGGGAAGGAATATGGTGAAAAGGATGATGACGATTTTCCTCCAAGTGAGGATTTTCAACGTACCAATGGGGATGATGAATAGTCTCCTCCAAGTGAGGATTTTGAAGGTACCGATGGGGATGATGAATAGTTTCCTCCAAGTGAGGATTTTCAAGGCAATAAAGAAGATGATGAAGATTTCCCTACAAGTGAGGATTTTCAAGGGAGTAAAGAGAATGATGAAAAGTTTCTTCCAAGTGAGGATTTTGCAGGTACCGATGATGATTATCAAGGTAGTAGAGAGGATTATGAAGATTTTCCTCCAAGTTAGGATTTTGAAGGTACTAATTAGAAGGATGAAAATTTTCCTCCTAGTGAGGATTTGCAAAGCACTAATAAGGATAATGGAGATTTTCCTCCAAGTGATGATTTTGAAGGTACAGATGGGGAGGAAGAAGATATTCCTCCAAGTGAGGAGTTTGAAGAGACTAATGAGCATGATGAATATTTTCCTGCAAGGGAGGATTTTGAACGAACTGATGAGGATGGTGAATATTTTTCTCTAGGTGAGGAGTTTCAAGGGACTAATGAGGATAATGAAAATTTTCCTCCAAGTGAGGATTTTGAAGGTACTGGCATGGATGGTGAAGGTATTGTTTCAAGAGGAGAAATTAAAGGTTCCAATGAACATGATGAATAGTTTCCTCCAAGTGATGATTTCCAAGGTACTACTGAGAATGTTGAAGATTGTCCTCCAGGTCAGCATTTTCAGGGAAGTAATGAGGATGATGTAGAATTTACCTCAATTGGGGATTTCAAAAGTAGTGAATATGATTATGTCAATGGTGGACACTTTCTTGCAGGTGATTGTGTTGTTGATGATGATGTTGATATTATTATTCTCAATGAGATTGTCAATGAAGATTATGATGGACCTAGGAATGGAGATCATGTTCTAAATTGTTCAAGTGCAACAAATCAAGGTGATCAACAATATCTTGTTCAGTCTCATCACAATGCTATGTATGATTATAGTGAGAATGATATTCCTCCTAGTGATGATGTTTAAATAGTGGAGAGATTGCAAAGAAATATTGTGTCCAGGTTGAGGACTAGAACTTTTTATATCAACCCAAATCATTCTAGTTATACAAGGTCCAGGAAAGAATTTCTCACTAAATCATTTTCAGTTGGTGATTTGATTTCTAGTAATTGTTTTAAAAGTATAGACTACATGTATGCCTTGGATAAAAGGAATAATTATTTGTCAATGAATAAGAGCATGAAAAATTCATATTTAGTGGGGTGCATGATATCTATGAAGACATGATATGATTATCATATTGGTAATATTTTACTTTTCATAAAGGATTTCAAAAAATTCTACTCAATTGGTAATCTTCGTCTATCAAGGATCCAAACAATATTGGAAAACGATCCTACATTTATTCAAAGGTACATCATGGACGAGATATTGGCCCATTAACAAACAATGCATTGTCACGGATGCGAGACTTATTTTCCAAACATGGAGAGTCTATGCCAGTTAGAGAGACAATACATATTCCTACTAATTTCTCAAGGAATGAAATCTACAGGTTATACGAAGAATATGTTGAAAGTGTTGAAGGAAATCATAATTTTATTTCATATGCAAATTTTACAATAGTATGGAAGAGACAATTCAACAATGTATGTTTTCCTAAGAAGTCAAGGATGGGTATTTCTAGTATATGTGTTTCTCTTAAAGCAAGAAGAGATAAATCTGAAGGGGTAGAAAGAGGTATATATTTACAAATTTTTTGTTTGCTTAAATTCAATATTTATCAACTATGAAAATATATTATCAATATTTTCATTTTGTGTCATATGTAGATTATATAGTCAAAACACTTCAAGAACACAGGAATTAAAAATCAAGTGAAAGAAAAAAGCTGTACAAACATAGAAATAAGTTTTATGATGCTCCAGATAAATATATGGGTATGATAATTGATGGCATGGAGCAAAAAAACACTTGTGCCACATTTTTTCCGTACACCAAAAGATTTACAGGAAGAGAATTTCATTCAGTTTCACTTGGTTGGTTGTATGGTTTTTAATGGAACAATGTGTCCAAGGGTTTAGTTCACAACTCCTAATATTCATAATGATGCAAATTTGACCATCACCATAATTCATCATGTGCTTAGTCACAAGTCTGGTAATCTTCCTCAAGTTCTATATCTGCAGTTGGACAACACTAGTCGTGAAAATAAAAATCAAATCAAATTGTGTTTGGATATCTTAGCATGCTTTTTGAACTAGGAATCTTTCAAAAGGTTAACGTTGGTTTCTTTCTTGTCGGACACACGCATGATCATATTGATCAAATGTTCAGTCGTTTTTCAGTAACATTGAAGAGGGAAAATGTTGAAATCCTACCATCATTAATTGAATGTATTAAGAAATCATACATCCCAGAGCCTATTTTTCACATATTAGAAGAAATTGTTCACATGCGAAGATTTATCCAGGGATCACATGGTGAAGAAAAGTGTATTGAGCAGTTTAATGACATTAGCTTCCAACATCAATTTTGCTTGAAACAAGTTGATGGGAAAACACCTATATGGGGCAAGAAGTATTCAACTATTGTAGAATGGGGGCCTTCATTGGGTTTGGCATTTTTGAAGTTCATTCCAGATCATCCAATGTTTGCATCAAAGTTAATTTTATTACAATCAAATGTTGAAATCCATAATGCACGAAGGCGTAATAAAGAAGTAGATTATTTTGAATGCATGGAGGAAATAAAAAAGTCCATTAAAGATACATATGAGTACTTTCATGTTGATGATTTTGTTTGGTGGGAGTCTTTTTTCAATAATTAAAGTGACATAATTTCAAACTAAACAAATGAAGATACACTTTTGAAAACTACATTTAATTGGCCACAAAATATGTCAAATGAATCTGAAGAAAGAAACATTGTTGAACAACGAGAATCTCAAGATGCTATTGAGTTTTCACAAGTAGAGGAAAAAGAAAAGTATATTGGTTCTAGAAGATCACATGCACAATGTGAAGCCATGGAGGATATTTACAGGGGTTCAATACAAGATATTAAGAAGGGTTTCATGATTGCAGTATTAGTGACTGGACATCCACATGGTTATCCGTTATGGATTGCAAAGGTTATATGGATCGGTAAATAAAATGAAGATGTTATAGATATTCAAGTGCATTGGTATGCAACAAGTACACACCCATTCAATGGTGTGTACAAGCAAGAGATGATGGCTGAGAAACAGAACAATAGAAAGAGAAAAAGAAAGGGTCAAAATATAACTTGTCATCACACCGACCTCTTAAAATTAGAGGATGTTGGCATACATGTCTATGAATTCAATTTGACAAAGAGAGGAACTCTTCGCTCCAGGACCATAGAGATTATCAAGAGGTTGTTTCCATAAGAGATAACTGTGAGATGGGATTCTACTAAACCTAGTCGTAGATCAAAGAGGCTTTTGACATCTGAAATGTTGGGCATACATGCAAACTCATATGGTGCACTCATTTATAATAGATAATAATATGGATCATCTACATCTTCATCCAATCATTCATCTGAAGACAATGTAGATTATGATGGTGTGTCAGAATCCATGGATGAATTTGATTAGGTGTATGAAACATTTTATGCATTTTTTATCAATATGATGTGTGTATGGTAACCATAAATGAGTGTTATCGGTTACATATGATATTACATGAAGTTATGAATCATGTCTATGTTTTATGAATTATATGTTTTGATTATGGAGAATATATAACAAAATTTCTTAACTCTTCTATTTTTTTTTTTTTTTTAATGTCTAGAGGAATCAGCAACTAGTTGGGCACGTGCTCGCGTTACACGTGGCCGTGTTATCCAACTGCTACCACTATAACCTCCAGGTGTGCCCACGATGCCCCTTACACGGCACACATTGTAAGCTGGGGGGAGTTGAACTCGAAACCTCATGGAACTTCATTTTCACGGCACTTGCCAATTGAGCTGCCCCCCCGGGGGCTTAACTCTTCTATTTTGAATATGGAAAATGTATTGAAATAATTTATGTTTCATTAAATGTAATTTGTATAGACTTGTTTATTTAAAATAAAAAATATATTTTGAAGTTATGTTGAATGTTGACATCTGAAATGGTGATATTTTCATGCCATTATGTATTATCGTGTGGTTGGAGTGATAAAATAACCTTAAAAAAGTAAATATTTAAGGGTTGATTTTACGATTTGGTTTATAGCAGTGATAATTTTTTACACCGCTTTCAAAAATGTGTTAATTCTTAGGTTTTGGTTGCAATGTTACTTTTCTCACTATGATAAGGTTTCAAATGAGGTATAATTTTAACATTTAGAAAAAAACATTCTTCTATCAGTAACACCATTCTTTGATTTAGGTGTTGATTTTAATGTTTTTCTAAGCAACTATACGCATGTTTTAGGCCATGCTTGAAAAAAAGTTGTAATTTTAACCTAAAAAAAAGGGTGCTACCAGTAGTGCCACTTTTTTATTTGAGGGTTAATTTTGTGGTTTTTTATGCAAAAATACGAGTTTTAAGGGCTAGATTTCTCATTTTGAGGTCACAGTTCTCATTAATTTTGTAATATTATTCCCCCGTTATGCATCTATAATCAAGAAGAAAGCACAATAGATAGAGAGGAGACTGGTCTAGGAGAAAGAGTAGAGGCCATGGAGATTGCGATGCACTTGGAGGCTACATCAGGAGGGGAAGATACATTGGCAGGATTGACACAGGTGCAGTCACAATTGGATAACATGATGATGTTGTTGCAATATATGGTGAAGACAAAATTTGTGCGCGAGCATGTATGGTGTACCACATGTTGATCTGAGGGGATCGTAGGGATGAGTGCCATGTACTAGAAAACTATTTGGTGATGGGAGCACTGAGTCCATTTCCCACTAGGCCTCAGACAGAATGGTGTGATATTTATAGATAAAGGGGCCATGTATCACCCCACTATACGACTTTGGAGAAGTATCATAAGACACATCATACTTCATTCTATGAATTCTACAAATCCATGGGACATGATGTCAACAATGGTTGATCACTCTAGCCACCGCAAGAAAATAACCGTGACGCACTCTATGCACAAGAAGAACATAAGGGTGGTGATGAGAGAGGAGGATACCAAGGAGGTCCTATAGGTCGATATGGGTGTGATCGTGGATGAGGATATGGAGGAGGGGTAGGCAGACCCCTACTTGTTTCAAATGTGGATAAATTGGTCATGTATCAAGGTTTTGTACCAAACTACACATGCTTTGTGCATACTGAACATATACCTCCTATCATGTCATAGGACTATCCCGACTTATTGAATAAGTGGGAAGAAAATAAAACGCATTGAAACATAGTGAATTTGGAGCTGTGCGGGAATACAAAGAAGTATGAGGAAGTTGATGGACCTACATTACAAATTGAGGTGGAGTGAAGACAAGGAGGAATTTCGATTAATCTAAGATATTGGTTAAAAGGCCAGAGGGGAATATCAGAAAGGAAGCACAAAACCAAAAGACATATATAGAGTCAATGGTTAGCTCAAGTGGTCATGTGTCAGGCGTGAGAAATCTCCCTCGATGAATTGGGGAGGTCACGGGTTTGACTCTCTTAATCCCCCCGGGTTTAGGCTCCATTAACGGGGTCGGTGGTTTACCCTATTTAGTATCCATAGTTCATGGGAAAGTACTTAGAGAAATTTTATTGAAAATGGAAATTACATTTCTTAAGTGTTCTAACACCTTGGAACCAAAACTATAGCCTAGTAAAACTAGATCCCTTCAACCCAGTTTTTCCCACCATAAAAATTGTTATGTAATATCAAAACAAGTATGTTAATAATGCTTTTACAGTTTCAGGCTTACACATCATAAAAATCACAAAATAGATATATCCCATTATTCTTTTCATACACTGCTACCATTTAAGAACATGATGTAAAACTAAAATGAAATCCTTCTTCTTCAAACAAATATAAAAAGATGTGATCATGATAAAAAGATTGAAAATTAATCAAGACATAAATAGATACTCCAATTCTAATTTCCTCCATGGAATAGATCCCTTCGCTAATCATTTGTCATGTCTTTCTTTCAATAGAGTGTCTACTTTCTCATTTAATTCCATAAATATATGAGATTTCTTTTTTGCAAAGGTGGATGCTATCTAAGATAACTAATCTCAAACATGCCTAAGAAGGATATAATATAATTAAGCACTACCCTTCATCTAGTTAATGACAAGAGAGGAGTCACCAAAAATATGAATATTTTTAACAAGAGCACACTTGAGCAACAATCTCCAAGCCATAAGCTATGCATGGTTATTAGAACTTTCCTCGAGCCCAACTTTAAATTTTACATAATGAGAATCAAATAAAAACAAACCTCTTCCAGCGCTACTAAACTCTAATGGAACCTACTTAGTTTCATAAAATAATCCCCAAGATTGTGTCTTTTCTATTGTCAACCCTCCTAATTGATAAGGATCTTTTTTCTTGATGAGTATTTGAAATTTTTAAACCATAGATTTGACTTGTGAGAGAACCTGAAAAGAGGGAATGTGTTTGTCTTCAAAGCTTTGTGAGTTCCTAGCTAGCCAAATTTCCCAAATGATTAGGCATGGTAAAGATCTAAATTGTTTCAATTAATTTTTGTTATACCATTTCTTCAAACTCTCCTCCATTGTCTCCTTATTCCACACATTTACAAATACCAATGGTTTTCTCTACTTGGTTCTCGATTTGTTGAGCATAAGGAAATTTTATTAACAAGTGTGATGTATTCTCATGTTCCCTTCTACACAACATGAAAATTCCTAGGCCTTGTATTGTCCTCCTCTACATGGCTTCCCATGTCAATGTTTTATTTATCAATGCTAACCATAAAAAGGTTTGAGTATTTTTGGGATATTTTAGCTTCCTAATCTACCTCCACCACGAAACTAGCTCTTGAACATTGGTAACAAACATAGCTTTATATCCAAGGCACATGATATATTCACCCCTATTCTTGTTATATTCCCAAGAAATAAGTTCATCTTCATCTCTCATCCTTATATGTCATCTTTAATACTATTTGTATAACCATTTTGTAGAATAACCTACTCTCCTTGAAAACCCATTGACTAAGTATTATTCCAACCTTGTTTCCAGAAGTCTATGGATAATGGATCCCCCACTTGATTGAGAGTATAAATACCTATATCTTGAATAAATCAAATCAATTCTTTGATAAATCTTATCATTTCTTCAAATCCTAGAATGGAATCAATGCCAATTTTAAATTTGTAACTTGCTCACCATTTATTACCTTTCAAGCCAAATGATTCCTAGTCACTCGAAAGGCCTGAACAAGAGTCTTCTACTATACTGTGACATTTTTAATACTTTTCCTTGGACTCCTAATCTAGTCAATGAAGGTCCCTAGATTGTTAATCCCAAGAAAAAACCCCATGTTAAACATAAAACCCATTATTAAGCACTAGATATTGAATTATTACATTTCTATATTATATTTGTATTTAGGATAGAAACCTTCATTGTAGCCCTTCATTATAATTGTACCCTTTGTCTCCTATATATATACCAATGATACCTAGTCTTAGGAGGATATTATCTTATATCATCTTGTCTTTTGAATTGAATATATTGTAAAATTAGGTTTGCCTCTCAAAGTGGACTGTATTCATTGACTTTTTATTATTTTAATGCATTGAATCGTAGCATTTGGTATGAGAGCATCGATCTTAGGGTTTTGTTGCTTCAAAAAAGTCATCTTGGTATTTTCTCTATACCTTTTTTCTAAGATCCTTTAGATAGAAAAAATTTGAGTTTACTTAGGAGAGATATCCAAGTACATATGGTAAGATATGTAAGATAAGGCTTTCAACTCATCCTAAATTCAGTTTTAAATGAGTCATCTTGGGAATTTCACGATAATTTTTTTCTAGGAGGTTCAGATCGTGAAATTTTGTGGAGACTAAGGAGATAGGTCATAGTACAGGTGGTAAAATTGTATGTTCTGGTTCTCTATAATTTTTCATATAGAGTCCATGGAAGACAAGGTTTGTGACTAATCCTGAAATTTGTTATCTTAGCATTTTCGCTGTATTTGTTTTTAGTGAAGTTTCAGAATTTAAAATTTTCATAATCCTTTTTTGACGTAGTGAATTATGTGCGCAAATTTTTTCATATTTTGAATCATTATATTTTATGATATATTGCTTGTGGAAGTTAGGGTTTTTGCACAAGTTATTTTATAGTGATTTTAAGAGATTTTTCGTGGTTGGAAAGCTCATTTTTTATATTTCTTTTAGAGACTTGTTCCAGTGTCTTTAAATAACATGAGATCTTTCATTAAGTGGGTAAAACTATGGTTGGGGAATAATTCACACAGGAAGTACACATGGTTTTATGTGGTTACTATAAACACGTTGTTTCACCTAATGGAAACCCATGTAACCCCTGTTGGTTCCCCTTCAAGTAGTACCACATTAGACGATACCTATAGATAGGATTTCATTTCCACGTACCTTTGGTTATATAGGAAGTCCCCTAGGTATATCAAAAACCATCCTTAGATAATTTATTTGGTCATCTTGTTGCTATAGTACAATGATAACAACACTCGGTGAGACCACTCTCTAGTACGTAGGTAGTTGGGTAGAATGGCTAAGGGCACATATGAGCCTCCTTAGTTATTTCCCTGAGATATTGGGTTGAGTACTATTATTGGACCCCACATGTCTATCAAAGAGATATAGCACATGAAACTCCCTTGTCCTTGGGACCTAGTAACCTCTTTCAATGGCTCCATATAAAAATCCAAAACTTACTTCACCAAATAAACCTTCAGAAAGATCCTCCATTAATCATGAAGAAAATAAGGAGATACAAAGTCATCTATCCAAATTGGATGGACACATCAACAAATTGAATTTTAGGTCAATGAAAAAGGATGATTTGACAAATAGTCAAACAGAAATGGGAAGAAAAATGGACAAAATAAGGAACCGATGGAGAGAAAGATGGAAGAAAATAAGGAACTGATGGAAAGGGAGATGGATGAAAATAAGGAATAGACGAAAAATAATGATGGATCAATTCGAACATAAAATGGATGGAAAGTTGGAAAAAATGGAAAATAATATTTTAGAAGACTTAAATTGGAGGTTCGTTAAAATTGATAAGGTGTCAGAAGGGACACATGAAAATAAGACTAGTAGTTCGGTTGAACAAATTTCCTATAATAAGAATTTTTTAGGGGAATTTAACCCCAGTAAATTAAACCTTTGCAAGGTTGAAGTAAAGAAGTTTGATGGAACAAAGGTCTTTACCTGGGTGAAAAAAATAGAAAAATATTTTGAACTACATAATATTATGAATGATAAGAAAAGGATTCACATAGAAACTTTGGACTTTGAGATAAAACCATATCAATGGTACCAATGGGTAGTTAAATGGAAGCCCCCTTTTTTATCATTATGCTTGGGGTTTATTTACAAGAGACATAGAAGCACATTATGGGAAAGTTTGGTAACACACCTACTTCATTCAATTGACAAGAATCAAGAACTTAGGTTATATTGCAGATTATAATTCAAAATTTTAGGTATTGGTCACAAGCATGTATGACATAAGTGATGAACATTTGTTGGAAGATTACATGAGCGTATTAAAGAAATACATTAAACATTATATTTTCTTAAAAATTCCTCGAAATATTATGGAATCTATGCAATTTACTCGTCATATTCAAGCCAATAATATTACTACACACAAGTCCATCATTGGAGCATACACAAGAAGAAAAGATCATTTTGGGGTTCATAATATAACCATCCCTCAATCGATAAGGTTGACACCTCAAAAAATGGATGAAAGAAGAGAAAAGGGACTATGTTTCAATTTTGATAGAAAGTACAGTAAGGGGCATAAATGAGATGGGAAGAAATTATTGTACATAAACTATGAAGAGGAAGAAGATCAAAAATTGGAACCATCACAAGATCTATATCTAGAAGAGACTAATCCAATGATATCTTTCCATGGATTGATCGACATCAATACTCCAAAAACCATCAATATAGAAGGATACATAAAAAAGTAAAAGGTAATAGTGTTGATTGATTCTAGCAGTACCCATAACTTCATCAATTACAAATTAGAAAAAGATCTCAATTGTTATGTATTTCTAGCATTAGCGTTTCAAGTAATGATTATATATGGAGGTACCATAAATTGTTCTGGGAAGTACCATAGTATTAAGCTCGATATGGGGGTGAATCTATTGGATAGTCCCATGATTTCCATCCAAATGGGTAGTGTTGACATTGTATTACGGGTCTAATGGTTACACTCATTGGGAACAATGTCCCTTAATTTTCAATATCTTTTCATTAAATTTTCCTCAGAAGGTAAGGAAATTAAACATCTAGAGGTATCCAAGGGAAACCCTCTAAGGTGATAAGCTCTAACAACATGAAAATGTTACTTAAAAAGGGACACCATGGTGTAATTTCATAATTGTGATCACTATATGTTCAAACATCTATATCCTCTGCTCCATTGGATCTCCAAATAGTTATCAACAATCATTCCAAGGTATTGGGAGAAATGACTAAGCGTATTCCACCTATTGGATATCATGAGCATGCTATTTATTTGCAACTAGGAAGTGTACCACCTAACATTAGGCCTTACATGTATCCATATGCACAGAAATGTGTGATTGAGCATTTCATCCAAGAAATGTTAGAGGTCAATATCACTCAACCTAGCCAAAGTTATTTCTCTTCACCAGTGGTGATGGTTATAAAAAAGGATGGTTCGTGGCATATGTTTCCATATTATAGACAACTCAACAAAATGACCATCAAAGATAAGTTTCATATTCTTGTCATTGATGAATTATTAGAAAAATTGCATGCAGAAAAATTGTTTACTAAGTTGGATCATCGTTCAAGGTATCATCAAATCAGAATGAGATAGGAAGCCATTCCCAAAACAAATTTTAGAACACGTGAAATTCATTATGAGTTTTTGTATATGCCATTTGTACTTACTAATGCACCTTCAACATTTCAAATCTTGATGAATTACATTTCAAGCCCTTCCTTAAGAAATTGTGCAAGTATGTTTTGATGGCATACTAATCTATAACAAATCTTGGGAAAAGCATATAAAAAATGTTGACAAGGTATTAAAATTATTGGAAGAGCGACAAATTTATGCAAATCCTTCCAAGTGTGCCTTTGGGGTCTGAGAAGTGGAATATTTGGGTCATATTGTATCTCATGAAGGTGTAAAAGTGGACCCTAACAAAATTAAATCCATAAGGGAATGGCCAGTTCCCAAAACCTTGAAGAAACTTAGAGGATTCTCATGATTGATAGGCTATTACCACAAGTTTATAAAGAACTATGGAAAAATAACATCACCTCTAACAACATTATTAAAGAAAGAATTATTTTCTTGGAATCAACCAACAACCAAATATTTTGAAAAACTTAAAGAATCTATGTGTACAATTCCTATCCTGGCCACACCTAACTTCACAAAAACATTTTTTGTGGAGTGTGATGCCTCATGTCATGGCATTGATGTAGTTTTAATGCAAGAAGGAAGGCCCCTTGAATTTGAAAGAAGCCAACTTAAAGGAAAAAGCTTACTCAAACCAATTTATGAAAGATAAATGTTGTTCATACTACATGCAGTTAAGAAATGACACCCTTACTTAATAGGAAGACACTTCAAAGTAAACAAAAATCATGATAGTTTGAAGTATTTCTTGGAGAAACTATTATATTCAGAAGAGAAATAAAAATGGGTTACAAAGATGTTATGTTATGACTTTGAAAATATATACAAAAAAGGAAAACATAATATTGTGGCAGATGTCCTTTCAAGGGAAAAAAAAGAAATAGAAGGTTCACTATGTGCTATTTCTATTCCGCAATTTAATTGGGTGGAAGAAGCAAGCATAGAATGGAAGAAATATCAAGAGGTATGCAAGATCATTCAACAACTAGAAGAGGACCACAATTCATTATATAAATTTGAATGGAAGAATGATTTTCTATGGTATCATGATCGCCTATATTTATGTCAGAATTCTCAACTCAAACAAAAGGCCCTTCTATAATTCCACAATTATCTTATAGGAGGAAAATTAGGATTCTTTAAAATGTATCGAAGGACCAGGAAGGATTTTTTATGGGAAGGTCTTAAAACTGATGTTCAAAATTTTGTTTATGAATGTGTGGTCTTTCAACAAAATAAGGGAGACACAATCAAGAAATTGGGTCTCCTACAACCATTAGCTATACCAAGTCAATGTTGGGAAGAAGTTACAATGGATTTTATTACAGGTTTACCCAAATCTAAAGGAACGACTGCCATCATGGTAGTAGTGGATCGACTAAAAATGTATGCCCATTTTTTCTCTCTTTCTCATCCTTTTAAAGATAGTATAGTAGCCTCATGTTGTCACCCAAAATTTTGGGTCAATATCGTGCATGCACACAAATGAAGTTGTACGTGCTCATTCTAGTTTTGTGTGCACCCAAGCAGATGTGGAAGGATTGACAAGAATTTTGCATTGGACCGAGTTTTTACAATTTTTTTTTAATGCATGCTAAATTCCAGTTCTTCTAATGTGTGTTGATCCAATTTTTGTATGCGCACCAAAAATCAAGAAAGGAGTCGTCGGGAAATATCCTCGAATGATTACTACCAACAACACAAGGGAACATGAAATAAACAAAATATGGGTTGCCCATGTAGTTAATATTTCTCTCATTCCAGAAAGGATACATGGAATGCAAGCAGGTGGTAGAAGCATGCTAGACTATTAGTCAATAGAGCGACTGGAGAAAAAGTGACAGAGACAGAGCTCCATAGCCAAGAAGGATATAAAAGGAATCAATGATGACAAATAAAAGGTTGTTATTGTTGTTGAGTTGATTCATTGGGTCATCGTTTTTTTCTATTATTGAAAGAGATCAT
The DNA here is from genome assembly GCA_009831015.1 of Picea engelmannii. NCBI lineage: Eukaryota > Viridiplantae > Streptophyta > Pinopsida > Pinales > Pinaceae > Picea > Picea engelmannii. The sequence goes on from ML792811.1 coordinate 281,593, forward strand.
TTTGAGCCTCTGTAGTATTGTAATGTTTTAAGGATCTTGACTGCAAGTTTGATTCTGTCATGAGACTAAGTTTTGAAAGGATGTGCATGGTGCAATGTATTGTAAATATGGGGAATTATATAAAGAGAATATGAGATCTTGTTGTTGTCAAGTATGTTATGATTAATGTATGCTTGTGTTTGATGGAATAAGGAGAACAATAAAGCTACAATGATTCTGAGTTATCATGTGTTCCTTATGTGGTATTTGGATCTTTCTGTGTATCGTATTTTCATATTGATAATAGCAAGTTATTAGCTATGGAATGTATGTATATTGACCCAGATGGATCTCTGAGTGTTTATCCCTTCATCCCCGAAAAAAGACTCGATGGTCTATGTAATCCTCATAGCGTCTTGGGTGAGACTTTCTTCAGCCTTGGCTGAAGATTGATATGTCGATGCTTTGGCATTTTGTTTGTTCAACTTTAGATGAACCCTGGGTATTGATCCCCCAACATTAAGAAGGACACATGCAAGCATGAAACAACCCAAAAAATGGTTCTGTTGTTGGGACCTGAAAGTATTGTATTAAACGATGAAGGCAAAGAATGAGGTGGTATCCATCTTGGGATGAAATTAAAGATTGGATAACTGCAAAAGAACATGAGTTTACCCAACAAGAAATTGAAGGTCTGGGAGTCAATGTGAAGCGATGGAAATACAAGTATCTCTAAATTGATATGCATGAGATTTTAGATGCTAAATTTCCATGTTTGTTGTATGAATCGATGAAAATACAAACTTCCATGAATACTTCTTTGAGACCACTAGAGCCGATAGATTGGGATCAAGTCACACTTGATAGGTTGAAGGAAACAGGAAATAAGTTGACTCAAGCCATTGATTTATGGTTTTCTCGAGTAAAGGAGGGGTATATCATTGAATTTACTATAGAGTACATTGATTCTTTCAGTGAGACTAAAATAAAATTTGCAGAAGGTCCTAGGAAACACATGTTGGAAGAAATACCACTTTGGATAAAGACATTGTTCATGGAGAAGGGGTTGATGTGCATGGATCCCGACATGATGGTTGAGTAAACCCCCTAGCGCTGGGGGGGGGTGAAAAGATGGGATAAAATGAGGAAGGAGTCAGATCCGTTGAGGAGGATCTAGAAGTTGTTTAAATGAGGTGAGGAATGGGATGGACCCAAAGGAGCAGAGGAGAGAGAGAGATGAGAGATACACAAGAAGAGTTTACCTAAGAAGGAAATCATAACAGAGAGGTAGAAATAAGTTAGCCAAGGGAATGCAACGGGCAGTTAGGATTGGGATGAAGATAAAGGAGACTGCACTAGGAGGAAGCGTGAAAGCATGTGTTGTGCCAGAGAGGAGCACAGATGAAGATAGGCTCGCAAAGAGGCATGAAACTAAGAGTAGATGGTCTAATGGAGATACTAGCAGTAGCTGGAGTAGTGGTAGTAGCAAGAGTGGCTCTAGAGACGAAGTCCAAACCCCTTGGTTTTTGCGAAGTGACACAACATCAGAGAAATATAAGGTGTAGAGTAGAGGCACATGAGAAGGAGAAGAATATGGAGGCTCCCCTAGTGGTGGGGGAGAAGAATTGGCGATAGTAGATGGTCTTGCATGGTTGCAGATAGGAAACTCTCTAGATCACCTCAAAATAAATGTCATAAGAATATGGACTTAGCTCCCATTGGTACCACCCCCAACAATATTACCAACTTAACAAGAACTTTGTTGAGTTCTCGTTTTTTCAAGGGTCCCTTTTTTTTACCATGTTTTGAAAAATGGTGCTACCGGTAGCACCCCTTTTCATTTTGAGGTAGTTTTTTGATATTTTAAATCTTCTTATCTATAACGAATGTCCATTTTGTTTCTAAAATGCTTTTTTTTAAACTATTTTATAATTTTCCTAAATAATTTTTTTTTTGTTTTTTAAATGCTTGTTTTTCTAACTATTTTCATCTTTTTCTAAATTGTTTTTATTTTTATTTTTTATCAATGTTGTTTTTTATGATTTTTAATGAGACTAAAAATGTTATATATCATTTACGTTTATGAAATTAAGTTTTTTCATACAATTATGTCTCATTATTTAATTCATGGTGCCATAGTTTTTAAATATAGTGTAAAATTGTATTTTTAACACACTTTATTTTTTCTTCAATACATAGCAAATAATTGTAGCTAAATATGCAAGATACCAGATATATAAAATATGCAGAACAGAAATAAAATGCTAGTAATGGCAGAATAACAGTAAAATATCCAGCATAATCTTCACAATACACAGAAATGATATACAAATTAGCAACAGAAAAGCACTTTGATTCAGAAAGCAATGTTCACAGGCCTCTTCGAGGGGGCAACCTCCAATCGAGCAGAGCTCTGTTACAATAATATCCAAGCTAGGGTTTTCATACCCTCGACCCTTATTTATACTAAATATGTCTATTAAGAGAAGCATCTAGAGGAAGATCCTTCTAGAAGCAGAAGCTTCTATTAGGTCTTCTTACATCCGCCTTATT
>ML792811.1:289807-313269 GCA_009831015.1 Picea engelmannii
CATCTTAAAGCAACAATAGATGCATATTTATTCTTATTTTAAAATATGAAAGTCAAAACATTACAATTATAACTCATAAAAAATTTGCAAAATTCAGCATTGTGTTCAAGGGAATCCTAAAACTAATCAACAATTCCATATAACACAAATTCGTCATTCTCAACAGACACATCATCATTTTCTTGGACATCATTCTATGCTTCCATTGAATTATTGATATCCACAAGTTCTCCAAAGTGATCTTTTCCAAGAAGACCTCTTAATGGTACTTGAGGATCCTGTGATATTTTTTCCACCTTTGATTCATTAAAATATCATTTCATCATGCCAACTTCTTTCATTTCATCTGGAATAGCTCGAATAGCATTAATTCTTTGTTGAATAAAACCACATTGCAGTGTGTCACTTTCAATGGCTATGCAATTCCTTCCTTTTTGTAAGCAACATGCTAATTTTGTACCTAATCACCAAATAAAAAATAAATAATTAAAGTAAATAATGTAAAACAACATAAATTAAAAAAAGAGTGAAGTATGATTTCATAAATGTTATATCATAAATCTTGCCTGAACCTGAGAGAAAATCCAAAATCCAATCTCCCTCATTTGAAAATGTATCTATAAGATAATTAATTAGTGCTTATGGATTTTGATAAATGTTAACGATCTCTCCTTTGAAATACTTTCCCTCATATGTTAGCTTTCTAGCCACAACATTGTAAACAAATAAACTACTAGGCTTCTTTCCATCCTTTACATTGTAAAGAATAGAATCATAAGTATCATATTTTGTCCAACTTGCAAGATGTATACTTTCAATATCACGTGTAAATGGTTCACTCTTGGAGCTATGAATATTAGGTTTTTTCCTATAACACAAATAAGTACAAATTCAATTAACTTGTGAATTACTAAAATAGATTTCTAATCTTAATCACTAAACATACAATTTCAATATCTTACCCATAAAGCTACATCATTGTCTTTTGTTTTCCCTTGAAACTTGATTGTACTAATCCTTGTTGTGTGTCTGAATGAAAAAACAGAAATCTCCAAAATGGTGATGTTGTGACTTCAAGAAATCCCATAACCACTTTACTGAAAGCTTGATAAGCATAAAGCTCAGTATCATATTCAATGTTTTGAATATTATAACCATGAGGGATATCTACGATAACTAGGGAGTATTCCTTTTTAGGAACAAGATTTGCAATTTTTTCACAATCCCCTAATATCACTTTATATTGAAAAGTGTCGATCCTATTCCAAATGTAGTGATCAGGGGTGTGATCAAGCTCAACACTTTGAAGACGTCGCCTTATTTCTCTTTCAAACTTAGCTTTTTTAATACAAGTTTTGAAGGTTTCAGGAACTCCAACTATATTATTCTTTGTCATCTTTATTGAAACAAACAAACATATAATTATATATCTATAACTAATAAAATCGAAATAAATTAACCTACAAATGAATAAAATGAATGTAATATGTTGGACAACTGAGAGGGGGGGGTGAATCAGTTGTTACCTTGCTTAAACAATTATGCTTATTTTAAACTCTTTGTAGAGCACTTAATGATAATCACAATAATGCAGGGAGGTAAGCAATAGAACATTCGACATCAGTCACACATATGAAATATACAGAGACAAATATTTCTTGAGGAAACCCATAAAGGGTAAAAACCTCTTCTTCTTGGTATGATAAGTAATCTTTACATTCTGTACATTATCATACATATGAGCTCCAATTCATTGTGAGGCTACAACCTCTGTTTTGCAAGCTGCAACTTGCTGAGAGCACCAACTCTCTATTTTCTCTAGCACCAACTAGAAGGAAGTGCCAACTCCCTGTGTTTCTCTAGCACCCACTAGAAGGAAGCACCAACTCCCTGGTTTCTCTAGTACCCACTAGAAGGAAGCCAAAACTCCCTACGTGTTCCAACACAAACTGGATGGAAGCACCAACTTCCAGTCACACATGCACCGACTTGTAAAATAGAGAACAACAGTTCTCCCTTGCACCACCCTGCCACCCTGGTTTCTTTGGCTGCAACCAGATGGAAAATACAACTCCCTGTGTTCAAGCACCCACTTGAAACTCTGAGGACAACAATCCTCCCTACCACCCTGAAATATATATATTTTCTACTGAAACTTATTACAGTGATTCAATAGTTGTCATTGGCTTACCAGGCTTATCACTGTTCTATTATGCAACTCTGCTCTGTCTGCCTCACTGTATTCCTACACACATGCCTTGCGCTTTCTGTTCTTCTGCCTTTTATGCTCTGTGCGCCATGTCCATTCAATGCACCATTCCTCTTCTGTGTATTTCAGCTGCTGCACACTGCCTCCTTCTACATGCCTGAATCACTCTCAACAAGAACACTCATCTCTTCTTTGTTCTACATTCTTATAGTCTCTTTGCACCTTATGCATTCCATATGCGCAATGCTTCTGCATACTCTTCCCCCTAGCCATTGTTCTGCACATCGGGATATTCACTCCACTCCCCATTACCACCACTTCACCCACTCGAGCTTCAACACACTCTCATTGCTCTGCATGTTCTCCTTGTGTCGAGTCCTCTTCTTGATCATCATCGCAATTCCTCAGCTTTTTTGGCATCTATACCCATGCGTTCATCATCACTGGGTGTTATGCTAAGATTCCTTGGCCTCTCCAGCAGTCGAGACTCTTTGTCTTCTCTGTCGCAGTCGAGCTCATTCCCTCTGTTGCAGTTCCAGGCTCCAACCATCTTGCATCTGTCAATAGCCTGTATGAACCGTCTTCATTCCACTGGAAGATGCCTCGAGACTCTTCATCTTCTCTGGCGATCACCCTGAAGTCTCTTCGAGTCCTCTGACAGAAACCATCAGTCGTTTCTAGAAGTTACACTGTGAACCTATTGAGCCTTGTGCCTTTGGCACCTTTCACCTTTCCTTTCACATGTGGCCTTAGGCGGTGACCACAGCCTACACCAAAAGGTGTTTTCGCATTTCGGCATTTCGCATGTCGCGAATTCTTGTTGCGAGGCATCTTGACTCTCCAAGTTGCGATTTCTGAAATGGATCTTGGTTGCACTAGCTCCTTCCTCCATCTTCCGCAGATGTGACCACCGGCTGTGACCACATCCTTATTCGAAACTGCATTTCACATTTTCGCGTTTCGTGTATTTGTTGCGAGTCACTCTGAATCTTCCAACTCCCGATCACGAAATGGAGCCTTGCAACTTGCAAGCTCCTTCCTTCACATGGACACAGTTGTGACCAAGCGTTTATCCATAAAGTGCTTTGGTGGTTACGCATTTCGACATTCCTACATTTCGGCATTCCTGTGGAGAAGTATCTCGACACTCCAACTCCTGGTATCCGAAATCTGGACTAAAAGGTGTTTTTCGCATTTCGGCATTCCTGTTGTGAATTATTTCGACACTCCAACTCTCGGTATCCGGAACTCTGAAATGGAGTTAGATCAACTATCTGGTATTTCGGTGTTTCGCATTGCGGCATTTCGGCATATCTGTGATGAAGTGTTTTGACACTTCCAACTCCCGGTATCTGGAACTCCGAAATGGAGTCAGATCAACGTTTCGGTATTTCGGTGTTTCGCATTGCGGCATTTCGACATTTCTGTGATGAAGTGTTTTGACACCTCCAACTCCCGGTATCTGTAACTCTGAAATGGAGTCAGATCAATGGTCCAGTATTTCGGTGTTTCGCATTACAACATTTCGGTATTTCGGTGATGAAGTGTTTCAACACTTCCATCTCCTGGTATCCAAAACAAAGTTTTTAGCTTCTGATACACCTCCAACTCCTGATATCCGAAACTGGAGTCTTTGTTGATGTGTCTATTTTGGGATTTCGGTGTTTCGCGTTTCACAACTTTGGGAATCCTGTGACGAAGAGTCTCGACTCTTGACTCATCCAACTCTCAGTATCTGAAACTTTTGTTGATGTGCCTGTTTCAGGATTTCGGCATTTCGCAGTCTGCAACTTCGGGACTCCTGTGATGAAGAGTCTCGACTCTTGACTTCTCCAACTCCTGGTATCTGAAACTCTGAAATAGAGTTTACGCTTATGATCTTTCCATGCCATCATTGTTGTTGATCTTCCTTGCCTGCCTGTTTTCCATTGTTGTCTCCCAACTGTAAACCTGTCAACGTCGCTAATATTCTTTCTTTTAACCATACCTTCGTCGTTGTTGTTCTTGCCATCAATAACTGTAAGCATGCTATCGTTGCTACTGTTCTTTCCTGTAGACATGCCATCGTTGTTGCTGATCTTCCTTGCTTGAATGTTTTCCATTATTGTTGTTGTACTTGTCATCAATGACAAGAATACGCTTGCACTCTGAGTGCACCTCTGCACTATCTCTTCTAGTCTTCACGAGCTTTCTCTACTACGTCTTCCCAAAATACTTTTGGTGCCCGCCTGACACATTATACCTGTACTCAAGCCATCATTGTTGTTGTACTTTCCATCAATGACAAACATATGCTGCCTGTAAAACATGCCAACAATATCCCCCTTTGGCATTGATGGCAACAAAGGCACCCAAACCTGTTCTTTTCTCCGCCTTTGACATCAATGTCAAAGAAAACACGCTCCCCCTGAGTTGTTACAGTATTTTTCGGAGGTATCATATATTCAATCAATAAATATCCCCCCTAACAGGATGGACTCTCTTAGGTGTGAGACGGGATGACACCCAGCTTCTGTCGGAGATATTCAAATGGTGTCTTGGCTAGGGGTTTAGTAAAGATGTTTGCAATTTGTTCTGTGGTTGGAATGTAATGGACCTGAACAATCTGATTGGTGACCTACTCTCTCAAAAAATGGTATTTTATGGGAATATGCTTGGTCTTAGAGGGAAATACAGGATTCTTGGACACATTGATGGCACTAGTGTTATCACAATGAATTGGGATCGGTGCAGCGTATTTTACCTCCAAGTCTGCAAGTGTCTGAATCATCCATAATACCTGAGTGCAACAGGTAGCAACAACAATGTACTTTGCCTCTGTAGTTGATAAAGAAATGGAAACTTGTTTTTTACTCAACCATGCTACTAGAGAATATCCTAAGAAGAACGCACCTCCACTCATGCTTTTCCTTTCATCCATGCAGTTAGCCCAATCAACATCTGAGTAGACTGATAATTGAAAATTCTGATTCTTAGGATACCATAGGCTATAGTTCATTGTTTCTTTCAAATATCTGAATATCCTTTTGATAGCTAGCAAATGACTTTCTTTAGGTGTAGACTGATATCTTCCTACCATTCCAACAACATGCATTATGTCTAGAAGAGATGTTGTGATGTACAACAGACTACCTATCATTGATCTATATGAACTTTGATCAACATCAGGTGAGTCATCATCCTTGCTTAATTTGCATCCAGTAACCATAGTTGTGCCCACAGGTTTAGAATCTTCCATGTGAAACCTTTTCAACATTTCTCTTAGATATTTTTCTTGAGAAATCAACATCCCTTCAGACCTCTGAGTAATTTGTAGACCAAGAAAAAATGACAGTTCACCTATCATAAACATTTCAAACTCAGACTCCATGGCAGAAGAAAACCATTATACCAACGAATCCTTATTACATCCGAAGATGGTGTCATCTAAATAGACCAACACGATGAGCAAATCATTATCCTCTTTTTTGATATATAGATTGTTGTCAACTGTTCCTCTCTTGAACCCTTTCTCTTTGAGATACGTATCCAGTCTATGATACCAGGCATGAGGGGCTTGTTTTAACCCATATAAAGCTTTCTTCAGCTTGCATACTAAGTCAGGGTTATCAGACAGTTCGAAACCCTCTGGTTGTTCCATATAGAATTCTTCATTTAAATCTCCATTTAGAAAATATGACTTGACATCCATTTGATAGAATTTAAACCTTTTTATGACAAACATAGGCAATAAATATTTAGATAGCTTCTAATCTTGCTACGGGTGCAAATGTTTCATCAAAATCTAGTCCTTCTATTTGAGCATAGCCTTTACAAACCAATATTGCTTTGTTCCTGACAACATGTCCCTGCTCATTCAACTTATTCTTAAAGATCCATTTGGAACCAATGATATTTTTACCTTCAGGTCTATGAACCATCTCCCATGTAATGTTTTTCTCAATCTGATCAAGTTCATCATTCATTTCTTTAACCCAATGGTCATCTTTGCTAGCTTCATTAAAATTCTTGGGTTCCAGCATGGATATGAAAGCTATATGTGATTGTTCAGTGTTTTTTATTATCTTTCTCCTGGTTTGTACACCTTTGTCTTTTTCACCAATTATTTGACTTGCAGGATGATTCTTTTGAGTGATTCTGGAGGAGGAATTTGAAGTTGTTTGCTGATTTTAGTTTGTCTGAGTATCTATGTCTTCATCTGATTCAGAGTCTTTGTTTTCTAATTCTTGGACCTATTCATCTTCAGCTTTAGTTGTGTCCTCTGTAGAAGACTCATTTACACCTCTCTTGCTGGGATTCCTTCATCAACTTTTATGTCAATACAGTCAACCATTTTATGCAACCTCTTATTATAGCATCTGTATCCTTTACTATTTGTATCATACCCTAAGAAGATACCTTCATCATCCATGTCATCATATTTTCCAAGGTTCTTATCATTATTCTTTATGTAACATTTACTCCCAAAGACTTTGAAGTGTTTGATTGAAGCAGGTCTCCCATACCACAGTTCATAAGGTGTCTTGTCACTTTGTGGTCTGAGGTGGGCTTTGTTAAGAACATGGATTGTTGTGTGTATTTCTTCTACCCAGTAGGTTTGACCAATGTTCTTCTCATTCATCACTGACCTGGCCATTTGCTGCACTGTTCTGTTTTTCCTCTCAACTACTCCATTTTGTTGTGGAGTTATTGGGATTGTGTATTCTCTCTTGATCCCATGCTTATCACAGAATTCCTTGAAATCACTTGACATAAATTCTCCTCCTCTTTTTGATCTTACTGCATTTAACCTCTTGCCTGTTTGATTCTTAGTTAAAGCCTTAAATTTTTTAAAATTCTCAAATGCTTCAGCTTTTTCCTTGAGAAAGGAAACCCAAGTAATTCTGGAGTAATCATCAATAATCATCATGAAGTAGTTTTCTTTCCCTGTGCCTTCTTGTCTTGATGGCCCACATAAATCCATATGAACTAGTTGGAGTTGTTTCTCTGTTGAAGTAGAGCTCTTGGACTTAAACTGTGTCCTGATTAGCTTTCCTACTTGGCAGGGTTTACACATAGAATCTTGGGGATTTGATATTCTCAGAAGATATTTTACTGCCTCAAGATTTTTTAGCTTGATTAAGTGGTCAAAGATTAGATGTCCAAGTCTCCTATGCCATAACCAAATTTCATCATGTTTTCTTAGATGACACTCTTCTCTATCTTCTTTCAGCACATATACATTATTTTTTGTCCTTATGTTCTTGGCCACCACTTGTCTTGGGTTTACAAACTTTATCTTGCAGTCCTTGGACGTGAAAACCACTTCACATCCTCTGTCACACATTTGACTTACACTGAGCAGATTATGTTTCAGCCCATCTACAAGAAGAACATCTTGGGATTTTCCTTTTCCATTACATAAACTCACCATCCCTTTACCCTTTATTTTACCTGGAGCATCATTTCCAATGGTTACGTTTCCTGATTTTCTTTCACTTAGAGATAGAAACTTACCTTTGTTTCCCATCATACGTTTGGAGCATCCACTGTCTATATACCAAGGGTTCATTTGTCTTTGAGCTGACAACACTAATCCACACTTGTCACTTTCTTTCTTCTTCCAAACCTTGACATTTTCAGCAGGGAAATTCAAATCTGGTTCATAGTTCCTTAAGCGACAGTCAACAGATTTATGTCCATAGTTATGACATATGTAACATTTTGGTTTGTCGAATAAAGGATCATAACGATTGTTATGCTTAACCTGTGTCCTTTTCCTATCCATCATGTGATTTGCAGTCTGTGCTGGTTTGTTACTTGGCTGTCTCATTCTTTGTTGTGGCAGATATCTATACCTTGAATGTCTTGATTGCTCATAATTTAATTTTAAAGAACAATTTACAACTTTATGACCAAAGTTAGAACAAAATAAACAATATCCATAGAAAAAACGTTGGTACCTGGAAAATGGTTGTCTTCTTTGAGAAGGTTAATTTCTTCTATTTTGATGATTTCTTTGAACAGAGAGTACATTATTTCTCTGATCCATAGTTTCAGTTTTGGTACCTCTTTCATTACTCCTCCTGGGCAAATGATTATCTTCTTTTGTTTCTGTAGGTTTTTTGTTGTCATAGATGGTAGATTTGAAAAACTTGATGGGTTCTTTGTTGCCTAGTTGATCACTGCTTGATCCCTCTTCATAACCCAGACCTGTTTTCAGCTTTGGGTTTCTTTGTTGATTCAGAATGGTGGCCAATTCTTCTGATGCTTTGATACTTGACAGATTCTAATGATACAAGGCTTGAAACTCCTCCAACTCTTTCCTGATTTTCACTACTTCTTTTTCCAGAGCTTCACATCTTGCCTTCTTTTCTGATAACTGTTGTTTCAGAATGTCTTCGATTTTCTTTGCCTCTTCTAATTCCACTTTTAGTAGGGAAAAATCTTCATCAGGTTGTTTACTGTCTTTCTTGAACTGTATTAGCAATTGTTTTTGCTTTCTGTTCTTAATTTTGAGTCTGTCAATTTCTTCCAAAGCACTGATTAATTCACCTTCCATATCCACCACATCTTCTTCATCATCCATTTCACCTCCTATGTGTTCATCATCAAAATCTCCCATATCCATAAGAATAAATTCATTTAGTTTATCTTCAATAGAGGAGTCATTGTCTTCATCATCTGAAGGATCATCATCATTGTTTACACAAAGACTTTTCTTCTTAAAATTATTCTCTTTAAAGAAATTTCTGTGTGTGTGCTTCTCCTCATCATCACATGTATGATCCTTTCTTTTGTGAGGAAATTTATTTTCAAAATGTCCTATCTTACCACAGTTGAAACATTTGAAAGGCAGTTTACCTTTGTATTTGCATGATCCCTTCTTCAGTCTCTTCACAAATTTTGCTTCAATTTCATCAGGCTCAGAATCCTCATTCTTGTCTGCCTTAAATGATGCTTCTCTGGAGGTGGATTTATCTTTAACTATTCTCATTTCATATGCAGTCAATGTTCCTAGAAGTTGATCAAACTCAAAGGTTTTTAGATAATTAAGTTCTTCTATAGCAGAGACCTTCGGGTTGAACCTATCTGGTAGAGATCTCAAAATTTTCTGAACTAAAGAAGGTTCCTCAATTTTTTCACCAAGTGCTTTCATTGCATTTACCAGTTCTTCAATTCTCATAAAGTATTTTCCAATAGTTTCATCTTCTTTCATCTTCAATTGTTCAAACTGTACTCTGTAGGTTTGAAGCTTGGCGTCCTTTACCTTCTCATTACCTTCATAATTGCTAATGAGTTTGTCCCACATTTCTTTGGCAGTTCCTACGTGCATAACTTTTACGAATTCTACTTCTTCAAGCCCACTCAAGATAGCATTCATAGCCTTAGCGTTGAAGCTAAATTCTAGCTTGTCATCCTTATTAGCTAGTACAATTGGCTTTACATAACCAATATCTACCACATCCCAGACATCTGCACCTAAAGCCATTATGTAGGTTCTCATTCTAACTTTCCAAACGACAAAGTTTGTTCCATTGAACAGAGTGGCCTTATTGGTTGAATTTCATTCATGGCTTGACATGTTTAAGCTCTAGGATTTACCCTTAGATAAAAGGGGTTGGCTCTGATACCAATTGTTGGACAAATGAGAGGGGGAGGGGTGAATCAATTGTTACCATGCTTAAACAATCATGCTTATTTTAAACTCTTTGCAGAGCACTTAATGACAATCACAATAATGCAGGGAGGTAAGCAATAGAACATTCCACATCAGTCACACATATGAAATATACAGAGATAGATATTTCCTGAGGAAACCCATAAAGGGTAAAAACCTCTTCTTCTTGGTATGATAAGTAATCTTTACATTCTTTACATTATCATACATATGAGCTCCAACTCATTGTGAGGCTACAACCTCTGTTTTACAAGCTGCAACTTGCTAAGAGCACCAACTCTCTATTTTCTCTAGCACCAATTAGAAGGAATCACCAACTCCCTGTGTTTCTCTAGCACCCACTAGAAGGAAACACCAACTCCCCAGTTTCTCTAGCACCCACTAGAAGGAAGCAACAACTCCCTACGTGTTCCAGCACCAACTCGATGGAAGCACCAAATTCCAATCACACAGGCACCAACCTATAAAACAAAGAACAACAGTTCTCCCTTGCAACACCTTGCCACCCTGGTTTCTCTGGCTGCAACCAGATGGAAGATACAACTCCCTGTGTTCAAGCACCCACTTGAACCTATGAGGACAACATTCCTCCCTAGCACCTCCCTACCACCCTGAAATATATATATTTTCTACTGAAGCTTATTACGGTGATTCAATAGTTGTCATTGGATTACCAGGCTTATCACTGTTCTGCTATGCATCTCTACTCTATCTGCCTCACTGTCTTCCTGCACACATGCCTTACGCTTTCTGTTCTTCTGACTTTTATGCTCTATGCACCATTCCTCTTCTGTGTATTTTAGCTACTGCACACTGCCTCCTTCTACACGCCTGAATCACTCTCAACAAAAGCACTCATCTCTTCTTTGTTATACATTCTTATAGTCTCTTTGCACCTTGTGCATCCATATGCGCAATGCTTCTGCATTCTCTTCCCCCTGGCCATTATTCTCCACATCGAGATATTCACTCCACTCCCCATTACCACCGCTTCACCCACTCGGTCTTCAACACACTCTCTATGTTTTGCATGTTCTCTTCGTGTCGAGTCCTTCTTGATCATCATCGCAATTCCTCATCTTTTCTGGTGGTTATACCCATGTGTTCATCATCACTAGGTGTTATGATGAGATTCCTTGGCCTCTCCAACAGTCGAGACTCTTCATCTTCTCTGTCACAGTCGAGCTGATTCCCTCTATTGCAGTTCCAGGCTCCAACCATCTTACAGCTGTCAATAGCCTCTATGAACTGTCTTCATTCCATTGGAATATGCCTTGAGACTCTTCATCTTCTCTGGAAATCACCCTGAAGTCTCTTCGAGTCCTATGACAGAAACCATCAGTCATTTCTAGCAGTTACAATGTGAACCTATTGAGACTTGTTCCTTTGGCACCTTTGATCTTTCCTTCACATGTGGCCTCAGGCGGTGACCATAGCCTACACCAAAAGGTGTTTTTGCATTTCATCATTTCGCATGTCGCAAATTCCTGTTGCAAGGCATCTAGACTCTCCAAGTCGCGATCTCTGAAATGGAGCTTGGTTTCACTAAATCCTTCCTTCATATTCCACAGATGTGACCACTGGCTGTGACCACAACCTTATTCGAAACTACATTTCACAATTTTGCGTTTCGCGAATTTGTTGCGAGTCACTCTGACTCTTCCAAATCCCAATCATGAAATGGAGCCTTGCAACTTGCAAGATTCTTCCTTCACATGCCCACAGTTGTGACCAAGCATTTATCCATAAAGTGCTTTGGCAATTTCGCATTTCGGCATTCCTGTGGAGAAGTATCTCGACACTCCAACTCCCGATATCCGAAACCTGCACCAAAAGGTGTTTTTTGCATTTCGGCATTTCTGTGGTGAAGTGTTTCTACACTCCAACTCCCAGTATCCGAAACTCCAAAATGGAGTCAAATCAAATGTACTATATTTCGGCATTTCGCATTTCGAGATTTCGACATATCTGTGATGAAGTGTTTCGACATTTCCAACTCCCGGTATCCATAACTCTGAAATGGAGTCATATCAACGGTCTGGTATTTCGGTGTTTCGCATTGCGACATTTCGACATTTCTGTGATGAAGTGTTTCGACACTTCCAACTCCCGGTATCGGGAACTTCGAAATGGAGTCAGATCAACGGTCCGGTATTTCGGCGTTTCGCATTGCGACATTTCGGTATTTCTGTGATCAAGTGTTTTGACACTTCCAAATCCTGGTATCCGAAACAGAGTTTTTAGCTTCTGATACACCTCCAACTCCTGGTATCCGAAACTGGAGTCTTTGTTGATGTGCCTGTTTTGGGATTTCGGCGTTTTGCATTTCGCAACTTCGGGACTCCTGTGACAAAGAGTCTCGACTCTTGACTCCTCCAACTCTCGGTATCTTAAACTTTTGTTGATGTGTCTGTTTCTGGATGTCGACGTTTCCCAGTCCGCAACTTCGAGACTCCTGTGATGAAGAGTCTCGACTTTTGACTTCTCCAACTCCCAGTATCCGAAACTCCGAAATGGAGTTTATGCTTCTGATCTTTCCATGCCATCATCGCTACTGATATTCCTTGCCTGCCTGTTTTCGATTGTTGTCTCCCAACTATAAACTTGCCAACCTCGCTAGTATTCTTTCTTGTAACCATACCTTCGTCGTTGTTGTTCTTTCCATCAAGAACTGTAAGCATGTTATTGTTTCTATTTTTCTTGCCTGTAGACATGCCATCGTTGCTACTGATCTTCCTTGCCTACCTATTTTCCATTGTTGTTGTTGTACTTGCTATCAATGACAAGAATACACTTGCACTCTGCATGCACCTCTGCACTATCTCTTCTGGTCTTCACGAGCTTGCTCTGCTACATCTTCCCAAAATACTTCTGGTGCCCGCCTGGCACATTATACCTGTACTCAAGCCATCATCGTTGTTGTACTTGCCATCAATGACAAGCATATGTTGCTTGTAAAACATGCCAACATAATAAATCAACATACCTTTTTGAATGTAACAAAAAATTGACTCAATGTTGTTGTAGAGCTTGCATCTGGATAGTTGAGTCTAACATCCTCCCAACTCTGCTCATTCAACATCTTAACCATTTCCTCTTGTATTCTCATATAAACCTTGTGACTAAATTAAAAAAAAGTTAATGTTATAATAATATATAGAAGAAAATACATTCTTATGTTATTTAGAAACAATTGATTTTTCAATCATAACATAAATAAAAAATAACTTAGTAGGCTACTTTTTAAATTCATCACACATTTCCTCCATTGATAATTCACCCGACATTACACGTGATAATATAACTATGACAAGTTTTTCATCCTTCACTCCTTGCATCGTTCTCCAAGGCATTATAGTCATATCATCTGGCAGTTTTTTGATTTCAGGATCTTCCTTACTTGTGCTACCTACTAAGGTTTTAGACTTCCTAACCTTCTTATTTTTAAAACCAATATTTTCCCATAGGTTGAAGATCTCATCTACCAAATCTCATATCTGTCCAATTTTAAATTCCAATTGGAAATAGATATCCATAGCTCTAAATGCATCACTTCCTTTGCGATTTTTTACTTTTACACTTTCCTCATCAATTATGAAGCCTATCTCTAGACAACATTCCTTCCTAAACTTTGCATCAATGTTTGATCTATCCCTGCCACATATTACATAAAACTCATTATGGATAAATGTCACCCTCTAAATGAAAGTCATGGACATCATGTACTCATTATATTTTTTATGATCCCATGCCAATAACTTTGCTTATCCATGTATTAAACCAACATAAATTACACATCTGACTGTCTCAAAAAAAGGTTTGTTGGGATACTCTTGCATCAATTCTCTTCTAGCCTCTACAAAATTATTTCCTCCAATAACATAATATTTATACTCAAAACATTTTGACCTATCAAATGCATCCTTGGTAGGAACTTCCATTGGGTCAACAAGAACTAAGTAATCAACCAGATCTGCATATGGATTGTGCCTAATCAGTACTTTCAAGTTGTGGATATGAAATTGATGTGGTTTTATAATTTGATATTTTTCTTGGCCTTCTGTGGGTTTATAAAGTTGCTTCACATTCAACTGAAATGTGTGGCCCTCATCAACCAATTTGTTCCTCCTTAGTCTATCTCGAATGGTATTTTGCGTTGTTTTGATAATACCATCTTCTATATCAACACATAGTGTTATTATTTCTCTACTACCTTTAGGACTTCCATAATGATATTCGGAGGTAACTATCAATTCTTCTTCATCAACATCCTTTTCTTTCCTCTTTTTAGATTTAAATGAGTTTCATCTAACTCAAAAATCTCTTCATAATCACTAGGAATGAAATCATCATTGGACATACATATTTTTCACTTATGTTGTTTAGTCTTCTTCTAAGGAACAATGGTAACCTCATTGATGCAGGAGCATCGCCCACGTCAAGCAAGCCAGCGCAAAAGCAGGAGACAGTTGGATAGCGCCAGCACAAATTTTGAAAGCACCTTGATATCGTTGCGCAAACATTAATGCGTGGATTTAATGAAGCACACTTTATATATTGTAAAGGGACCTTGAGCGGATAGCTCTCGTCCTTAGGTAGATAGACGACATTTAATAGATTTAATGCAGTTAGATAGGAATTTAATTCTAGATTTGATATCTTTAGAGCGCAAGAGGGAAACATGATATAGACACCCTCCTTTGTACATTGTAACATTAGCCTGAGCATTATTGAGAGCATTCAGAAAAGAGGAGAGAAAGCAGAGAAGTGTATGAAGAACACCCATGTACAGGAATTTGAATTAATAGAAGAGAACTTTGATTCAAATCCATGGTTTGTGTTATTCTCTATGTATTTATGATGTTATGCTCATGAATGTTTGCTTTCTGTCATACATTTGCTTTTATATGTTGTGTATGGGATTTCATGGTTGAATAGAAGTCTGAGAGGGAATGTGAATTAGTTTCAATTGTTTCTCTAATTGAGCCAAAAGATTCCTGTAAGGAGTGTAGTTGAATTGTCCGCAAGGAGTGCGTTGACAGAAGGGTTCAATTAGAGTTAGCTTTTGTTCTCATTCATCTCAGAAGTGTAGATTTGGCACCGGAGCCGTGCAAGGCCTGCACAGGCTAGACAAAGACTCAGAGTTGTGATTCTGAGAAAAGGAATCGAAGATTTCTGCTGCAGGAGTGCGCAGGGTCGAAGGCTTCGACACTTAGTCGTGGTTGAAGATTTGCCGGAAGGAGTGCGTGCAAAGAGTTCTCTAGAAGGGACTTGAAAGTTGTGAAAAGAGCTCAGAAAGGATAGGCCTTCGAGTTCGTCAAAGGACGGTATAGACAAAGTCTTGCTTGGAATACTTGTAAGGAGAGTCGCAGGTTTGAGCGCAGGGTGACGAGTTCTGCAGAAGAGCGCCTCGTCATTTCGTAGAGTTCCTTTGGAAGGGATGGACGGTCGAATTTCTCCAAGGATATTTCGTAAAGATATGTGGGTCGTTGGATCTCTCGGAGTTGCAGGAAGGTTGCAGTGCAAGTGCGAAGAAGGTTCAAGCTCAGGACGGATAGAATGTTGATCGAAAGATAGCTAGGGCCATTGGATCCATCGCGAGATCGCCTATCGGGGTTTCGCGAGAAAGGGATCGAAGATTTGGCCTCGAAAATCACGATATTGCGAGACGCGATATCCCGAGAGCTACATAAGTAGTGTGGGGCCACGTGAGTTAGTGGAGTACAGGTGGCACCAACTATCGGGATCTCACCGCGAGAAGTTCCGCAACTTAGGCGTAGGATTCGCGATCCCACGAAGTCCGAAGTCCCAATATCGGCGTTTCGGTGCATCGCATATTGGAGGTTGGAACCTCAAGTGTTTGGTGTCGCGAGTAGCGAAGTCGCGATAGAGCCGAAGTCCTGATGAGAGAAGAACGAAGTCAGCGTTGGCTGACATATCGGGTCTCGGGGATCTGAGGGTATAGTGATCGACAGTGAACTCGCGAAGCCATGAAGTTTCGATCCTCCGAGTGCAGAAAAGGGGATCGAAGAGAAAAGAACTATGGGTGTAGATTTCCCGATAGGGAAATAGAAGAACCTTGGAGTTATTCGGGCCGATAAGAAAGAAGGTCCTGAGGAAGCGAACGTGCTCCGAGGAGTGCGGTTGCGTCAGAGTGGTATCAGAGCAGGAGTATCTCTTTTCTTTCTGTAGCAGAAGAGAAAGAGAATTCATCATGTTGCCCAGAAGAGAAAGACAGTCACCTGATCTGGAAGATAGGGAGGTGAGAAGAAGAGGCAGACTAGTAGGAAATCCAGAAATGGAGAGGCAGATGAGGGATCTCCGAGCAAGGCTTGAAGACATGGAGACAGCACAAAGACGTGGAGTCGGTGCTGGATATTTCAGTGATTTCGAAGTTGAATAGGAAGTTGGACATGAAGAAGAGGTCATAGCAGAAGACACATCAACTGAGCGGTTGATCAAAGCCATCGCAAGGATGGGTGTGAAGGAGAAGATGGACATTCCAGTCTATGAAGGAAATCTGGATGCAGAGGAGCTGCTAGATTGGATTAGAGCTCTTGACACCTACTTCGATTATGAGGATATCGAAGAGGATAAGAAGGTCAGACATGCTGTTACGCACTTGAAAGGACATGCAACATTGTGGTGGGACGAGCTACAAGCAGACAGACGTTGCAAAGGCAAGCAGAATATTAAAAGCTGGGATCGAATGATCGCAAAGATGAAATCGAAGTTCATCCCAAGGGATTATCAAATCACACTGTTCAGGCGAATGCAGAACCTAAGACAGAAGCTGATGACTGTGAAAGAATACACTGAGGAATTCTATCAACTGAACATCAGAGCAGGTCATCCAGAGAGCGTTGATGAGAAGGTGGCTAGATATCTGAATGGTCTGAGATACGACATTCAGGATGAGTTAAGCATGCTAACCATCCGAACGGTGGAAGATGATTATCAATTGGCTTTGAAAGATGAGGAGAAGCTGAGCCGAAAGAAAGGACAGGGAGGGCGAGGTAGAAGCCAGCCAAGAGGCAAAGCAGTTGCCCAGGAGAAATTTCAGAAGCCCAAGGAGGAATGGAAGAAACCTCACGGTAAGGTTTAAAGAGGTGGAACCTCACAGAGGCAACCATATGTTGAAAAGAGAGGGAAACATACAGATCAGAGTGGAGGATATGCTGACGCAAATACTTTTCCTCGTACATGAGGTAGAGGAAGAGGCCGAGGTGGAGTAATCACATGTTTCACATGTGGGAAGAATGGGCACAAGTATTACGAGTGTCCAGAGAAAAAGGAGGACATAGGAGAAGCTCACATCACTGAAGCGCAGAGGCGAGATGTTGAGGCCGAAGACGCAGAAGGCGGAAGATCGCTTATGATGCGAAAAGTCCTTTTGACACCAGAGAAGGAGGTGGAGAATTCAGTTCAAAGGACCAGACTATTCAGAACAACTTGCAAGACCAAGGATAGGGTGTGCAAGGTTATTGTTGACAGTGGTAGCATGGATAATCTCGTATCCACAAAGATGGTAGAGAAACTGGAGTTGGAGACGACTGATCATCCCAGTCCATACAGAGTTTCGTGGCTACAAAAAGGACACCAGGTAACTGTTACAAAACAATTCTTGGTTGAATTTAAAATAGGTGGATATAATGATAATATTTTATGTGATGTTATTCCCATGGATGTATGTCATCTATTGCTGGGTAGACCATGGCAATATGACAGGAATGTGATTCATGATGGGAGAATGAATACATATACCCTAGAGAAAAATGGGAGAACCCATATGTTGCTTCTGATAAAGGATAAGGAGGTGAAGCCGGAAGTGAATAACACAGTACTTCTCATGAGTGGGAAGGAACTTCTTACAGAGGTTAAGAAGAAGGAAGATCCATAATTATTTGTTGTCAGAAAGCCGAGGATTGTTCTGACTAGCACAAGAGTGGATAATTTACCAGATGAGGTTCAAGAACTGCTGGAAGAGTTCGCTGACATCATAGTGGACGAATTACCTCGTTCGTTGCCACCGATGAGGAGTGTAAGTCATCATATAGACCTTATACCGGGAGCTAGTTTGCCAAATAAATCCACATACAGGTTAACGCCACAAGAGAATGAGGAGGTCAAGAGGCAAGTCCAGGATTTGATGGACAAAGGATTGGTCAGGGAGAGCTTGAGTCCATGTGCTGTTCCGACAGTGCTCAGTCTGAAGAAAGACGGAGGCTGGAGGATGTGCACCGATTCAAGAGCGATCAATAAAATAACCATCAGGTACAGGTTCCCATTGCCGAGAATGGATGATCTGATGGATTGCCTGAGTGGGGCAAATTATTTTTCAAATATTGATTTGAAGAGCGGATATCACCAGATTCGCATGAGAGAAGGCGATGAGTGGAAAACAACATTCAAGACAAACGAGGGTTTGTATGAATGGCTAGTCATGCCGTTTGGTTTGACGAATGCATCGAGTACTTTTATGAGGTTAATGAATGAAGTCCTGAGGGAATTCATCGGGAAATTTGTCGTTGTTGATTTGGATGATATACTGATTTACAATATGTCAGTGGCTGAGCATTTGAAGCATTTGGCCATAGTGATGAAAAAGCTACAGTAAGAGAAGTTGTTGATTAATGTGAAGAAATCTTCATTCATGAAGACATAACTCATTTATTTGGGTTTTGTTATTTTGGCAAATGAATTGAAGATGGATCCAAGTAAAGTGGAAGTAATCAAAAATTGGCCATCACCGAGAAACGTGTTCGAGGTGAGAAGTTTTCATGGTTTGGCTAGTTTCTACCGGAAATTCATCAGGAATTTCAGTGGAATTAGCACAGCGATGATGGATATAGTGAAGAAGCAGCATAAGTCTTTTCATTGGACAACAGAGGCTGAGAAGAGCTTCAACCTATTGAAGTGGAAGATCACGGAGCAACCAGTGTTGGTGTTGCCATATTTTCAGAAAACATTTCAGGTGAAATGTGATGCGAGTGGGTATGCCATAGGAGCGGTCTTGAGTCAGGAAGACAGGCCAGTTGCATATTTCAGTGAGAAGATGGATGAAGCAAAATTGAAATACTCCATGTATGATAAAGAATTTTATGCTATCATACAGGAACTGAAGAAGTGGAGGCATTACTTGATCCCGAAGGAATTTGTTTTGTATAGTGACAATCATGCATTGCAGTTTGTGACTCAACAGGAGAAGTTGAATCAGAAACATGCAAAATGGGTAGAGTATATGCAAAATTTCACATTTGTGATTAAACACATTTCAGGTACTTCTAACAAAGTGGCCGATGCTTTGCGCAGGAAATGTTTCCTGTTGCAGGAGTTCCGAGTCAAAACTTTGGGGTTTGAAAATCTCAGGGACATGTACGCAGGAGATGCAGATTTTGGAGAAGCATATCAAGCAGCTGAGAATCCAGTTCTCAGAGACAAAAGTCCTTGGATAGATTATATGATCCAGGAAGGGTTGCTGTTCAGAGGCAATCAACTATGTATTCCAAATTGCTCCATGAGGGAGAACATGTTGAAGGAGAAACACAGTGGTGGATTGGCAGGACATTTTGGCCATGACAAGACATTCGCGAAGCTGAATGAGTCATATTTTTGGCCAGGGATGCGAGCAGATGTTAAGAGGTTTGTTGACAAATGTTGGATTTGTCAGCATTCAAAAGGGAGAAAGAAGAATGCAGGTTTTTATCAGCCATTGCCCATACCAGAGAGGCCATGGGAGGCGATCAACATGGATTTTGTACTGGGATTGCCAAGGACACAAAGAGGATTTGATTTTGTCTTTGTGGTGGTAGACAAGTTTTCTAAAATGGCACACTTCATTCCATGCCAGAAGACCAGCGATGCGATGCACATCGCAAATTTGTTTTTCAAAGAGATCGTTAGACTTCATGGGTTGCCGAAAAGCATAGTTTCGGACAGAGACACTAAATTCATAGGGCATTTTTGGAGGATGCTATGGAAGAAGCTAGGAACTAAATTAGCATTTAGTTCTGCTTATCATCCTCAGACGGATGGACAAATAGAAGTGGCCAACAGGTGTCTGGGAGATTTGTTGAGAAGCTTGGTGACGAAGCACCATAGCAGTTGGGATACCATATTTCCACAGGCAGAATTCGCGTACAACGATTTAGTGAATCCGAGTACAGGCAAAAGTCCATTTCAGGTTGTGTATGGCACACAACCAATGGGAGTTTCTGAGTTGCGAGATTCAGAACAAACTGCTACTAGAAGCGCTAGTGCAGAAGAATTCGTTGTGGCGATGAGAGAACTTCACAATCAGGTGAAGGAACGACTGCTAAAATCAAATCAGGAGTACAAGCGCAGAGAAGATCAGCATCGGAGACAACTTCAGTTTGAAGTTGGCGATCTGGTTCTGGCGCACCTGAGCAAAGAAAGGTTTTCGAGGGGAACATACAACAAATTGAAAATGAAGAAAATTGGGCCATGCAGAGTCTTGAAGAAATTCGGAGAAAATGCTTATGAGATTGAGTTGTTGGATGGCATCGGGATATCTCCGATATTCAATATCGCAGACTTGTACCCGTATAAAGCTGGAGAAGTAGAGACTGCAACTGAGAAACAAATGATCCAGTGGATGAAACAATTTCCAGTAGCAGAGAAACCGTAGATGGAGTGCATACTAGATAGGAGAGTGGGTAAGAAGACCAGAAGAAAAGAATACTATGAGTATCTGGTCAAGTGGAAAAATCACCCAGTGGAAGATGCCAGCTGGGAAAGTGAAGCAGTAATACAGAAGCATGGATGGACTGTGTAGGAGCTCATGGATAGGAGCCCATGAAAATTTTCAAGCGAGGGAGTATGATGCAGGAGCATCGCCCACGTCAAGCGAGCCAACGCAAAAGCAGGAGACAATTGGATAGCGCCAACACAAATTTTGAAAGCACCTTGATATCATTGTGCAAACATTAATGTGTGGATTTAATGAAGCGCACTTTATATATTGTAAAGGGACCTTGAGCCGATGTCTCTCGTCCTTAGGTAGATAGACGAAATTTAATAGATTTAATGCAGTTAGATAGGAATTTAATTCTAGATTTGATAGCTTTAGAGCGCAAGAGGGAAACGGGATATAGACACCCTCCTTTGTACATTGTAACATTAGCCTGAGCATTATTGAGAGCATTCAGAAAAGAGGAGAGCAAGCAGAGAAGTGTATGAAGAACACCCATGTACAGGCATTTGAATTAATAGAAGAGAACTTTGATTCAAATCCATGGTTTGTGTTATTCTCTGTGTATTTATGTTGTTATGCTCATGAATGTTTGCTTTCTATCATACATTTGCTTTTATATGTTGTGTATGGGATTTCATGGTTGAATAGAAATCTGAGAGGGAATGTGAATGAGTTTCAATTGTTTCTCTAATTGAGCCAAGAGATTCCTGCAAGGAGTGCAGTTGAATTGTCCGCAAGGAGTGCGTTGACAGAAGGGTTCAATTAGAGTTATCTTTTGTTCTCATTCATATTAAAAGTGCAGATTTGGCACCGGAGCCATGCAAGGCATGCACAGGCTAGAAGAAGACTCAGAGTTGCGATTCTGAGCAAAGGAATCGAAGATTTCTGCTGCAGGAGTGCGCAGGGTCGAAGGCTTTGACACTTAGTCGTGGTTGAAGATTTTCCACAAGGAGTGCGTGCAAAGAGTTCTGTAGAAGGGACTCGAAAGTTATGAAAAGATCTCAGAAACTATAGGCCTTCGAGTTCGTCAAAGGACGGTATAGACAAATTCGTGCCTAGAAGACTTGTAAGGAGAGTCGCAGGTTTGAGCACAGGGTGAAGAGTTCTGCAGAAGAGCACCTCGTCATTTCGTAGAGTTCCTTTGGAAGGGACGGACGGTCAAATTTATCCAAGGAGATTTCGTAAAGATCTGTGGGTCGTTGGATCTCTCGTAGTTGCAGGAAGGTTTCAGTGCAAGTGCGAAGAAGGTTCAAGCTCAGGACGGATAGAACTTTTATCGGAAGACATCTAGGGCCATTGGATCCATCGCGAGATCACCTATCGGGGTTTTGCGAGAAAGGGGTCGAAGATTTGGCCACGAAAATCACGATATTACGAGACGCGATATCCCGAGAGCTACATAAGTAGTGTGGGGTCGCGTGAGTTAGTGGAGTATAGGTGGCACCAACTATCGGGATCTCACCACGAGAAGTTCCGAAACTTAGGCATAGGATTCGCGATCCCGTGAAGTCCGAAGTCCCGATATCGGCGTTTCGGCACATCGCGTATCGGAGGTTGGAACCTCAAGTGTTTGGTGTCGTGAGTAGCAAAGTCGCGATAGAGCCGAAGTCCCAATAAGAGAAGAACGAAGTCAGCGTTGACTGACATATCGGGTCTCGGGGATCCGAGGGTATATTCATCGACAGTGAACTCGCGAAGCCGCGAAGTTCCGATCCTCCGAGTGTAGAAAAGGGGATCGAAGAGAAAAGAATTGTGGGTGTAGATTTCCCGATAGGGAAATAGAAGAACCTTGGAGTTCTTCGGGCCGATAAGAAAGAAGGTCCTGAGGAAGAGAACGTGCTCCGAGGAGTGCGGTTGCGTCACTCATTGGCATTAATCTCAGTGACATATTCATCTAGAGTTTCCATATCTTCAAATGTTACCCTTTTATCCTTTCTAGAATGATGTCTTTTATTTCTTCTTTGTTGTTCTTCTATGTCTTCCCCTACAGCTTGAACTTATGTTACTCTTTTCTTCTTTTTCCTTCCTTCCTATGCCTTATCGATATGAAAGGAACCGATGAATTCCATGATATTTCTCTCCATAGAATAAATCCCCACTAACATCTCTAAAATTTGCCTAGCAAAATCTTGTAAAATTAAAATACATCATTTCCATTGTTAAATGAGATTTAACCATTATCATGAAACTTATAATAATACATGCTACAAAAATAAGAATAATCAAACTTACATTTCCCATCTCAATGTCCATCACAATCATTGCACATAATTCTGTGAAACTTTCTTCCCTTTTACAATTTCTCATTTTCAAACAATATATAATCTTGAGATATGTCTTTGATTGTTTCACCAATGCATAAACAATATATGTTCCTGGAACCAAACATATATCTCGTAACATGCCAAGTGACTGATAGCTTACTTGGACATGTTCAAATTAAACACAATGCAAAATTATTTGTTCTCCATTGGCGGCTGTTTGTCTTTAAGATACCAAGAATGTTCTATTCTACTCTCACCATTGACAATTTTCCACTCTTTAACATTCTTCATTGCTCTTGTGACCTCAGTTGTTGGGATAACATTTTGTTTCCTAACATTCATGGAGGTCCTAACTGGGATTTTGGATATCATTATTGCAGGTGTTGTTCCGGTTATATTCACAGAGATTTTCTTTCCTGCCACTTTTCCTATAAAAAAATAAAAAGCACAATTTATTTAAGGAAAAAATAAAATATATGTTTTTCTTGAAAAAAAATCTAAAGTTTAATTAAAATTATCTAAAAACTTATTTTTTCTAAGACACAAAATTAAAAACACACACAAAAAGAAAATACTAAAGAAAAAATCAATACCCAAAACATTAAAAAAAAACCA
>ML792811.1:314331-341255 GCA_009831015.1 Picea engelmannii
CCAAAACAAGAGAGAGTGTGTGTGTGTGTGTGTGTGTATATATATATATATATATATATATATAAGTTTAATCAATGTGGGATAAAGTAAAAAACATAAAACATAATGTAATTAATTAATTTATGATGAATTAATAGAGTAAGATTTATTTAATATTGAAGGTAAAATATTAAAGAGGAAGCTTTAGGGGAAAATTGGGAGGGAAAATTAGGGGGGGGGGGATTTTGGGGAAAATTTGGAGGGAAAATGTTTTGGGGAAAATTTGGAGGGAAATTTTGGGAGGGAAAATTTAGGGGAAAATTTGGAGGGAAATGTTCATTCCACAAGCTATAAGAATTTCATTGGGAGGGTGTCCATTTACACCATTCTATGTTTGTAGTGAGTAGTGATGGCTTCAACAGATAGAGAGGATTTTGTTTCTAGACCATCAACATCGTGTTCACATGTCTCCTCTTCTGAGACTGGCAAATGTGGTAGGAATACTTCTAATGTAAATGAGGAGTCATATGTTTCACCTAGTGAGAAGTTTGATCATAGTGCAAGCAATGATATTGAGCATATTGATCGGGAAAGTCCTAATTCTGAAGACTTTGAAGGCACCAATGATAAAGGGAAGGAATATGGTGAAAAGGACGATGACGATTTTCCTCCAAGTGAGGATTTTCAACGTACCAATGGGGATGATGAACAGTCTCCTCCAAGTGAGGATTTTGAAGGTACCGATGGGGATGATGAATAGTTTCCTCCAAGTGAGGATTTTCAAGACAATAAAGAAGATGATGAAGATTTCCCTACAAGTGAGGATTTTAATGGGAGTAAAGAGAATGATGAAAATTTTCCTCCAAGTGAGGATTTTGTAGGTATCGATGATGATTATCAAGGTAGTAGAGAGGATGATGAAGATTTTCCTCCAAGTTGGGATTTTGAAGGTACTAATGAGGAGGATGAAAATTTTCCTCCTAGTGAGTATTTGCAAAGCACTAATAAGGATAATGGAGATTTTCCTCCAAGTGATGATTTTGAAGGTACAGATGGGGAGGAAGAAGATATTCCTCCAAGTGAAGAGTTTGAAGAGACTAATAAGCATGATGAATATTTTCCTCCAAGTGCGGATTTTGAAGGCACTGATGAGGATGGTGAATAGTTTTCTCTAAGTGAGGATTTTCAAGGGACTAATGAGGATAATGAAAATTTTCCTCCAAGTGAGGATTTTGAAGGTACTAACATGGATGGTGAAGGTATTGTTTCAAGAGGAGAAATTAAAGGTTCCAATGAACATGATAAAGAGTTTCCTCCAAGTGATGATTTCCAAGGTACTAATGAGAATGTTGAAGATTATCCTCTAGGTCAACATTTTTAGGGTAGTAATGAGGATGATGTAGAATTTACCTGAAGTGGGGATTTCAAAAGTAGTGAATATGATTATGTCGATGGTGGACACTTTCTTGCAGGTGATTGTGTTGCTGATGATGATGTTGATATTCTTATTCTCAATGAGATTGTCAATGAATATTATGATGGACCTAGGAATGGAGATCATGTTCTAAATCGTTCAAGTGCAACAAATCAAGGTGATCAACAATATCTTGTTCAATATCCTCACAATGCTATGTATGATTATAGTGAGAACAATATTCCTCCTAGTGATGATGTTTAAATAGTGGAGAAATTGCAAAGAAATATTGTGTCCAGGATGAGGACTAGAACTTTTTATATCAACCCAAATCATTCTAGTTATACAAGGTCTAGGAAATAATTTCTCACTAAATCATTTTCAGTTGGTGATTTTATTTCTAGTGATTGTTGTCAAAAGAATTGTTTGAAAAGTATAGACTACATATATGGCTTGGAGAAAAGGAATAATTATGTGTCAATGAATAAGAGCATGCAAAATTCATATTTAGTGGGGTGCATGATATCTATGAAGACATGATATGATTATCATATTGGTAATATTTTACTTTGCAGAAAGGATTTCAAAAAAATCTACTCAATTGGTAATCTTCGTCTATCAAGGATCCAAACAATATTGGAAAATGATCCTACATTTATTCAAAGGTACATCATGGACGAGATATTGCCCCATTAACAAACAATGCATTGTCATGGATGCGAGACTTATTTTTCAAACATGGAGAGTCTATGCCAGATAGAGAGACAATACATATTCCTAATAATTTCTCAAGGAATGAAATCTACAGGTTATATGAAGAATATATTGAAAGTGTTGAAGGAAATCATAATTTTATTTCATATGCAAATTTTACAAGAGTATAGAAGAGATAATTCAACAATGTTTGTATTCCTAAGAAGTCAAGGATGGGTATTTCTAGTATATGTGTTTCTCTTAAAGAAAGAAGAGATAAATCTGAAGGGGTAGAAAGAGGTATATATTTACAATTTTTTTTGTTTGTTTAAATTCAATATTTATCAACTATGAAAATATATTATCAATATTTTCATTTTGTGTCATGTGCAGATTCTATAGTCAAAGAACTTCAAGAACACAGGAATCAAAAATCAAGTGAAAGAAAAAAGTTGTACAAACATAGAAAGAAGTTTTATGATGCTCCAGATAAATATATGGGTATGATAATTGATGGCATGGAGCAAAAAAAAACTTGTGCCAGATTTTATCCGTACACCAAAAGATTTACAGGAAGAGAATTTCATTCAGTTTCACTTGGTTGGTTGTATGGTTTTTAATTGAACAATGTGTCCAAGGGTTTAGTTCACAACTCCTAATATTCATAATGATGCAAATTTGACCATCACCATAATTCATCATGTGCTGAGTCACAAGTCTGGTAATCTTCCTCAAGTTCTATATCTGCAGTTGGACAACACTAGTCGTGAAAATAAAAATCAAATCAAATTGTGTTTGGATATCTCAGCATGCTTGTTGAACTAGGAATCTTTGAAAAGGTTAAAGTTGGTTTCTTTCTTATTGGACACACGCATGATCATATTGATCAAATGTTCAATCATTTTTCAGTAACATTGAAGAGGAAAAATGTTGAAATCCTACCATCATTAATTGAATGTATTAAGAAATCATACATTCGAGAGCCTATTTTTCACATATTAGAAGAAATTGTTCACATGCAAAGATTTATCCAGGGATCACATGGTGAAGAAAAGTGTATTGAGCAGTTTAATGACATTAGCTTCCAACATCAATTTTGCTTGAAAAAAGTTGATGGGAAAACACCTATATGGGGCAAGAAGTATTCAACTATTGTAGAATGGGGGCCTTCATTGCGTTTGGCATTTTTGAAGTTCATTCCAGATCATCCATTGTTTGCATCAAAGTTAATTTTATTACAATCAAATGTTGAAATCCATAATGCAAAAAGGCGTAATATAGAAGTAGATTATTTTGAATGCATGGAGGAAATAAAAAATTCCATTAAAGATATATATGAGTACTTTGATGTTGATGATTTTGTTTGGTTGGAGTATTTTTTCAATGATTAAAGTGACATAATTTCAAACTAAACAAATGAAGATACACTTTTGAAGACTCCATTTATTTGGCCACAAAATATGTCAAATGAATCTGAAGAAAGAAATATTGTTGAACAACGAGAATCTCAAGATGCTATTGATTTTTCACAAGTAGAGGAAAAAGAAATGTATATTGGTTCTAGAAGATCACATGCACAATTTGAATCCATGGAGGATATTTATAGGGGTTCAATACAATATATTAAGGAGGGTTGCATGATTGCAATATTAACGATTGAAGATCCACATGGTTATCCATTATGGATTGCAAAGGTTATACGGATCGGTAAATAAAATGAAGATTTTATAGAAATTCAAGTGCATTGGTATGCATCAAGTACACACCCATTCAATGGTGTGTACAAGCAAGAGATGTTGGTTGAGAAAAAAAACAATAGAAAGAGAAAAAGAAAGGGTCAAAATATAACTTGTCATCGCACCGACCTCTTAAAATTAGAGGATGTTGGCATACATGTTTATGAATTCAATTTGACAAAGAGAGGAACTCTTCACTCCAGGACCATAGAGATTATCAAGAGGTTGTTTCCATAAGAAATAACTGTGAGATGGGATTCTACTAAAACTATTCGTAGAACAAAGAGGCTTTTGACATCTGAAATGTTGGGCATACATGAAAACTCATATGGTGCACTTATTTATAATAGAGAATAATATGGATCATCTACATCTTCATCCAATCATTCATCTTAAGACAACATAGATTATGATGGTGTGTCAGAATCCATGGATGAATTTGATTAAGTGTATGAAACATTTTATGTATTTTTTATCAATATGATGTGTGTATGGTAACCATAGATGAGTGTTCTCTGTTAGATATGATCTTACATGAAGTTATGAATCATGTCTATGTTTTATGAATTATATGTTTACGATTTGGTTTATAGCAGTGATAATTTTTTACACCACTTTCAAAAATGTGTTATTTCTTAGGTTTTGGTTGCAATGTTACTTTTCTCACTATGATAAGGTTTCAAATGAGGTATAATTTTAACATTTAGAAAAAAACATTTTTCTATCAGTAGCACCATTCTTTGATTTAGGTGTTGATTTTAAGGTTTTTCTGAGCAACTATATGCATGT
Organism: Picea engelmannii; assembly: GCA_009831015.1. Lineage (NCBI taxonomy): Eukaryota > Viridiplantae > Streptophyta > Pinopsida > Pinales > Pinaceae > Picea > Picea engelmannii. The sequence goes on from ML792811.1 coordinate 318,943, forward strand.
TTTAGGCCATGCTTGAAAAAAAGTTGTAATTTTAACCTAAAAAAAAGGGTGCTACCAGTAGCACCACTTTTTTATTTGAGGGTTAATTTTATGGTTTTTTATGCAAAAATACGAGTTTTAAGGGCTAGAGTTTTCGTTTTGAGGTCATAGTTCTCGTTAATTTTGTAATATTCTTCCCCCTTTATGCATCTATAATCAAGAAGAAAGCACAATAGATAGAGAAGATATTGGTCTAGGAGAAAGAGTAGAGGCCATGGAGATTGCGATGCACTTGGAGGCTACATCAGGAGGGGAAGAGACATTGACAGGATTGGCACAGGTGCAGTCACAATTGGATAACATGATGACGATGTTACAATATATGGCGAATACCAAAGTTGTGCGTGAGCATGTATGGTGTACCACATGTTGATCTGAGGGGATTGTAGGGACGAGTGCCATGTACTAGAAAAATATTTGGTGATGGGAGCACCGAGTCCATTTCCCACTAGGCCTCAGACAAAATGGTGTGATATTTATAGATAAAGGGGCCATGTACCACCCCACTATACGACTTTGGAGAAGTATCATAAGACACATCATACTTCATTCTATGAATTCTACAAATCCATGGGACATGATGTCAATAATGGTTGATCACTCTAGCTACCGCAAGAAAATAACCATGATGCACTCTATGCACAAGAAGAACATAAGGTTGGTGATGAGAGAGGAGGATACCAAGGAGGTCCTATAGGTTGATATGGGTGTGATCATGGATGAGGATATGGAGGAGGGGTAGGCAGACCCCTACTTGTTTCAAATGTGGAGAAATTGGTCATGTATCAAGGTTTTGTACCAAACTACACATGCTTTGTGCATACTGAACATATACCTACGATCATGTCATAGGACTATCCCGACTTATTGAAGAACTAGGAAGAAAATAAAATGCATTGAAACATGGTGAATTTGGAGCTGTGCGGGAATACAAAGAAGTATGAGGAAGTTGATGGACCTACATTACAAATTGAGGTGGAGTGAAGACAGGAAGGAACTTCGATTAAGCTAAGATATTGGTTAAAAGGCCAGAGGGGAATATCAGAAAGGAAGCACAAAACCCTCCTAAGTTCAATGTTTCCTCGAAAAAGAATTTTCTATGTGACGCACAGAGAGTCATGAAAGAAGAAAGAACATGTGAAGAGATGAAATGTGTGACACAAAGATCACTTGAAGAGGCCCAAATACGTGAAGAAATGAAATGAGCGACACAAAGGTCCATTAAGGAGGCTTGTATCTACGAAGAGGTACAATGGGTGACACAAAGGTCACTAGAAGAGGCTTACACCCAGGAAGAGTTCTAGTGCATGACAAAAAGATTGTTGGAGAAAGCTCATATGCACGAGTAGATGAAATGAAAAACGTAGAGGTCGATGGAAGAAAAACGCAGAAAATAAGATATGTGATGTGTCGAGCAAAGAGAGAATGAGGAAAATCACCTTTAGGAATTACAACGTGTAGCGCACACAAAAGCATTGCGAGACTTGGGTCTTGAGACAGACACAAAAGAGAAAGTAAGTACTTTCTTATGTTTCTTCTTGAGTTTTCTCAATGATCCTAATGTTGTGAGGAATTTGCTGTAGATGTTAGCCACTTGTATGGGGAAGGAGATGAAAATAATAACTATATCATCCCCTATACTTGAAAGGGATGTGTGTCAGGTCAGCAAGCAGAAACACACTGGTAGAGAGTTCAAGATGACAATTGATCATTGTGGTTATGATATGGGTGGAGTCATGTTGTACCTAGAGTTCAATGTAAATATTTTTTCTAATAATTCCTAGGTGTTGATGGGGAAACCAAATTTTGTTTGGTCTCCCATCCAGCTATGGTTGGAAAACTAATATAGTATCTAATCGATATGTTGACTAAATAAAGTAGAGGTGAATATAGAAGGGGTGAAAAGAAAAGAGGACTTTCAACTCATAGATATTATGGATGACTTTGATCCATAGCCTGCATTGCTTGGAATCAATTGGGATTTTGACATCAATGCAGTGACCAATTTGAAAAAAAGACATATGTAATTTGAAACAAACACCCTGCGCATGATCGCACCTATTGATCCTAACAAAGCGAAAAAATACAATGATATGGTGGATGAGGATGCACAAAGATCCAAATTGAAAACATCTACAAGATCACTAGGCGCGGGGAAGACTATATAAACCACACTCCATATGGAGAATTAAGTTGGCTAATCCTGAATTCCTATGATACCGATTATGAATATGCCATGGAAATATGGTAGAAAACATTGTATGAGGTCTCTACTCACAAATGTGTGATGTTAACTAAAGAAGTATGCTGGATCATATCAGAGTTATGTGATGCCCCGCTATTTGATGGAACGAGGCCAACAAAGGAATTGCTAGTGTAGATGGAGAAGATTGTCCCAATATAAAGAAGGATTCATGCCATTGATGTCATGGTTTGGGAAACACCTGCATGGTGGTCGGTGATGCATCATGTGGATATCTAGGATTAGGCATAGGTGGTTGAGTTGATAAAAGTACGGTTCCAACCCATCGTCGACTTCGAATTGGGAAATCGGTACAAGGGCATTCAATATCCCTAACAACAAATTTTATTTTTCAAGTGGTGTTGGACTTCCAACAATATTCCTTGAACCCAATGGGTCTACCGGTTCATTCATACTATGGATATGGTTCCTAGGAGCTAGTGTATTCAGGAGGAGCTCTAGAGGAAGATGGTATAATGGATTCATGTAAGCTCAACATTTTTCTCAAATTTCCACTTTATAGCAGAAGATCTGGCTCAAAGGCATGCACTCTGCAGAATTAAGAACTTTATATTTCATCGCCAGCCAAAGAAAGCCATCCCAAATATGGTCAACTCCTACCATCAACCAATGGAAAATATGAAAGAGGCCATCCATTTTTGGAAGGTAGAGGTGGATGAAATTGATGACGATGATCCTGGGGAAATATAGATAAAGGAATTTGAGGGGGAACATATGTTGAAGGGAAAGGAGGCATAGATGGTTGGATCAGACTATGATCGTCCTATTAAAACAAAGAAAAATAATATTGTCACTGAAGAAGCACCCAAAATAGCTTTATCGGAGATTATTGGGACAAATATATTATCACCCAATGTTTGTTTGTTATATTCTTTTCAGGGAAAGTCTAGTCGAGGTGGATCAACTAACGGTCGAAGTCGAGGGGGATCAATAGCAAGTCAAAGGTCAAGGTTAGTTGACCAAGTAAAGTCGAAGTCAAAGGTATAGGAAGTTTGACATGGTAAATGCATCAACAACTAGTCGAATAAATCAACCAACATCAGGTCGACAGGTGGATGTGTGGAGATTGATTGAAGACCAAATGAAGGCCAAATGGTAGTAGACTAGTAATCCAACTTGGAGTTGACTATAACATAATCCCAAGATTTGCAAGATTTGTAGACAATGATATGCATGGATCTGTAACCTTTTTTGGGGGCCAATTCTTTAGGGTTTCCCCTATTTTAAAGCGTATAAAGAGGCATGTTGTAAGGCCGTAAAGGATAATGAATGAATCAATGTCTTTAGAGTAATCTTTGGATGTAGGTTGTTGGTCATGCAGATGTAATCTAGATTGGCTATAGGGTTGTTCTTGTGCAGGTAAGAGGGTATGATGTTAATTGTGTCTTAGGTGTGGACCAAGGTTAGACATGTAAGCTTTTATTCAGATTGAATAAGACAACAAGAGAGTAGACCACTCAAGGAATTTTAGTTTTCGTAGTTTGGGTTTCCAGGGTAAAATATATGTGTAATGTGTGATTCCTTTTTCATTTATGTTCTTGATTAAATTCTTCTTCTCCTCTACTAGGTTTAGTGTGGAATTGTCTCTCATTTCCTAACAAGTGGTATCAGAGCTTAGGCTTTACCTGATAAGTGTGTTATCAGAGTCGTGTTATGCTTCGATGAGTGTATCAGATCGTGATTTACCAATATTGAATTTGAGAACTAAACCCTAGGTACGGTAAAAGTTGAAAGTCATCAATTGTGTTAAATATTATGGTAAAGAATGGTGAGCAGTTTAGGAATAGAGATAGAAAAATTCAATGGCCATAATTTTGAGATTTGGAAGCTTAAAATGGAAGATATTCTTGTATATCGAAAATAATGGAATGGGAGAAACTTGAAAGAAGAGCAAGAAGTATGATTCGACTTTATCTTGTAGATTCGGTACTGTTGAATGTCTCATGTGAAGATTCGACCAAGAAATTGTGGGACAAGTTTGGAAGCTCATGCCAGTCAAAATATTTGGGAAATAATTTGCTTCTCATAAAGAAACCATATCTTCTGAGAATGAGTGATGGAAGTTCAGTGACTGGGCATTTAAATGCGTTTAACAACATTTTAATCCAGTTATCATATGTGGATATTAAAATCATTGAGGAGGAGAAGTGTATAAGCCTATTATGTTCTTTTCCATACTCCTGGGATAACTTAGTCATTGATATTGGGAGTAATACAACCACATTAGCGCTAGAGGATGTGATTTATTTCCTATTTTCATAAGAAATGAGAAGGAATAACATGGAAGGATCGACTAAATATGCTCTAGTAGTGAGAGGTCAAACAGTAGATAGAGATAAAGAAATATTCCCAGTAGAAATTTCAAGTCGAACGATATATATAAATACCTAGTTCAGTCGATGCAAAGATGTTGGAAAAGCGGTAAAGGTGGGAATTATAAAAAGGACTGTAATTCAAAGGAAATAGAAGTCAGTGTTGGATTCGATGAGAAGAAGTTAGCTGAGAGAAAGACAACTCGACATAAGGGAGGTGATGTGTACATCGAATCGGCTAATACACAGTTGGATCAATATGTTTGGTTGACCGACTCAGGAGAATCCTATCATATGAAACCACATAGAGAATGGTTCTACAAGTATGAACGATATGATGGAGGTGATGTGTTCTTGGGGGACGACTCGACAACCAAAAATTTCGAACGAGGAATATTTCAACTGACACTGGGGGATGGGAGGAAAAGAACCCTTCTAGGTATGCTACACATTCTAGGTTTGGCAAGAAATTTGATATATGCCAGCAAGTTGAGTGATGTTGGAGTTCATATTTTGTTTTAGAAGGATTCATGCAAGATGGTTAGAGGTGCGATGGTCTTAATGAAATGAGTTTGGATTGGAACCCTATACAAGTTATTAGGGAATGTAGACTCGATTGGATGCAACAACATCATTTTTTTTAAGTTGACTCGACTTCGATTCAACTCTACATGAATCAGGTTGAGTCGGTACAAACTGACTCAACAAGATATGATAAAATTGACTTGACCATGTTATGGCATGAAAGGATGGGACGCATTGGGGAAAATGGACTTCACGCTATGCACAACAAATTTATGGTTAAAGGTTTTCCTGAATGTGGTTTAGAATTCAACTTTTTTGAACATTGCATATATGGAAAATAAATTCGGGTAAGGTTCCCATCTAGAGCAACAAGGGAAAATGGAATTCTAGAATTGGTGCATAGTTATGTGTTTGGCCTGGTTTCAGTGCCTTCGCATGGTGGATCCCTATATTATGTATCCTTCATAGATGATTTCTCCAGGAATACATGGATTTATTTCCTAAGGAAGAAAGCAGAGGTTTTCAAGAAATTTAAAGAGTTTAAATCTCTTGTAGAAAACCAAAAAGATAAGAATATTAAGGTGTTGAGAACTGACAATCGTGGTGAATTCTATGGAAAATAATTTGATCAGTTCTATAAGCAGTGTGGCATAGAACACAAAAATACCACACCATATAATCCACAACAAAATTGAGTTGTTGAGAGAATGAACAGAACGTTGATGGATAAGGCAAGGAATAGGCTCAATGGTGTTGGGATCACACAAGAATTCTGGGTGGAGGTAGTCGACACTCCAAGGTATCTGGTGAATATGTCTCATTTGTCGGTACTAGTCGAGATGAATCCACATGAGGTATGGTTGGTTAATAATCCTTTGGTTGCACATCTCAAAGTATTTGGCTGTGATGCATTTGTGTATGTTCCCAAGGAAAAGAGGAGCAAGCTAGACAAGAAGACAATCAAATGTATTTTCATTGGGTACAAAGAAGGAATGAAAGGATATAACATCTGGTATCCTACATTAAGGAGAACAATGTACAGTTGAGATTTGGTCATCAGAGAAGTCAGAGGCAAGTCTGATCTTTAAGAATTTGTTTAGACCGAGAAAAATCCTGAGACGATGTGGTTTGAACAGAGGAACGATGCAAGATACCAGATATAATAAATATGCATAACAGAAATAAAATGTTAGAAATGGAAGAATAACAGTAATATAACAAGCATAATATCCACAATAACATAGAAATGATATAAGAACAACAACATAAATAACATTTTGATTCAGAAAGCAATGTTCACGGGCCTCTTGGAGGGGGCAACCTCCAGTTGAGCAGTGCTCTGTTACAATAATATCCAAGCTAGGGTTTTCATACCCTCAACCCTTATTTATACTAAATATGTCTATCAAGAGAAGCATCTAGAGAAAGATCCTTCTAGAAGCAGAAGCTTCTATTAGGTCTTCTTACATCCGCCTTATTCTATTTTATTGAAAGGCCTTATTAATATTGACCTTTATTACATCCGAATATATTGATCTACCTATGTGTGGGTTAGGACCCTAACATGTCCGCCCCCTTAAAAACAACCTTGTCCTCAAGGCTTGAGATGTGGAAACTGCTATAGAATAGTAGATGGTTCCCAAGTGGCATCTACTGGAGTCGTATATTTCCACTGGACTAGAACTTCCTTGATGGTTCTATGACACAAGTGATGCTCACACTGGTCCAAAACTACTTCTGGTTGTAGCCAAATGGATCCTTCTTCAACTAACTCTGGAAGGTTGGTTTGAATTTGACACCTAGTTCCAATCACCTTCTTTAAGCATGAAACATGAAAAACAGGATGTAGCTTCGACTGACTCGGCAGAGCTAACTGATATGTGACTTGTCCCACATTCTTGAGAACTGTATAAGGACCATAAAATTTGGGCGCTAGCTTCTGAAAATGCTTGGACTCGAGGGAAGTTTGCTTGTATGGTTGCAGTTGCAAAAACACCTGATCCCCTTCTGCAAATTGACGTTCAAAGTGACCTTGATCTGCTTGTTGCTTCATGCGATTTTGTGCCATGACCAAGTTCTCTTTAAGGGTATGAAGAATATCCTCTCGAACTGTAAGTGTTTGGTCAGCTGCCTGGACCTTCGAGGTACCTGGTAAGTATGAGAGGACTGAAGGTGGCTTCTGTCCATATACTGCTTCAAAAGGAGTCATGCAAGTAGCTGTATGGTAGGAAGTGTTGTACCACCATTCAGCTAGGGGTAACCATTGAGCCCACTGATGTTGTTTTTCAAAGGCAAAACACCTCAGATATGTTTCCAAACACTTGTTGACAACTTCCGTTTGACCATCAGTCTAGGGATGATAAGTTGTGCTGAGATGCAATTGGGTGCCCTGTAGCTTAAACAATTCTTGCCAAAAATTGCTTGTGAAAGTTGGGTCACGATCAGAAACAATAGACTGCAGCATGCCATGAATCTTGAAGACCTAGTCCATGAAAATTAGAGCCATCGTGGATGCAGTAAATGGGTGTTGAAGAGCACAGAAATGAGCATACTTGGAAAGGCGATCCACAACCACCATTATGACTGATTTATTCCCCAATTTGGGTAAGATGGTAATAAAGTCCATAGAGATATCCTTCCAAATAACAGGTGGAATCGGAAGTGGTTGTAGTGTGCCCATAGATTTGATTGTTTCTCCCTTGTTGCGTTGACACACCTCACATTCAATGACAAAATTACAGATGTCCTGTTTCATACCATCCCAGAAAAAAGAGCATTTGACCCTGTCGTATGTTTTGGTGAACCCTGAGTGCCCCGTTGTGGGTGTAGCATGAAGCTCAAAAAGTACCGTGGATTTAAGATTTGATTGTTTACTTAAATACAAACAGCCTTTGTATCGAATCTCATCCTGGAACCAAGAGTACCCTGGGGGAGCCAGAGCATTGGTCTGCAATTGCTGGATCAGATGCAAACTTTTAGGATCTTGAAGCCATTCATGGCGCACAGCTTGGAGCCAATCAAGTACAATGAAGGAAAGAGAAAAAAGGGATCCTTCTTCTTCATATTTTCGGGACAGTGCATCTGCCACTACATTGTCTTTTCCCTTCTTGTAAATGATCTCATAAACATATCCAAAGAGCTTAGTCACCCATTTTTGTTGCGCTGAGGAGGAAATGTGTTGTTCCAGAAAGTACTTGAGGCTTTGATGGTCGGTCTTAATTTGGAAGCGTTGCCCCAAGAGATAAGGGTGCCACAGATCAACGACATGAAAAATAGCCAACATTTCCTTTTCATAAATGGGTTTTCCTAGATTCCTTTCAGACAGTTGCTTGCTGGTGAAGGCCAAAGGTCGACCCTCTTGCATAAGGATAGTGCCGATTCCTTTCCCTGAGGCATCACATTCCAACACAAAGGTATTTGTGAAATCAGGAAGGGCCAAAACCAGAGTGGTGCACATGGTCGTCTTCAAGGTTTGAAAATCTTGAGAAGTGGCTGGAGTCCAAGTGAAAGAGTTCTTTTTTAGGAGAGCAGTGAGAGGTGTTGCAATATTTTAATAGTTCTTAACAAGCTTGTGATAATACCCTGTTAAGCCCAGAAATCCACACAAGATTTTGAGAGTCTTTGGGTGCATCGAGTCTTTCATAGCTTCAATCTTTTTTGGATCCACCCTGACGCCATCCTTGCCAACCAGATGACCCAAGTATTCTACTTCTGAGGCACCAAAAGAACATTTAGACTGTTTCAGGAAAAGTTGGTGCTGAGAGAGTAGATGGAAAACTTGATCCACATGAGTAAGATGGTATATCCAGGTTTTGCTATAGATGAGGATATCATCAAAGAAAACTAAGACAAAATGACGGAGAAAGGGACAAAAGACATGATTCATGAGGCTTTGGAAGGTGGAGGGGGAATTACACAAGCCAAAGGGCATGACCAAAAACTCATAGTGGCCCTCATGAGTGAAAAATGTCATCTTGGGAATGTCTGCCTCTTTCATACGTATCTGGTGATAGCCCGAGCGAAGATCATGTTTAGTAAAGAATTGGGCGCCACTCAATTCATCCAGGAGGTCATCAATGACAAGTATGGGAAATTTGTCTTTAATGGTCAGTTTGTTGAGGGAACAGAAGTCAGGACACATTCTCCATGAACCTTTTTTATTCAATACCATGACTATAGGAGAAGAGTAAGGGATCATACTAGGGCAAATAATGCCTGCATTAAGGAGTTCTTGGACCATTTTCTCAATTTCATTTTTTTTGTGAAAAGGGGTGGCGATATGGACCGATATTGGGAGGAAGGCTTCTGGGTACAAGGGGAATAGAATGATCATGAACATCACGGGAAGGAGGGAGTCCTTGGGGAGTGGAAAATACCATTTGATATTTAGAAAGGAGGGCTTCAAGGTCCTGTGGCACTGGGGGTGTCTTTGTTGCTTGTATGGCATGGAGTTGGGCAATGACACCAGAATGACCTTTTTTGAGCAACATTTCCATGCGATGGGAAGTAATGACCTCAGGTGAACTAGCAGTGATGCCTTGGAATTTATATTGGTGGCCTTCCTAGTCGAATTTCATGGTTAATGCCTTAAAATCCATGAGAATGGGACCCAAAGTTCTTAGCCAGTCTGCACCCAACACAATGTCACAACCACCCATGTCGATAGAAAACATATGGGATTTTAGGTGGTAGTCACCGATTTGGAGACACACATTTTCACAATGCCCTCCACATTTCATGGAACCACCATTGGCAATCATGATTTGGAAATTGTTGATAGCATGGATGTAGCAATGAGTTTCTTGGGCAATGCGGCGATGAATAAAATTATGGGTGCTTCCACTATCAACCAAAATGATGACCTTCCGATGCTTGATGTAACCGATTAACTTGAGGGTTTGGGGAGCAGAGAAGCCAATGAGAGCATTGAGGGAAATGACGGGTTCTACTTCAGGAGGGTCTGAGGGAGGGGTTATGTTAGTGATTTCAGGTGACTCAGACACAAGGGGAGTTTCAACATCCTCTTTCGAAATATCCTCAGAGATGGCCATAAAAATATTTTGTTCCTTACACTTGTGGCTTGGGAAATATTTGTCATCACAATTATAACAAAGGCCTTTGAGTTAGCGTTCAACCATTTCAGCCCTGGTCAATTTTTGGATCTTTAATGGGGCAGAGAGAGTAGTGGGAGTGATGGGTTTAGTGCGAGGGATAAAGGAGGGTTTTCAGTTTTAAGAGGAGACAACCTATTATGCTTCTTTATCTCTTTTAGTATCCTCCACCCAACTCGAGGGTCGAGCCATGAGGACATGGGCCTGAATCTCCTCCTTGAGGCCACTGATAAAACACTCTTGAAAGAAAGCATCAATCATGCCCTCTATTCGAAAATCCAGGCGCTCAAAGGAAACTATGAAGTCTTCTACTGTTCTAGATTGTTTCAACTTTGTCAAACGGCCCAAATGGTTGGTGTCCATGTCAAAGAGTTCATAAATCTCAGTCACAAATTGGGTCCAAGCAATATACCCTTGATGGGAATTTTTTCTCCATTGCCAGCATTACCAACGTTCTTGATCTAGATGGAGAACACCATACCGGAGTTTGGCCAAGTCAACGGTAATTCCATATAAAGAGAAATAATGTTCCATTTGGGTTACCCAACCAGTGGGGTCTGAGCCATCAAATTTGGTCACATCCACCCGTGAAAGGCATAGGTAACGTTGAAAATGATGGGGCTAAAAGCTATGGGAATGGGAGGAATGTTCACCTTCGATATTTGGAGGTGCTCCAGAGAAAGGGTCATCTGTAGGGATATTCAGTTTGGTGTAGAGGGATGCAAAGACAGATTCAAGTTGGGTGGTCAATTCTTGTTTGACTTCCTCCATTGAGGACTGCATGGTTGTATTTATGGTTGTATTGATGGATGAATCCATGGAGGCAACAGTAGCACTGAGTTGTTTCACTTCTTGAAGCGAGTTTCCAGATCTTGGCTACGGGTATGGGCCACGAGGATGGATGAACTGAAAAGGGGTGGGCAGGGTAAAAAATTTTGCCGAAAAATGATATGGATGAATGTGATAAGGGAAAAGAGATGAATCCAATGGAATAGGTCTCAAATAATGGTGAAAAAAATTCCAGACTCGTTTTTTTTTTTTACACCTGCGGAGTTATACTCTTGTCTGAAGAATACTACAGTGATGAAATCCCAAAATGCTTAACCAGAAAGAAATGTGTATTTAATTGGCAAACCGAACACAGTTGTGTAGCAACAGATCTGGTTTGTTTTAATTTGTTTATGTTTATGTCCCCTAAGGGTTAGGTATTCAAGGTTTCTACAGACAAGGGTTTGCCCTGTGCCATAGCTCTCTGATATATGTGCGGGGTCCAACAGTAGTACTTGGCCCAATATCTTAGGGAACTAACTAAGGAGGATAGACTATACCCTTAGTCGTACTACCCGACTACCCAGGTACTAGAGAGTATCTTCCCGAGTGTTGTTCTCGGTGACACTATAGCAGTCCGATGGCCGATAGGTTTATCTAAAGAGGGCTTCAGGAAATCTAGGTTGATCCATACATAGGTTATGTCTGATGCACTACCACTCGAAGGGGTACCAACAGGGGTTACAAGGGTGGCCAACAGATGTGCTCTTAAGAACCACTTGTATTTCCTGCGTGTATGAATCCATCAACCATGGGTTTATGCACCTAATGACATATCTCTGTGGCTTAAAGACGTCAGAATATGTCTCTACCCTGGAAAAAAATCCCCACAATTTCTACCAAGGAAAGTGCTCTGATACCACTTGCAAGATACCAAATATAATAAATATGCAGAACAGAAATAAAATGCTAAAAATGGCATAATAACAGTAATATAACCATCATAATCTCCACAATAACACAGAGATGATATAAGAACAACAACATAAATAACACTTTGATTCAGAAAGCAATATTCACAGGCCTCTTCGAGGGGGCAACCTCCAGTCGAGCAATGCTCTGTTACAATAATATCCAAGCTAGGGTTTTCATACCCTCGACCCTTATTTATACTAAATATGTCTATCAAGAGAAGCATATAGAGGAAGATCCTTCTAGAATCAGAAGCTTCTATTAGGTCTTCTTACATTCGCCTTATTCTATTTTATTGAAAGGCCTTATTAATATTGACCTTTATTACATCCAAATATATTGATCTACCTATGTGCGGGTTAGGACCCTAACAAACAAAAAATATTATTCAGATGAGTCAAATGAATTTGACGAAGAGGTGAAACAACATACTCTGGTGGTAAGGAGGTCAGAAAGAGTAAGAAAACCAGTCGAAAGGTACAGTTCGCCTGACTTCTGTTCCAAATTCATGCTAACTTCCATCGATGATGAGCCCAAGTCGACCAGTGAGGCAGTCGACTCGGCAGAGGGTAAACTATGGAAGGACGACATGGTCGAAGATATAGAATCCTTACATAAGAATGAGGCATGGGATTTAGTCAAGTTTCCTATTGGAAGAAATCTCATCGGTAGCAAATGGGTATTCAAGAATAAGATGAATGTCACAGGACAAGTTGAGATGTCCAAAGATTGACTGGTAGAGAAAGGTTATTTCCAATTTGAAGGATTTGAATTCTTCGCTAACCTGCTTAAGGAATAGGAGTACTTGTTTCCCCACAACTTCTCATAAATTAAAGGAATCACATGATATTTGGGGGCTATTAAAATTCATCTTAAGTTGGATGCTAAACTAGTCAAAAGGAGGCCTTATTGATTAAACCCCAAGTATAAGGAAAACGTGCATAAAGAGATATATCAGATGTTGGATGATGGACTTATTAATGGCAGTAGGTTGAAAGTATACTACGACCCATAGGGGTCAATTGCACTTAGCTCCCATCTCATCCCTGAATTTATGTAGAGTAGGGTTAGAGTAGGATATACAGTAGGTAAAAGAGTACATAATTTTCATAATTTTCCTTTGTAGTAGCGCAACATACATTCCAATCACATGGACAAATTAGATAGAATGAAGGTTTTACATAGGGGAATCACATGGGACTAGCCTAAACTACATGTCACTACATTGCACTGAAGGGTCAAGTATGAATATTTATACAGATCACACATATCCTTGGCATGTAAGAAGAGAAGACGCCACCTTCCAAATGTCACATCACTAGTATGGAAGATCTAAATCGTTATCTCTCCATCCATGGGACTTCACCAGAATTCTATACTTATTCCCTAATCAATCTCATTGGTTGGTTCCTTGTTTTTTTCCGACCCAACCCCTAAGTTTTTCCCACTCTATATATATCCACTTTCACCCATGTAATCATTGGAGAAATTATCCATGTTCCATGGTCTCTCATCCCTTCCCATCGGCCATATCCCTAACCTCTCACAACCCATTTTTATCCTTCCACATTTCATTGATCCTACCACCCCCAAGTTTAGGTACCATATCATGGCCCCAAGTCACAACCATTTTGGGACATGCAATTCCCAGTTCATTCATTCAACCAAAGAACCCACTATCCAGTTTTCATGAAGACTGACATTTCGTCATCAACTTCTAGGAAGAGGTCTCACTCTCCTATTCTCCCACAAGATCCCACTCTAGTCCTCACAGTTCCTTGAACTATGCTTTGAAGCTACGACAATACACCATCTCTCTAGGCCTGAACCTGGTTTGCATATCTCCATGCATAATCACCCTTTCTAAATGAGAGAACCCAATGTTGTGGGTTCTTCTTTCCACCAAGCTAGGGGGTCCTCCTCTTCTGCTTTATATTACCAATACAAAAAGACAAGCAAAGCATGATGCTCTCTCTTGATGGAATTTAAATTCATTTAGGAGGTCAATGTGTTGATGGTGGGATTTAAATAGATCCATCATTCATCATCATAGACACCTTCAAAGGGGAAGAGTCACACATATGGCCTAATAAATTCCATATACATTGTTTACCTTGGGGCCTACTCGACTCATTCTAGGACTTGTGTTGGGTTGCAACTACACCCTGGATAGATGATTTGCTCTTACTAAAACCTGGATGAAATAAAAACTTGGTTTGATACTTTGGTTCATCGATGATCATGATTTTCTCTTACTCAAGAACATTGAGACAATCATTCCATGAAGTAGTTAGCTTGAGGATGAGCCAAGTAATAGTGGTGGGGGCCTATTGGAACCCAAATTTTTAGGTTAATATCACACACACACACAACCAAAGTTGTGCGACCTCATTCAAGTTTTTTGTGCACCCAAGAAGATGCGTGAGTATTGGCAAGAAGTGCACACCAGACTGAGTTTTAATTTTTTGTTGTTAATGCACGCTAAATTTCAATCTTGTCAGTGTGCGTCAGTTTGAGTTTTGGATGTGCACCAGAAATCAAGAAGATGCATGCTTGAATCAAGAAAGGAATCATCAGGAAATATTCATGAATGATTACTACTAGCAGCACAAGGGAATGTGGAACAAAAAAAAGATGAGTTGGCAAGGTAGTTGAGATTGCACCGATTCCAAAAGGGATACATGGAATGAAGGTAGGTGGCAAGAGTGTGTGAGATTGTTAGTTAGTAGAGAAAGTGGAGCAGAAGTGACAAAGATAGAGATCCACAACCAATAAGGATAATGAATCAAGGAGAACAAAGAAAGGGTTGGTGTTGTCGTGAGTTGATTCACTAGGTCATTGTTGTTGTCTATTATTGAAAGAGCTCGCTCTGAGCCTCTGTAGTATTGCGATGTTGTAAGGATATTGATTGTAAGTCTGAGTCTTTCATATTTCTAAGTTTTGAAAGGATGTGCATGGGGCAATGTATTGTAAATATGGGGAATTATATAAAGAGAATATGAGACTTTGTTGTTATCAAGTATGTTCTTCTTAATGTATGTTTGTGTTTGATGGAATGAGAAGAATAATAAATTTGCAGTGATTATGAGTTATCATGTGTTCCTTATGATTTGTGTATGATCTTTGTCATGCACCTGATGTGATCTCAATAAATCAAAAACATAGAAGAAAGTGTTTTTTTCTGTGTATGCTCTTTAAATTTCGGGGAAAATCTTACCAAGATCTAACCTCGATACTATGAAGTTCCATCTTTCTTTTATTTTTGAAATTTCACTTGCTTTTGTGTGTGATAGTGTTGAATTTCGTTTTAGGCAAAAAAAGGATTTTTCAGGTAAGCATGCATTTCAAGGGAAAAAAAACCCTCCTCCTTTATTACATTTTAGTATATAATTTACATTATCTCATTTGGTTGAAAGTTATTTTATTTAATAAGAGCTATTGAGTTCAACTCTTACTTAATTTACTTTTTGAAGAAAAAAAATCATGCAACTCTTGGTTGTCCCATAACTTTATTACAAAGTGTATTTCACTTAAATTATAAGAGTGAATCACTATAAAGTAATTTTGTTATTCTTTTGAAGTTATTTTTTACATGCAACTTTAATTTATAAAGTAATTTCATTTTAAAAATGATTCTCACTTATTTTATAAAAGTGTCATTTCATAAGTAACATATATGTAAAAGTAAGCTTGTAAGAAAAGTTAGTGAATGATTTTTTTTTACTCATCAACCTCATTTTTCATCTGTCACCACGTGGGCCAGCTGTGCCTACCATATGGAACTTTGGTTACATTTTATTCCTTTCCTAAAAATGGCGTAACTTTTACATCTAAAGTATGTTTTCAGTGTTGTTTTATTTGAAAGTACCTATTTTTTCAAAAGCGTTCCATCTAGATAGTTAGTTTTTTTTATTTTGAAGACATGTTATCTATATATTTTAATATGGATAGTCCAAGTGACAGTTTGCTTACTAGTACAAACTACTTCTCATGGAAATCATGTATTGAGGATGTACTATGAAGTAAAGGGATGTATCATATTACCTTGGGAAAAGAAAAAATCCCTAGTGATGCTACAAATAAAGATAAATGGGACAATAAAAATTATGAAGCACTTGGATTGATCAGAATGTCCACATGTATTGATTTATAGTTTCACCTTCAAAGAATTTATAATCCAGATGAATCTTGGAAAAAGATGAAAGTCATATTTGGTTAACACAATGAGATTTGAGCCCACCAAATTGAAAATCAATTAATTTATTTAAAGTTCAAACCACTCATAATTTTACTTAAAGACTGTAAAATAGACATAAAAGATGATCTATTTATATATACTATTCTTTCTAATCTTGGTAGTGCATATTCTATTTATGTATCTATTTTTCGCTCCACCGGAGAGGCTTTAGGGGATTCTTACACACCACCCTCTCTTGAATTGATTCTTTAATTAGAGAGAAAGATAAGCTCTTGTATATTGGAGTGATTAGTAATGTAGGTATATCTAAAAAAACATTAGTAGTGCAATAGAAGGATAAATGAAAGCATTTAAAGAAGAAAAATACTCACAAAAGCAAGCAAAACAAGTGTTCCAAACCCTGTCCGTAAACTTCTACCCCCAATTGTGACAAAGGACCAAATTAAAAAAGTAAGAATACCGACAAACATCAATTTTTTTGGGAGACATGGTCATCTAGAGTTTAAATGTTTTAAATATATGGAGGCCTTAGAAGCAACAATGAAGAAGCACGACACCAATCTTGATTCTTCTTCTTCTTCTCATGGACATGCACTTTTTTCTTCTAGTTTTTCCTTGAATGCAACATATACTTCTTTTTCTAATGAGTGGCTTATTGATTATGGAGTATCTTATCATATGGCTAGGGATACATCCATTTTTTCTTCTCTTAATGAATGTAACACCAAACAAATATTTGTTGGTGATGATAGATCTCTTAGTGTTGTAGGGTTTGGAATAGTTCAATTAGATTATGGTCATTTTAATGGTCTATTGTGTGTTCCAAGTCTCTCCTACAACCTTCTATTAGTATATCAAATCACTCATTCAACTAAAGGTAAAACAATAGATTTTTCACCTCAACAACTTGTAATAAAAAATTTAAAAGGTCCTAAGCATGTTCTAGCAACTAGAATTGTTGATGATGTTACTAGTTTCTACAAATTTGACAACTTTGGGTCATCATATTTTCCATTATTTTTTATTTCTCATAGAAATGAATTCAAAAAACTTTGATATGAGTGGTTGATCATCTAAACTATCATTCATTGCAATAGGTATGTAATCACAATATGGTGATCGGGCTTCCTCTAATAAATATATGTTTTCCTTTAAGCAAGCATGTAAAGATGATTTGGGAATATCATTACATTCAAGAGGCAGGAAACATTGGTGTGGAAAAAATAGTTGCAATACTGAAAAAAATAAATTATTGGCCAAAGCTTCGACAAGATGTCTGCAAGTACATCAGATAATGAACTTCATGCACCATTTCCAAGCCCGTCCTCACGAAACATGGGATATACACCCCTCTTCTTACTCCATATAGGCCTTGGGATTCCATCTTCATGGATTACATGTATGGTCTTCCTTCAACCAAGCATGGGAACAACTATTTCTTTTTGTTTGTTGATAAAGAAAACAAAGAAAGGAAAAGATGATTTTTTAGAGTTTTGGGTGGTTGAAGAAGAAAACAAGTAAAGGAAAAGATGATTTTTTAGAGTTTTAGAGGAAAAGAACGCAACCAAAACAAACACCATCTTAATTTTATAGGCTTGATTTACACAAAGGATGTGGTCGTGCAACTAATGGTGTCTATAAGAGACGAAAAACAAAGAGAAACTTTAGAGCATTTAAAAGCAAATAAGATACTTTGAATTTAAAGAAAAAGCTTGTAAAACCCTTTGTAAATATCAACTTTTCAAATTAATGTTTCAAGATATTGTAATTGAAAGTTTCCTGAAAAGTGCTTTTGTTTGACCACTCAAAACTACTTATACTTCTAGGAAAGCAAGAAATAATGTTGAAACTGAGACTCTTTTCTTTTGCAAACAAACAACTTAGGCTACACTACCAAACTGAATAAAAAAAAAAAAAATTGTTTTTTTGAACTGCTTTAATAAGAAAATCCAAACTAAAAATTCTTTTTTGTTTTTCAAAGCAAGAAATAGGAAAAGGAGAAAACAAAAACCAAGATTGACAGAGACCCTAGGCTGACTGCGTAAATGCAAGGATTTGAAAAAGAAACCAAAGGAGGATCTAAATCTTGAAATTTCACTCTAAACCTCTATGGAAAACAAAAGAAAATCAAGAGACAAGTTGAAAACACATCTTTAACCCAAGATAAGGCCAAAAAAAGAGACTCTGTAAAGTCCAAAAAATCCTTGAGAAGCCTAAGGCTTCTGTCAGGAAAGAGAAAAAACTTCTCTCTTTTTTTAAAACGCTTTCAAGACACAGAGACGCGAGTTGTCGCACCAGCATCCTGCGTATGTACGTGGGTTTTCTATTGTATAGAATGCATATGTACATGGGTTGAGCCAAAGAAGAGCGCATAAACCTTTGAGATTTTTCAAAAAAGAAAAAGACTAGGCAGACTGATTGGGCAGGGATCGCTGGTATGCACCTTGTAGATGACCAAAGACCCTTAAAAGACTCAATGAACTTAATAAAAACTCAAAAGGAAATAAATAGTCCAATTAAAGACCAAAAACCTCCCTCTAAATACCTAGATAGACTCCCCAGTGGAGTCGCCCATTCTGCTAGCGGGGAAAATCCCCCTATTACTATACTAAGGTCAAAGTGTAGGAAGAGTTATGATCTCCTGTAAAAGACAATCTAATCCCTAAACTACCCCAAATAATATAAAATGGAAGAATAGAAAGAGATAGTAAAGTAGGTCAGAAGTAGTACCTTTAGTCCAAACGTTCGATGTTGACCTCCTTCACCTTTGTCGCTTCCCAAGCTATTGGTCTCCTCCCAGAGATGACCTGCAAGAACACTTAGGAAAACGATACTAAAAATATATTATCTCCATTCATCCATATTAGGGTTAGATATAAACCATTATGCATAAATCAAGTGAAAAACATAAACATATCATTTGGGACAGGAAAAAGATTCTTTTATTCAAATCCAAAGATAAAAAATGACAACCTTTGTAGGCCAACGCTCCACGAACCTAGTCCATTATCCTCTTAATGTTTCTCCAATTCCACTATCCCAATGCCTTCTTTCACAATCAGTTGATCACTTTGGGGAAATGAAAGGGATTGTATACAAGAAAAGGCTAGAGAGGGAATGATGAGGTAAAAACTCAGAAAGGGATTCAAATACTTGGGCAAGGAGGGAAAGGAATTTGGGCTGAGTTTCTCTGTTCTAATGATTGATGTTGTAATCGGACCCCAAGACCTCCTTTTATATGAAAAAAGGATATTTTTTTGGTTTGGGGACGGGCTACAGTGGGTGAATTGGTTGGGAAACCTTCAATATCCCATAAACTCCATCGAATTCCTTGCAACTTTTTATTTTTTGCAACTTTTGAAGGTAAATGTGGGTTTTTTAGTATGCATCTAGTGTATTTACATGGGCTATCTAGTATTCATATAGTGTACGTACACAGAGAGTAGTGCAGAAGGGCACGTACATGCTCCAAAAAATGGTTTTTTAAAGAAAGATCCTCAACAATAGTTTGGCAATTTGTGCAAGTAGGAAGGCCAATGCCATGTATGCATAGGTAGGGAATTTTAGGGCTATAACATATCCCTTGAATTTTGTTTTTCTTTTGAAGCTTCCCTTAAAATGTATGGTCCTTATAGAGTGTTTGTGGTGTTGACTAGATGATAAGAGTCTCTTATTTAGAAAGTATGTGTGGAGGCCTTAGAAAATGATTGAAATTCATATATTTATATATCACAAATTGGAGGGAACTTTGAGGGTAACTATTCTTCACTAGAAAACTATGTATCTTTTCACAAAGGGAGCTCAACTAGAGATGGTTTCTAAGATACAAAATATTGGAGTGTCCATTTGAAATAACTCGACAAATGATGTGTGTGCAAATTTAAAATTGGGTAAAAATTGATTTAGGGAATGAAAATACAATGTCTACTTGGTTAACATTGGTGGCAGTGAGAAAACAAAAGGGGAATCAAGTGGTCAAAGTGGCAAGGCATGAAATTATTCCAATTTTTGTGGTACCTCATGGTCTTAAAAGGTTCCTTATTTTGATAAGACTTATGTAACTCAATCTAAAACTTGAATAAAATTCTAGAGTACTAGGCCATTAGATTGGTTGTTGACTCATGGTACCATATGTTTCATTCCATATTTCTTAGATGAGCCTTATCCTACCAAAAATCCTTAGGTCGTCATGTGAGATAGGAAAGTATAGAAAGTAGTGTTACCCCCCAAGGGATGACAACTTCATAGGTACCCTCATAGGGTTTCATATTATTATTATACATGAGTTATCTTCCTCACCTTCTCTAAACTTAGGAAATTCTTCACATTATATCCATCATATGCATGATTGTGCTAGCTCAATCGTGGTATATGTCACCCTTCTCCCTCACTTCTTAGATGAAAATTGCACTATGGATGGTACATTATGGTTTCACTATAATATACATTGATATTCCATGTATTGGTGTTTCATTTGGATGTGATTCTATAACTTCCTGGTTAGTCACGAAAGTGGTAAACATTAAAATGAAATTTGATAGCACTTCATAATGTACATAGTTTTATTATTTTCCTTGTTATACCTTTGAAGACCATATTTTTACTTTAGAAGTGTTTTCGTTTCCCCGGTCATCTTGTACTACTACATCACTAGAGAAGATACCATTTTTCACTTCCTAAACATGCTAGACACTTTCCACTTTCCTTGTTTCATTTCATTCCATCCATAAAAACAAAATTGAAAAAATGTTATCATGATCATGTAAGAATTATAAAATGTTAAAAGAAAGGTCTAATGATGAAATCCTAATTAGTAAAGCCAGAGAGGCTAGAGGTGAAGAGAAATAAATTAAAAAGCCAAAAATTTAAAGCTTGAACAATGCCACCTCACTGTGAGGCCAATTCCCCTAGTCCCTAGCTTGTGTATGAATATCTAAAGAAGAAGGCACTTGTTCAATAAAATCAACACATAAAAAAAATGTATTCAAGGGGTAGTAATAAATAGTGTCAAGGATAGGTAACTCAATGCTAAAACTCACTCTTGAAGGCTATTTTATAAAAAATCCTAGCTCACAAAAGCTAGAATGAATAAATAAAAATACCTATGCATATAAATGACTATGAAGGTCATCACATGAAGTCTTTCCCTTCCCATTTCCATCATTATTCATCACATTACCGATATTTCACCTAAGGACTTTAGAAATACTTGTTGTCCTAAGACTTGTCACATGTATAAGGGTTAAGTTTGTTCCCTCTTGGTAAAACTTATGAAAATATTAAAATCGACCCTTATTATTATGTTGTGCTAAGAGAGATTATTAAGTGTGTATCACCTAATGGATTTCCAAGAACCTAGACCCATCACTTCAAGTGGGTACTTTGCATTGGGATATGTTTACTATGACTCAAGATCCATTACACCACATTGGGATATGTGATGCTACCTTGTGATCCATGTACTAATATTGATCATATCTACAAACATTGAGATCCATGTCATTTACCTTGGGTTCCATGTATTTCATTGGGATATTTTTTATTACTCTGAGATCCATGACAGTGCATCATGCCATAACAAACACACCATGTCATCAGACTTGCCACATGGACCACTGATATTTTCTCTCCTTGATTAGTTGGGAATTGTACTCACACATATGCATCATTATTCTATCCTTGGACAAGAGATGGGGTCCTTTTGATGCATTTGAGGAGGTGGTTACAGGTTGTTGAAGTGGTTACATGTGGTTATGTTGACTACTGGATGATGTGTCATTAGCCAAAATGTTTTACTGGAAGAGAACCCACATTGAGGAGGTCACACATGTTGATTAAGGTTAGTCGTCATTGATGTCAACCCTTGAAGAAAGCTCGGTAGCACAAAGGTTTGGGTAATGGACCCAAGTTTGTTTGATGTAAAGATGACTCATTATTGTCTTTTCATGGTTGATAAGAATTAAAAATGGATGAAATCCAAAGTGGTGTTGGATTACTGAGAGGGGGGGTGAATCAGTAATAACGTAATTATAATCCTTTTTCTTCAAATGTTATATCAATGTAGAATTATTATCCAAAAGTGAGCAGTAATAAATAAACAATCACACACATGAACAGTACACCAG
>ML792811.1:341355-368817 GCA_009831015.1 Picea engelmannii
CATTTGTACACCTTATCAATCATGATAAGACAATAATAAGTCATATTTACATCAAACACTATTGGGTCCATTTCCCAAAACTTTGTGCTATGGGTCTTTCTTCAAGGGTTGACATCAATGACAACCAACCTTAATCAACAAGTGGTACCATTATGGTGAAATCCCTCATGGGAAGACGCTTTGTGGATTGAGTTATCCTAGAAGTATGCTTAGAGAACCCATGCTTAATTGTGGAATAATGAGATGAAGCTCAATGAATTTTTCAATGAAACTATCCTAGATGGATAGTGTTTGTGATGCCATTTTCGGTGGTATGTGAAACGTCACATAACTCCTCATGGTTAGAGATTTATGGCCATATGAAGTTTAAGAACCCTCATGAGTCATATAGAAGCCCCCAAAAGTCAAGTGTTTGCAAAAGAAATTATTTAAATAATAAATTAAATGGAGAACTCTCTAAAATAAGGAAAGTGTAATGCTACATGAAAGTATAAATAAGAGGCAAAGCTCTCTCATTTAATCACACTTGAATATCATTGAATATCTATCTTTGTGAAAGGTTATTTGGGCAGGTATTATTGATAGAGAAAATTTGCAGCAGAAAAAGTGCGGGAGGAAAAGTGCGGCAGAAAACGTGCGGCAAAAAAATCGCGACAGAAAAAGTGAGGAAGAAAAAGTGCAACAGAAAAATTGCGGCAAAAAAAACACGGCAAAAAAATTGTGGAAAAAAAGTGCGGTAGAAAAAGAGCAGCGAAAAAATCACGACAGAAAAAGTGTGGCAGAAAAATCGCAGTAGCAACATGGTTGGGGTCTATTTGTGAGAGATATTGCACATCTTCTTTGAGGTATGTTTTGTGAGCTAGGGTTTATCTCTTGAGATGGTATTGGATGCTCAGTATTGCTACATATATCAAATTTATTGAGGCATACAATTGGTATTATGTTGTTGGTATTTGGCATATGGGTATTGGTCTTTTGGTTGTGATATGTTGTTGAAGTTGTTGGTTTAGCTTGAGGCTACATAACAATGAGGTTGTGGCACATGGTTTTATGTAAAGGTTTATGGTATTTGGTTTATGGATAGAGTGATGAATTGTTAGATAACTTTTGATGGTTATATTGGTGTATGTCTTTGGTATATGGTTGAGGTACATGTTGGGTACATGGTTGAGACAAGTAGTTGATGAGTTAGCACATACATGAGGTGTATAGTTGATGAGTTGGCACATACATGAGATGTATAGTTGATGATGTTGGTACATCTTGATGAGTCAATCTTGATGCATGGTTGATGCATGGTACATGCTGGTTTAGGTTATTGTTACAGGTTGTTTGGTGCAGGTTGATCGGTACAAGTTGTTACAGGTTATTGATTCGTTGATAGCGACAGGTTGATAATGGCAGTGGTTGATTCAGTGACAGTACATATTAAATAAACAATGATTGTATGTGTATGATTGCATTATATGGTTAAAAAGGATTAAATTTCTCTATTACTGATTCACCCCCCCTCTCATCAATCCAACAATTGGTATCAGATCGGGTTTCTTCAAAAATCACTTTAACCACTGAAAGGAATATCATGGAGAGAAACAACTTGTATAAAAATGTAATACCACAGTTTGATGGACAGAAGTATCCATTTTGGAGCGTAAGGATGAAGACATATATATAGGCATGGGGATTTGAAATTTGGAAATCAATTGTAGATGGATACACAGTACCAACAGTTCCACCAACAAATGACATAGCAGTGAAACTCGACCAAAATAATTCCAAAGCCACAAATTCACTTTTGAATGGTCTTAGTGAAACAATATTCACCAAAGTTGCACATTGTAAATATGCTAAAGAGATTTGGGACAAATTTCAAAATATTTATGAAGGAGATTCAAAAATAAAAGCAGCAAAGCTTCAAACTTACAAAGGTAAGTTCGAACAAATTAAGATGAAGGAAGATGAGAATATTGCATCTTACATTTTACTAGTTGATGAAATAGTAAATGTAATCATAGGATTGAGAAGAGAAATCAAAGAATCTATAATTGTTCAAAAGTTACTAAGATCTCTTCTTATGAGATTTGACCCTAAGATATCAGCACTAGAAGAAAGAGCAGATCTGAACTCAATAAGCATGGATGAATTACATGGAATCTTCACAGCATATGAAATGCGAACTGAACAAGAAAATCCAGGTACAAAAGAAGAAGCCTTCAAAGAATCCAAAAAGTCAAAGCAAAAATAAAAAGAACTTAGCAACAACATTGACGTCTCAGAAGATGATGAAGAAGTGGCCAACTTTGTCAAAAGATTGAACAAGGGAACCAACGACAGGTATAGAGGTAAGATTCCTTTGATTTTTTTTAGTTTTGATGGTATTGGTCATTTTGCTAACAAATGTCCTCATAAGAAAAAGAGAAATGATGAAGGTTACTCAAATAGCAAACAAACATATAAAGGAAAAAGAACCAGAAAGAAAGTTTTCAAGAAAAGCTTATGCACCAAAGAAGACATCTCATCATCAGATGAAGATGAAGTCAGTGACAATGAGACAATAAGAGTTCTATTCATGGAAGTAGAAGACTCTAATAAAGAAGAATCTGAAGAAGAATATGAAGAAGCGGAAGAAGAATATCAAGAGGCAGAAGTTGACTACCGAGAAGAATTGATGTGTGTCATAGAAGTTATCAGAAGAGAAAAGAAGAAAAACAAGAAACTGCAGGCAGAACTAGACAAGAAATAAGACACTCAAGAACTAGAACAAATGATTACAAATTTTAAGGTTCAAATAGAAGAATATAAAAGAATTGAAAAAACACTCAAAGAACAGCTAGAAGAAAAAGACAGGATCATTGGAAATTTGGAAGAAGATATTGTCACATTAAGAAATGATCTTCAAAAGAAAAATATGCAGACCAACTCAAAAGTTTTTGATGACATTATCAACAGTAAAAAGCCTCATCATGACAAGTTCGGACTTGAATACAATCAAACAGAAAAATGATCAAGCTCCAAAACAACAGAGCAAGAAACATATTCAAAAAGATATGCAGAAACAATCAAAGGGGATAGGAAGATATACAAGGAAGATTACAGGGACACTCCTCCACTGAGAAGATTCATATTCCAGAATCACTAATCGACAGATAGGCCTTAGGAAGAAGAAGAATTCATAAGAGTACCTCCTTTCAGAATATCTTCAACTCCCAGGTATCAAACTATCTTTTTTGGTTTATGTTATGCATGTTGGACATAAAGTTGTGAATTGTAGAGCTAACAAAAGGAACATAAAAAACTTTGAAAGTAATATACAAAAGGGCTATCCAAGAAGGCCTAGTGAAACACAGAGAAAAAGTTACAATATGTTTGAATCCTTGAGCACTAAAGTGGAATGTTACAAATGTAACAACTTCGGACACATGGACAAATATTGCAGAATGATAGTCCCTCCTAGAGAACCTCAACAGAATAAAAAAAGTCACAGACAGGAACCTCAGAAAAGGACATGGTTAAGAAAGCAGAATCATATAGCAATGAAGAATGCACACTCGCTCTACAATCTAAGCAGAATAAGTGTAGTTGGTATGTTGACAGTGGTTGTTCAAAACACATGACAGGTGATAGAGACATGTTTCTTACTTTAAGAAAGGAAAGAGATGGATCAGTCTCCTTCGGAAATGATGATTCAGCTAAAATCATTGGAAAAGGCAAAGTCAGAATTGGGAACAAGAATACAAAGGCAAAAAATGTTCTACTAGTAGAAGATATGAAAAATAATCTTCTAAGTGTGAGTCAAATGTGTGACCAAGGTCATAAAGTTACTTTCTATTCACAAAAGTGCGAGATAAGAAAAGAAGGTTCAGGAAAATTGATTGCTACAGTTGCGAGAACTTCAAGCAACATATATGTGTTAAGTGAAATTGGAAATGAATAGTGTTTTCTAGGAAAGGAAGATGAAAGTTGACTATGGCACAGAAGAATGGGTCACATATATTTCGATAACCTTTTGAAATTCAGCAAAAGATAAGCAGACAAAGAAATGCCCCATATCATGAAACCAACCAACACTTTATGCAAACATTGTCAACAAGGAAAGAAAACAAAGACCAAATTCAAATCAAAGGAATATCCAACGGCAAGACCACTGGAAATTGTGCATACTGATCTAGTTGGACCAACTACAACAAAGGGTTTAAAAAGTGAGAAATACTTTATGTTATTAGCTGATGATTATAAAAGAATGGTTGTAGTTTGTTTTCTCAAGAATAAGTCAGAAGCTTTTGAAAACTTCAATATCTACAAGGAAATGGTTGAAAATGAAATAGATTCAAAAATCAAATGTTTGAGATATGATTATGGAGGAGATTTCACTTCAAAGGAATTTATGGACTACTACAGTAGTCATGGAATAAAAAGGCAATTCTTTGTTTCTAGGACACCTCAACAGAATGGAGTTGTTGAAAGAAAGAACAGGACAATACAGGAATGGCTCGAACAATGCTAATGGATTCCAAATTGACAGATATTTTTTGGACGCATGCAGTGCATACATAAGTTCACATTCAAAACAGAGTAATGCTCAGAAACAACACTGACAAAACTCCCTACGAGCTATGGAAAGGAATACAAACAAATGTGAAGCACTTCAGAGTTTTTGGGAGCAAATGCTACATCAGAAGAGAAGATGGAAGAATGGGAAAGTTTGAATATCATGTGGACAAAGGAGTACTTGTTGGTTAATCAAGTACAAGGAAATCATACAAGTGTTACAACCTGAGATTGAAAAAAGTTGTGGAAAGCATCAATGTAACAATTGATGAAACAGGTAGACAAGAATTAAAGGAAGAAGAAAATTAATCAATGGAACAACTTTATGAAGAAGAAGCAGAAGATGAAAATGAAGTAGAAGGGGAATATGAAGAATATCCAATAGAAGCAGAAAAGCAAGTTCATCAAGTGCCTCCAAAGACACTTAGAAGACGAGTACAGAAGAATCATCCTTTAGATCAGATTATCGGAAACAAAGATGCAAGAGTTGAGACTAGAAGAAGAATTTGTTCACCAGAACAAACACACCTAGCACTCTCATCTACGATTGAACCAACCTATTTTGAAGAGGCCAACAAGGATGAATTTTGGAATAAGGCCATGGATGAAGAATTGGATCAAATAGAGAAAAATGATACTTTGGAATTGGTTCCAAGACCAAAGGATAAGAATGTGATCGGTACAAAGTGGGTATACAGTAATAAATTGAATGAAGATGGACAGGTTACAAGGAACAAAGCTATATAGGTATGTAAAGGATATGCAAAGGTTGAAGGAATCGAGTTTGAAGAGACGTTTTCCCCAGTTTCCAGAATGGAAGCAATCTGATTTCTTTTATCTTATGCATGCTCCAAAAATATTAAAGTGTATCATATGGACGTAAAATCATCTTTTCTGAATGGGTAACTTGAAGAATAAATCTACATTGAACAACCAAAATTATTTCAGTTGTCAGAGAATGTAGATTATGTGTGTAAATTAAAGAAGGCCCTATATGGTTTAAAACATGATTCTAGAGCATGGTACTCTAGACTAGATAAATATCTACAACAAGCAGGGTTTATAAAAGGAAGTGCAGACATCAACCTCTACATCAAGGTAAGTCAAGATAGTATTTTATTAATTGAAGTTTATGTTGATGATATTATTTTTGGTAGTGATGATGACAGGTTAAGACAAAAATTTGCAAAGGATATGCAAAATGAATTTGAAATGTCATTACTTGGAGAATTATCCTTCTTTCTGGGACTTTAGATACATCAAAGCCACCAAGGAATTTTTATTTCTCAAACCAAGTATATCAAATAAATTCTAAAGAGGTTTGGAATGGAAGAATGAAAACCAATTATCACTCCCATGCAAACCAGTTGCAAGTTAAGAAAATATGATGATTCAAAGTCTACAGATCAGAGGCAATATAGGTTAATTATTGGTAGCCTACTATATGTGACAGCATCTAGACCAGATGTAATGCAGGCAGTTGGACAAGTGGCACGATTTCAAGCAGCACCAAAGGAATCACATATATTAGCAGTGAAGAGGATTTTTAGATATCTCAAAGGAACAAAAGAGTTTGGATTGTGGTATCCAAAAGGAAATGATATATCACTTATTTCCAACACAGATGCAGATTGGGCAGGTTGTATTGATGACCGACGAAGCCCTAGTGGAGCAACGTTCTACTTAGGTGAGTGTTTAGTAACATGGATAAGCAAGAAACAATCATTAGTATCTTTATCTACAGCCGAGGTTGAGTATATTGCAGCAACAACATGTTGTACACAAGTTATTTGGATGAAACAAACTCTAACAAATATACAGGTTGAGTATGATGAGCCCATTCCAATCTATTGTGATAATACAAGTGTCATCAGTATCTCAAAGAACCTAGTGATGCACTCCAAGACAAAGAACATTCCAATCAAGTATCACTTTCTACAGGAACAGGTTTCATAAAATAACATCAGAGTTGAGTATGTGGGCACAAAAGAACAAGTGGAAGACATATTTACAAAACCACTTCCATGGGAAGCCTTTGAGTATCTTCTCCAAAGACTCGGAGTTATATCTACTCCAAAATGAATTCTTTTGAATGCTTATCTTATATGTCTTAGATGTACATGAGGAAGCACCATAAAGAGGGCCATTCAGTCAGGGGGAGCAGCCCCGAATGGAAAGATACCTTTTCCATTTATGACAAAGGGGGAGATATTTCTCAGTTGCATAGGATAGAGGCATGGTTCCAAGGGGAGAAATTGTCACAGAGATGCAGAGGACAGAGGCATGGTTCCATGGGGAGCATGAGTGATATGATTTTAGTATTGCATCAGAGTGTTTCCATCAATGCCAAAGGGGGAAATTGTTGATTAAGGTTGGTTGTCATTGATTTCAACCCTTGAAGAAATATCGGTAGCACAAAGGTTTGGGTAATGGAACCAAGTTTGTTTGATGTAAATATGACTCATTATTTTCTTGTCATGGTTGATAAGAAGTACAAATGGATGAACTCCAAAGTGGTCCCCTTATGGTGAAAGCCCTTACGGGAAGACGCTTTGCAGATTAATTTATCCTAGAAGTATGGTTAGAGAAACCATGCTTAATTGTGGAATAATGATTTGAAGGTCAGTGAACTTTTCAGTGAAACTATCCTAGATGGATAGTTCTTCTCATGCCATTTTCGGTGGTATGTGGAACGTCACATAACTCCTCACGGTTAGAGAGTTATGGCCATCTGAATTTGAAGAACCCTCATGAGTCATATAGAAGCCCCCAAAAGTCAAGTGTTTACAAAAGAAATTATTTAAATAATAAATTGAATGGAGAACTCACTAAAATAAGGAAAGTGTAATGCTACATCAAAGTATAAATAAGAGGCAAAGCTCTCTCATTTAATCACACTTGAATATCATTGAATATCTATTTTTGTGAAATTTTATTTGGGTAGGTATTATTGATAGAGAAAATTTGCAGCAGAAAAAGTACGAAAGGAAAAGTGCGGCAGAAAAAATGCAGCAGGAAAACTTTCACAGAAAAAGTGCAGTAGGAAAATCGCGGTAGAAAAAGTGCGACAGAAGAATCGCAGCAGAAAAAGTGCAGCGGAAAAATCACTGCAGAAAAAGTGCAACAGAAAAAGTGCGGCAGAAAAATCATGGCAAAAAAATCGCGGCAGAAAAATTGCAACAGAAAAAGTGCGGCAGAAAAATCGTAGCAGAAACATGGTTGGGGTCTATTTATGAGAGATATGGCACATCTTTTTTTAGGTATGTTTTGTGAGCTAGGGTTTAGCTCTTGAGATGGTATTGGATGTTCAGTATTGCTACACATATCAGATTTGTTGAGGGATACAGTTGGTATTTTGTTGTTGGTATTTGGCATATGGGTATTGGTCTTTTAGTTGTGATGTGTTGTTGAAGTTGTTGGTTTACCTTGAGGATACATAACAATGAGTTTGTGGCACATGGTTTGATGTAAAGGTTTATGGTATTTGGTTTATGGATAGAGTAATGAATTGTTATATAACTTTTGATGGTTATATTGGTGTATGCCTTTGGTATATGGTTGAGGTACATGTTGGGTACATGGTTGAGACAAGTAGTTGATGAGTTGGCACATACATGAGGTGTATAATTGATGATTTGGCACATACATGAGGTGTATAGTTGATGATGTTGGTACATCTTGATGAGTCAAGGTTGATGCATGGTTGATACATGGTACATGTTGGTTTAGGTTATTGTTATAGGTTGTTTGGTGTAGGTTGATTGGTACAGGTTGTTACAGGTTATTTATTTGTTGATAGTGACAGGTTGATAGTGGTAGTGGTTAATTTAGTGACAGTGACAGGTTTTCTACATTTGGAATTTATATTTTAGGTCGGTTGAACGGGGAAAGGATAGGTAGTTGTAGCCACCTTCCGATTGTATTTAGAGAACTTAGGGGGTTGTAGCCTCCTTCTGGTTGTATCCTTAGAATTGGGGAGTTGGAGCTTCCCTCAGGTTGTAGCTTGAGAAACTAGGGGGTTGGAGCCTCCTTCTAGTTGTAGATGGAAAACAAAGGAAGTTGGTGCTTCCAATGAATGTAATTCTTCAAGACATATAAGAAAAATCATTATGTGGTTTTCTCCCGCTTTGGGTTTCCACGTAAAAACACTGGTTTACTGTGTATGTGTATTATTTATCATTTTTTCATTGTTTATTTACTTTGCAATTATTGGATGATAATGTTACACTGATATAACACTTTCATTATATGGTTAAAATGGATTAAATTGCTCTATTACTGCTTCACCCCCCCTCTCAGTAATCCAACAACACATGCCACTTACATTGGATTTTTCTTGGGATGTACCACATGTATGGGGTGATGTCACACATGTGGAGTTGGTTATTTATTTTTTGGTCCATCTCCTTACTTTTAGGAGTTGGTTAGAGAGCGCTCCATGTTCTTGAACCACATTTGACCTATTCTTCACTCATTTGAGAACTATTGACACACTCATTGATAGGTCACACCTTTTATAGGCCCTTCTATTCCACATGTGTAGCCCTATTGTATTCTACTTGACCATTTTGAGGGTTATTTGAACCCATTTATTTTATTTTACTTATCGCTTTGACTTGGGCCAATGGTTTTGGGTTCATGGTTTTGATCTAGCACATTATATTCTTCAATTTATTGAGAAGGATCCTTACCTATAAAAGGAGGAGGCCTCTCTCATTTTCGTTATTGGAGATTAATGAAAAAAAAACCTAAAGAAGATCTTGAGTATCTATGTATTTTTATGTGAGGTTGTAGGCTATTGTTCAAGGGTTTTATAGAATTTTTTTAGGTTTTTTGGAGGATAGATATACTACAAGAACAAAGAAGTGCATTATACTCCACTTGGAGGGGAAAATAAGGTATATATTACTTTCCCTATTTCAGTTTCACCATTGAATAATTTGGTGTTTGCATTGAGGTAGGACATATAGGGGCTCTTCCCTCTTGCAAAAGGACATACTTTGATATCACCTTAATACTACTTGGAGAGACTTCCTAGTGGATCAATCCCCACATCCAAGCTCGAAAAACCTTATTTTCCCTAGGTGACACTTGATAGGTAATCCTCCTTAGGTAACTTAAACATCATCTCATCTTAAGACCTTAAGCTTCATATAGACTTATGTAGTGACCCCATATCCATTCCTAAGGTACTAGTCTATTATCTTCTTCAACCACCCAAAACTCTAAAAAATCATCTAAACTTTAATAAATCTATGTGTTCCTTTAAGCGATCATGTAAAGATGATTTGGGAATATCATTACAGTCAAGAGGAAGGAAACATTGGTGTGGAAAAAATAGTTTCAATACTGCAAAAAAACAATTATTGGCCAAAGCTTCAACAAGATGTCTGCAAGTACATCAGATCCTACACTTCATGCGCCATTTCCAAGCCCGTCCTAAAAAAACAGGGGATATACACCCCTCTTCTTACTCCATATAGGCCTTGGGAGTCCATCTCCATGGATTACATGTATGGTCTTCCTTCAACCAAGCATGGGAACAACTGTGTATTTTTTTTTTATTCTTTGAACATGTTTGGGTTCATTTTGGAATCCCATGGACCATTGTTTCATATCGATATAGTAGGTTCCTAAGTTATTTTTGTTCCATCCTATGGTCTATGATGGACACCAAGATGACCTAATCGACTACCTTCTACCCACAGACTAATGTAAAAACATAGGTAGTCAACATGATGATTTTCCATATCATCGGGATGTATAATTCCAAACATCCACGCACATGGGACGAGAACTTTCCTTATTTTCAACATAGCTAGAAAAACTCCCTCCACATATTTCTTAGACACAACCATTTTTCAGGTGTGCTTAGGGTTCCATCCATTGCCCCACATTGATGTAGCTCTGCCCATTGCAGCTGCAAAGAAAGATTCCTCCCATTCTTAGATTTAGGTTGATTGAGCAACCAAATTTTCTGAGCGAATTCAGCACATCCAACAACCATTTTATGGTGTTTTGTATAAATCCAATGCCAAGTACAAGCAACGCCATGATCAACATTGGGTACCACACAAGTTTCAAGTCAGCGATAGGGTATGATTGCATTTGCAGAAAGAACACCTCACAGAAAACCATTGGAAGCTACACCCACCCTAATATGGGCCTTACACCATCACCTAAGTTGTGGGTGATAATACTTTTGAATTGAGTATTCCTCCTTTCCTTGGCTTGCTCCTGGTATTTAATGCAGAACTGCTTTGACCATATTTTCCACCTCTCCTGGTCCACACTTCGAACGTGGCTGAGAATTTGGCTCCTAAATAACTAAATACTGACTGCATTGAACATGAAATAGTTGATCAAATCATGGACACCAAGATAAAGGGAACCCTCCAGTGGAACATCCAACTCTATCGAGTTTTCAAAGTAGGGAAGTTTCTTCACCAGGACAAGTGGCTCAGCAAGAGTCAAATTCAAAAGAAGTTTCCCCATATGATAAAGTAACTTGATGAAATGGGGGAAATTTATTCCTAAGGGGGTAGGACTGATTCAGGTGGATACTAGTGCTTACCCACCTGTTCCACTAATACAGAATGGTTCCACATCTTGGAAGTTTTTTTATGGTTTTTAAAGTCCCAAACTTTCGCAGTGATTTTGACGCCCTAAACAATGTTTTTTTGGCTCAGTAGTGAGGAAAAGAAACATGTTAGGTTGATCATAACGTGTACTCATTATCAATACCTTTCCAACAAGGTATCAAGTGCCCCAAACTAATATCTAATGCAAAAGTTGTTCCCTCTGGAAGTTGATGTATCAACTAACCAAATTGGAGCTCACAAACCTTTGTTGTTTCATCTTCTAGGGTTAGGGTTTTCAATGTTTAGGGTTTTCTCATTTATGATTTATGTTAAAAATGCCTTGGTGTACTCTTTATAATCATCTTATTGTGAATGAGCATAGCCAACACATCTCCCTCTTTAGAGATAAGCTACCACCATTATGGCTAGCTTGTATGCTTTGCATTGTATAGTCTTTTGTATTTTAGAGAATCATTAATAGAATATGAGTTTTACTGTATCACTTTGTTCCTTGCAACATCTCTATGTATTTCCTTATTATATATCTATTATATCTTTCCCTTCATTTTGTTCTCAAAATAATCTGTATCACTTGTAGAAAAACAATCTAGACATCAACTATAAAATTTAATTATAGATAATGGAGGAGAATATGCGAACAATGAATTTTCATCTTATTGGACTGCATAGGGAATTCAAATGAAACATATTTTTCCATATACACCACAAAAAAATGGTGTTTATGAGAGAAATAATCTAACCTTAAAGGAAATGGAAAATTGTATGATCCAATGTAAGGGATTAAGTCTTCATTACTAAGTGGAAGCCATTAATTATTCCAATTACATAGAGAATTGGACTCTCACAAAGGATTTTAAAAATATAACATTGGAAGAAGCATGGATTAAAATTAATCCATATGTAAGACACTTCTATGTGTTTGGTAGTAAACCATAGGATCACATTCTTGATGAGAAAATAAGAGAATTAAATTCTAAAATTGATAAGTGCATTTTTTGTTGGATATTTTGAATATGTCAAAAATTATAGACTTCTTTGATCTCATTCCAATGAAATTATTATTAGGATAGATGTTAGGTTTGATGAAAATATCTCTACCTATGAGCCTAATTCAGAAATTGTTGCATTTTTTACCTACAATCCATCTTCGACATCTATGCCATCTTGTCTTGCCAATTTTTCTATTAGTGATCCTATTTCGGTTTCTTCTTTAGATGATATAGTGAGAATGACAATA
This sequence comes from Picea engelmannii, assembly GCA_009831015.1. Classification (NCBI taxonomy): domain Eukaryota; kingdom Viridiplantae; phylum Streptophyta; class Pinopsida; order Pinales; family Pinaceae; genus Picea; species Picea engelmannii. The sequence goes on from ML792811.1 coordinate 353,743, forward strand.
CACCTCCACCATCTCACCTTCCTCAAATTGGTCCATCGAACATGAACCTGCACCATCACCACCACTTCCTAGATGGGTGCATACAACATGAGAAGTAGTTGGTGATCCTATAGATCGACATCATACATGTTCACAATTCTAGTGTGCCTCTTCTCTTTTGGCTCAAGTTTTAGAGATTCATGATCCAAAAGAATTTGAAAAATCTTTTAACTATCCAAATTGAGACAAAAAAGTGAATGAAGAATATAATTCCTTAATGGAAAATGATACTAGGGATTTTGTACCTCTTCCAAAAAAGAGAAAACTTTCCATATGAAAATGGGTGTATAGAAGTAAGTATGCATCAGCTGGAAGTGTTGAAAGACATAAGGCCTAGTTAGTTTGCAAAGGATTTTCTAATGTTTAAGGAATTGATTATAATGAAACATTTTCCCACAAAGCCAAAATTAATTCCATCTACCTTTCTCTATCCATTGTTGCCTCACACAAATGGAAGGTCCATTAGATGGATGTTAAATCCACCCTCTTGCATGGGGATTTTCAAGAATAAATTTAGATGGAACAACCTCCTTTCTATGTTTAGAATGACTGCATCCTTTTTTTTCCTTAAGAAATCTCTCTATGGTCTTAAGAAAGCTAATTGACCTTGGTATGCTAAAATCAATAGATTTCTTCTTGACATTGGATTTTGTAGATTTCATTTTGACCCCAATGTCTATACCAAGAAAGTAGGAAACCATCTCATAATACGTTTTATTTGTGATGATTACCTTATTCTCATTAGTAGTGACCCCAAACTTTTAAACCATGTGAAATCCAACCTTATGAAGAAATTTGAAATGAAAAACTTAGGTTATTTGCGTTATTTCCTTGGCCTCCAAGTATTGCAAACCAAGGAAGGAATTTATATTTCCTAGTATAGGTATGCATGTGAACTTATTCACTGCTTTCACATGGAATATTATAAACCAACCTCATCTCCCTTCTAGTCTAGAGTGAAACTTGTTTCCACCTATACTACATCTAAAGTAGATTCCACTTTTTATTGTTAGCTAGTTTGTTTCCTTTTGTATTTGACTCATACCCATCCTAATATTTCCTTTTTTATTTTTCTTGTTTCTTGATATATGAAAAATCCCCATGCAAGCAATAGGAAAGAAAAAAAAAAGGATACTTTGGTATATCCAGGGTACAATTCAATTTATGATACATTATAGTTAAGGGGGGAATCATTTGTTGGTTGGTTTCACTAATTCCAATTGGGTTGGTGACCCTGATGATCAGAAGTCTATTGTACGTTATGTTTTCATTCTTGGTTCCAGACCTATCACTTGGGATTGTAAGAAAAAATAATATCTCTCTTTCTTTAGTAGAAGAAGAGTATTCAACAATGATTAATGAAATTCAAGAAGCCTTATGGTTTCGATATATCCTTTCAGAGTTTGGATTCCAATTGCAACATTTGACCACCCTTTGGTGTGACAATCAAAGTGCCATCACTCTTTCTAAAGATCTAGTTCAACATCAATTCCATAAATTCATTGACATACACATTCACTTCATAATAAAATTCATTCAAGATCATGTTCATGAAGTGCTATTTTTCACTATAGATGATCAAGTTGTAGACATTTTCACAAAGTCTCTTGCAAAAGCAAAGTTTTCCAAACTTCTATCTATGTTAGGAGTTCAACAAGTTGTCATTAAGGGGGGATAGGCTCTAATATCTCCTTCATTTTCCTATTGTGTCACCTTTTTAATTCCTTCAATCATATCCCAAGTTGTTCTTAAGGGAGGATGTTAGGGAGGATGTTAAGATATTTAGACACTTATGAGTTAGTTAAGTTCAACTTGGTCTAGTGTGTCTTTAGGTAAAAGTGTGTTCCCTTAGTATGCATTTGTAGTTATGTGATCTTAAGGTCACAATATGTTTTAGACACAAAATGATATGGTGTTTCATATTATACTCCATACTAATGACTATATTGATTCATGGTTTCAGACCCTATTGTTCCATCATCTCTACTTAAAGAGCCCGGAGGGTCATTTGCTGAAAATTGATTGTGAGAAACTCTTATGCAAAATATTTTTCTTTTTCATTAATATATTGTCTCAAGTGGTCATGTTTGGATAGGATCACAGACTATTTCCCTCTTTAAGGGTTTCAACCACGTAAAAATATTGGCTTACTGATTTTTTATCTGGTTGTGTGAGCGGTTTCTTAAGGTATTTGTCTTGTATGTAAATACTCTATTTTTTTAACAATGAAACTCATTATTCATTTAACCACCAAAAGACTAAAACCAAATTGAAGGAGTACCAATTTGAGATAAATCCAACTGGTTCTATCATATGATTTGGATAAGTCCAATTTTAATACAATAATATGATACTTTTTATTTGTATTGTATGGAGACCCCTTGGGCTATGCCAATGGATTCACAAATCTACCTTCTAGATAAAAATATAAATTTCTCTCATGAGATAAATTATGAAAACGTCTTCTCAACTCTTATGACATGAATCTTAGCTATAATTTTCTAAGCATGGTTGCACAAGGATATAAGCCTAAATTCATCAAAAGATTTAGGATTGTCCTTTTCTATAATCAAAGCATGGAACGTGGAATTAAAATATCTTGGTACCTTTATAGAATTCCAAACTTCTTCAATAACTCTAAGAAGGTCCTCTTTCAATAGATCATAAAACCACATTAAAATCTCTTTAGACGAACCCTCCATCCTTGAGGTTTTATCCTTCTTAAAATGTGCTAGCATTGATTTCAATTCCTCCTTGGAAATTTATTCCATCATCATTTGGTTATATTCCTATATTACAAATCCTGGGAAATAGGAATTTAACTTCATAATTTCTACCATATTTTCCCTATATTTCTCTTTGTAAATTGATTGAAATTGTGAAATCCCTAGATCTGAAATCTATGAGAAACTTCTAACTATTTTTTTTTCATCATTTTTCATTTCCTATATTGTATCGATCATGTTCTTGTGATCAGAAAAATTATGGAAAAATATTGTGTTTCCATCTCCCTTGTCCAATCTTATAGCCCTTCTTTTCATCCTCCTTTCCTCCTCTCTCAATTACAACATCCTTTTCTTCTTCATTTCCAACTCCTTTAACTTCAACTTCTCCTCCTCCCTAAATATCGCTTCCTCATCCCTCTCATAATTATAAAAAATTTCCTTATCAATTGATTTGAGATCCTTGTCCATACCCTTTTTTTATATAAATTTCAAGATACCAAAACTTATTTAACCTTGTTTAAACAACCTACAAATGAAAATCTATTTTTTCCTTATATTTTACATCATAACTCGCCCACTCTTTCTTGACAAGCTCTTGGATGTCGTCCACCTCCATTCAAATAATATTGAATTCAAAACTATTATCACGAATACAGTCCTTCTTCTCCATATAGATAAGAATAGGAAAGTGGTATGAACCTCCTCATACCTCCACCTAAGATGTATCCTTGTGTGTTTCATTTAAAAGATTCTCATAGATAAAAAAAAAATTCATCTGGTCTCTTGGAAACCCCAACTTCACTAGACTTGTTATTCCTCCATGTTGGAATAAGATTTATTCACTCGCCATCTATCAATCTAAACTCCTTTATCTTTATTTTAAGAAATGTTTCTCGTCTATCCAACCTAGTTTAATCTCCCCATACATATTCTCTACTCAATGTAAAATTTAAGTCCCCACATATGATGAAAATTTCTTCCTTAATGCACCTTTGAGAAAAAAATCCTATTGCAGAAAACTTGTCTATCATCAAAAGGACAACAGAAATTTATTACTGAAATTTTCTAACCCAAGTCCTTGAACATAACTCTATCTAGATAGTGAATTCAATAATAGAAAATTTAAGTAAGGAAATTAATTTTATCTATCTAGTAAGACCTCCCTCAAAATTATTTGCTTTAGCATATAAAGACAAAAAGTCCCACTCCCGCATAGGTTTCCTCAAGTTCCCAGTAAATTTTTTATCCTCCCCGTACTAAGAGTAATCACTTAAGGAACTATCTAATTGATGTGTAGGGTTTACATTTTCTTTCACAGGGACAAAACAAAAGCTACCCTACCCTAAAATAGAATTCCTAAATTTGTCATAACCCAAGATTCACACTTCCCATGACCTTTTAAAATTTCTAGTGAGGTAGTAAAGGCCTCTTTTTTACCTATATCTAAAATAACCTTTTTTGAAAGAGGAATCATTTTTGTGTTAGACAGTCTAGAGCCTTACGAAACGTTTTACATGACAAATAATTTAGCCTCTAATCAAACTCCTTGATGGCTTGATCCCCTTTAGATTAATGCTAACAACTCTAGATTGAAGGCATAGATTTAGCCTACTTTGCTTCCTTTTCCCACTCCTCTTCCTTTTCTTTTTCCTCTAATGCATTGGATCCATTTCCCATTTCTTGTATCAGATTGGGAATACAATATATGATCCATGCCAACACCCCCTTGGGATCCTCTTTTCTCTTATGACCTCTCCAACCCCTTTCACATAGGATTTTTTCCTCTAAACTTTTTCTTCAAAGAGAATGTATGCAATCCTCTGTTATATGGACATAAACATTGTGCTAGACACACTTAAAATAAATTTTTATGTAATCCATAATTTGATTATGAATTGTATCCCCTACTACTATCTCCACACTATCCAAAAGGCCTTCACTTATATCTACCTCAACTAAAATTTGATCCACCATTCAATAAACATTGGTTTTGGAGGAGATGTTGATGCCTAAGGTTTTTACCAAATTCTATCTTATCTCCTTTAAGATTTTTTCAAACCATAGATCACACGCAAGCCAACCAACATAACCCATATTGGAATTCTCTTATAAACTTATGTCCAATGATCAAAATAAACAGTCTAGGATTTCATAAATAGAAAGGTTGTCCCTCAATACCATTGCCCCCCTAATAATTTCTTCTTCAGTCTTCCTTGGAACAAAATAATAATGTAGTCTATTCTCTAGTTAAGATATGAAAAATATGACCATACCCCAAGATTGGGGTTCAAACCCTCAGAATCCAATAATTTAAGGTATTTCTTGATATTTGATGACCATAAAATTTATTGATGATCGATTTCCCCAAATAGTCCAAAAAAATTTCCACCCTCAAATAATCCCCTAACACCATTGTAACCCTCGACCTTCTTTGCTTCACAAAATTTATATAATTTTTTTCATTTGGACTCTTTGGTTTGTCATAATAAATCATACTAGTAATGTTTTCACAACTAAGAGTTTCTAAATCCATACCATCGTTGATAAATCCTTAACCCCACAAGATATCTCCTACAACTAGCAAGGATCATATATTGTTTGAGGACTAACATGAAATTTTGGTGCCAACTCTACCTTTTCTCTTCTTCCAAAAATGATTTTCTTGTGATATATAGCTTGAATTATAATACTCATTAACTAATCCATTAAAACCTTCCTCATAGACCAATGTGACATCTAATACCTCTATCAATTCCTCTCTAGTTGGACTGTTGAAAACACAAAAGATTTTGGGACCTCTTGCAAGACTGCAATATTCCAGATATAATATAATATGCAGAACATAAATATTTAGCAAGCAATTATAGAACAATAATTATATATCAAGAACAATACCATAATAATACCATAATAACATCGGAAAGTCCACCTTTATTAATGATAGCAATGTTCACTTGCCTCTTTGAGGGGGAAACCTCCAACAGAGAAAATCTCTATTACAATAATCTCTAATACAAAAATATTCAATGTCTCCTACCCTTATTTATACTAATTCTACCTTCTAAGGAAACTTCTAGAGGAATATCTTTCTGGAAGTGGAAGCTTCTATTAGGTCTTCTTACTTTGACGTATTCTCCTTTATTTATTAGGCCTTATTCACTAATTTCAACCTTTATTACATATAAATATTATCCTACTAAATAATGACCCATGGATAGGAGTTAGGATCAGATCCTAACATGTTATCCCCCTTAAAAATTAGCCTTGTCCTCAAGGCTTCAGGTGTGGAAATTGTTGGAGTGTAGCCACGGTTTCCCAGGTCACATCCTATGGTGATGTATCCTTCCACTGGATCAACACTTCCTTGATAGTTTTGCCACATAGTTGACATTCATAGTGATTGAGGACTGTGTTTGGTTGGATACAAAGGGAGCCTTCTTCATCTAATTCCAGAAGGATGGTTTGGACACTGCAATTATGTCCCACCATTTTCTTCAGAAAGGAAACATGGAACACCAGCTGGATTTTGGAAGTAGACGGAAGGGCCAATTTGTAGGCCACTGAACCAATACACTCGATGATCTGGTACGGCCCATAAAAATTGGGTGCCAACTTGTGATGCCCCTGGGCTTTGAGAGATGTTTTCTTGTAAGTTTGTAGCCGAAGAAACACCTGATCTCCTTCCTGAAAAACCCTTTTTGAATGATGTTGGTAAACCTGTTGCTTCATGCAATTTTGGGCCATGTGGAGGTTATCCTTCATATCCACTAGGGTGGTTGTGCGACCTTGCAACATTGTATCAATAGATTGGACCTTTGATGCTCCTGGAAGATAGGTAGTGACTATAGGTAAGAATTTTCCATACACTGCTTCCTATGGAGTCATTTTAGTGGTCGTGTGATTGGAAGTATTGTACCACCATTTTACCAAGGGGAGCCATTGCACCCACTAGTGTTGTTTGTTCGAAGAAAAACATTATAAGTAGGTTTCAAAACATTTTTTGACCACTTTCATTTGGTCATCAGACTGGGGGTTATAGGTTGTTCTCATGTTCAGTTGGGTTCCATGTAATTTAAAAAACTCTTTCCAAAATGTGCTTGTGAAAGTGGGGTCACCAACTAAGGAGGCTAGATTGTGCTCTTAGTCGTACTACCGGGCTACTTAAGTACTAGAGAGTCGCTTCTCGAGTGTTGTTCTCAGTGAAACTATAGCAGTCAAGCAACCGATCGGTTTATCTATAGAGGGCTTCACAATGCCTAGGCCAATTCATATACAGGTGTTGTCTGATACGCTACCAATCAAAGGGGTACCAACAAGATTTACAAGGGTGTCCAATAGATGTGTGCTTAAGAACTACTTGGATTTCCTGTGTATATTACTCCCCGACCACGGGTTTATGTCTGTAATGATAGATCTTTGTAGCTTAAAGACATTGAAATACGTCTCTACCCTGGAAAAAAAATTACCCCACAAGTCTTGCCTTGGAAAGAACTCTCATACCACTTGCAATATTCCAGATATAATATGCAGAACAAAAAGATTTAGCAAGCAATGGCATAACAGTAATAATATATCCAGAACAATACAAAAATAATACCAGAATAACACTAGAAAGAGCACCTTTATTAATGATAAAAATGTTCACTTTCCTCTTTGAGGGGAAAACCTACAGCAGAGCAAAGATCTATTACAATAATCTCTAAGAAAAAAATATTCAATGCCTCCTACTCTTATTTATACTAATTCTACCTTCTAAGGAAACTTCTAGAGGAAGATCTTTCTAGAAGCGTAAGATTCTATTAGGTCTTCTTACATTGACTTATTCTCCTTTATTTATTAGGCCTTTTTAACTAATGTCAGCCTTTATTTCATAGAAATCATATTCTACTAACTAATGACCCATGGAGAGGGGTTAGGATTAGATCCTAACAAAGAACTTCATGAAATAACAAAGGGTCTATCTTACCCAATATTGCAAAGCCTACAAAGGTTTTCTCTGGGATAAAAGTTTCCTTAGTGGAACCCAAATCTGTGTTCCCTTAACAAAAAATTGACCCCTTTGGACTTGAAGACACAAAAATCTACTAGCCCTTGCAGGAATAATCTTAAAAGTATAGTGATTCTTCCTTCACCTCCATCTCCAATATTCATCCTAAAATAGACATTAATATAATTTCAATAGACACATAAAAAAAAATTACTCTAAGCTGCCAACCTAGCCTCTATTGATATAATTGCAACACCTTGATTCGTAGTTGCATTGTTGTGTGCAGAAAAAACATGGCCACCTGAAATAACATACTAGTGGTTATAAGGGGGTATATTTCCACTCCTTCCAAATGCCTCTGAGCCTTAGGTTGTTAACATGTTTCCGTACATCTCAGGAACATGAATTCTTATCCAATCAAAAACAATTTAAGTCCATACTCAAGGACCAAAAGGAAGTTTCATCATATCAACAATATCCACTACAACCCTGATATCCTTGTTGAGGCTACCAAGGAAGGGTCATGTGGTTTCTACAAAACCTAGCCATCGAGAATCCTAGGATACCAAAATCAATTGTAGTTTTACCATACGCCTAAAAAGAACACTTGCCCCATTCATTTTTACTTACCAAAGTATATTTTTCTATTTATATTGTCAAATCAAGAACAAGTGGGAGCCCTTAATAATCATAACATAAATTGTGATTTTGGTAATTTTATTATAAAGTATCTATTCCCTTCTACCTGTGGAGCTATTTTTGTTAATTATATTCTCAAGAAATAATAAGTGGGAACCATGCATGGTCACAACTTAATTGTGGTTTTGGTAGTTTTATAGTAAAGTATTCATTCCTTGTATTCACCTGTCTTATACTCGTTGATATATCAGTTGTAAATTACCATTGTAAGTAGGATACATGCATAGTTAGAACTTTAAATAGTTGAGGTTGTTTTCTCGAATGATTGGTAGGTCTTGCACTCTCTCCGCCTAGTTTAAAATCCCCGATGAGAATTTGTTCCATTGCGATAAGGATATAAGGGTATATGACCCCTGGGATAGATGTTCGACAAAATAGGGTATTCTCACACAGGACAAACATTGTTATTAACCACTCACACAACTACATCAAAGATCATAACACTAGTTTTTTACGTGGTTAAAACCCTCCAAGAGAGAAATATTCCATGACTCCAGCCAACATGGCCACTTGATGCAATATATTAATGCAAGAGAAAAATATTTTGCAGTAGAGTTTCTCGCAATCGATCATCAACAAATGACCCTCCATGATCTTTAAATAGAGATAATGGACCAATAGGGTGTTAATCCATAGATCCATAAATCCATTAAGATCAAGGAGAATATGAGTCATCGAATCACTCTATGTCTAGAACATATCATGACTGTCGGATTACATAACTTAAAATGCATACTAATAGAACACACTAAGAAACACACTTTTACCTAAAGACACATTAGACCAAGTTTATCTTAACTAAGTTCTAAGTGTCTAAATATCCTAACATCACCCCTTAAGAGCAACTTGGGATAGAATTGAAGGATTTTCAAAGGTGACATAACAAGATAAGGAAGGAGGAATTAGAGCTTATCCCCTCTTAATGACAACTTCATGAACTCCTAACATAGATTTAAGTTCGGAAAAAAATTGTTGTGTAAGAGAATCTGTGAAAACGTTAGCAACTTGATCTTTTGTAGGGAAAAAGAGCAATTCAAGAACTCGATCATGAATGGGTTTTTTTATGAAGTTCTTTTGTATCTCAATGTGTTTGATGCAGTGATGTTGAACTAGATATTTGACAAGATTGTTGGAACTTTGATTGTCACACTAGAGGGTGGTAAGATCCTACTTCTTGAATCCAAACACTGAAAGGATCTATCAAATCCACAAGGATCCTTGACTTGCATTAAATGCTACTCAGTGATTTTCTTATGTATGATGGAATTGTATTGTGGTTGGGTGTGATAGCAAATATTGTATTCTGAGAGAGAATATCGTGAGAGAAACAAGAGGAAGTTACAATGGGTGTGTTGTAGGTTGTATCCCTTCATTTGCTGGTAAGAAAACATCACTCGGAGTAACCATATTAAAATATACAAATAATTGGATTCAAAAGATAAAACTGATTGGTTAGATGGAAAGTTCTTGAAAAAAATAGTTGTTTAAAAAAAATGGCATTGAAAATGGAATTTGGATGTGAAAGTTCTGCCCTTTTTGAAAAAAACATAAACAATAACCAAGGTGCCATGTGGTAGGTACAAGTTGGTCCATGCGATGATGGATGCACAATTAGGTGGTTGAGTAAAAGAAATATCTTCCTTCTCTAACTTTTTCTATAAGCTCACTTTTACAAATAAGTTACTTATGAAGTAACCCGCTTTTATAGAATAAGTGAGAATCACTTTTACAATAAAGTTATGAGATAATTCAAATGAACTTTTTTGAAAAGTAACCTAGAAAAAAGAGAGACTTGAACTCAAGGCCTCTTAGTAAATAAAACAACTTTTAGCCAAGTGAGATAGTGCAAAATATATAAAAATTTTGATGAAGGATGAGATTTTTTTGTATTTAACTATTTTCCTTGAAGTACGTGCTTACCCCCAAAACCCTTGCTTTTTCTTGCAAAAAAATTCAATATATCCGCATGCAAAAACAAGTGAAATTTTGAAAAAAAAAATTGAATCTCAACAATAATAGGGTTAGATCTTGGTTAGCTTACCCAAAAAATGCAAAATTTATTTTTGTTATTTATTTTCTGATCTTGCATAAAGAACAGAGCAAAGAACATACATAATGTTGGAGATATTACACACTCATCTAGTATTTATTTTCCTAGGCTGACTAGTATATGTTGAGGATGCCCCTAGTTAGATATATTCTCCCCTGGTTAGATATATTATCCCCAAGATGAGAATATTCTCCCCTAGATGAGGGTGTCACATCCTCTTCAATATTGAGTTAGTTACATCGCAATTAGACTAGTGAAGTGGAGTCTTGCATGGAATCCTTGGTATTATCACCAATTGTTGCATGCATACCTTGGTATCATCACGATGAGTGCACACTTACCTTTGAATCATCACCAAGAAGGCGCCACACATGTGCATGCATGATTATCTCCTCACTCCAATAATGATTAGTCAGTTAACTGATGACCGCATGGCCAGTTAACTAGGACTAGGTGGTAGTTCACTCCAATGCATGTCAGTGAGTGTCTAGATTTATCTAGATCACTACTATGGAGAATTAGTTTGCTCATGTAGTGTATATCATGTGTAATTTTTTCATTAGTCATTCAATTAATACATTTTTTTTCATTTTACTCTCTTCTCTCTCACAAGCTTTGTGTGTTCATTTTCTACTAGCTAGGTTCGTTGTGAAAACTTCACACATAGAAAAGAAAACACTTTCTGCTCTATTTATTATTTTTTGAGATCACATAGAGTGCACGACAAAGATCATACGCAAACCAGAAAGTGTAGCAACCCAAAAATAAAAATAGTAAAAACAAAATATAAACTCATATTTTAAAAAAAAGGTGTATTCAAACTTTATACCTATCAATTTGACAAAAATGGTCATATCTTGGCCAACTAGAAGCCTTTTTGAGTGAATCAAAAAGCATTTCCAATTGAAATAAGTTCTTCAAATATAAAGGAACGGTCCACTTAGCTCGAAAATGCATAGATATAGTATAACTTAGAAATGTGGCAACACAGGTTCATGGTTTTGATCTACAATAAAAGAGGGTCTTTAAACGCGTTTTGATACCATGCTCGAAAAAATAGGGTATTCCCACACAAGATGAACAACTTCAGTAACGACTCACACAACTAGATAAAATATCATAAAACTAGTGTTTTTATGTGGCTAAAACTCTCAAAGAGGGAAACAATCCACGATCCTAGCTAGCATGACCACTTGAGGGAATATATTAATACAAAAGAAAAATATTTTACAAGAGAGTTTCTCACAATTGATCATTAGAAAATGACCCTCCATGCTCTTTAAATAGAGATCATGGACCAATCAGGTGTTGAACCACATATCAATATAGTTATTAAGATCAAGGAGAATATGATTTTCCATATCACTCTATGTTTAGATCGTGATCGTCACATTACATAGCTACAAATGTATACTAAAAAAAAAAATTACCTATAGACACATTAGACCAATTTAATCTTAACTAACTCATATGTGTTTAAATATCATAACAATAGATGCCCCTCGTATGCCTCACGACGTCTCGACCCTTGTTAAGTCATAAGTTTCATGGTAAGCGCTAACTTATGGGTTGTTGGCACTAACCTAGGGATTATTAATGGAAGCCAACCAAATTTGACCCTAGGACTTGCCTAGGTGATCTCAACCAGTTTTACTGATTCCTCTATATTAAAAAAAGAGAAAAAAAAAAGAGTTTAAAACAATTTTTAAGTAAAGAAATTAAGAGTAATGAAGAGTGATTATTTATGTTAATTGAGAATAAAATTCTATCCACAGTTTTATTTTTTTTTAAATGATCTTCTAAACTTGGTCTTCATAACACCAACACAAATTCATCTTAACTTTGGATCTATCATTGGCTTAGAGAGATCAAATCCTCGTGATGTAAACATTTTTCAAGTTTTTTCAATCTAAAAAAAAGTTTTCATCTCGAAAGACTTATTCACTCTTCACACATGATAGATATGAAGTTAACATGAATTTATGATAGTTTTATCTATCTATCTATCTATCTATATATATATTTCACATGTCAACTCCATGTTGAGCACAAAAAATATTACGCATCTCTGTTATACTAGGATGTAGAAAGAACCTATATACATAATAATAAACTTTTAACTTTTGATCACTCCCTAGCTACTAGGGCCTTCAAAATCTCTGATGATGAACACCTTGATGAAAAAAAAAACCATCTCCTCAAGGTTTTCAAGGATAATGGCTATAAAAAACATCAGGTGTTTAGAGCCTTTCAGAATGCCACTAAAAGACCTAGAAATAAGGAATAAACAAATAATGACGTGTCCAAAGTTTTCTTACCATACATACAAGGGACAACAAACAAGCATGTTAGGATTTTGAAGAAGAAAAATATTGGGGCAACTTTCAAACCTATAAACACTATTAGGAATTCGCTTAGGTCGGTCAAATACCCTATTGATCCCATTGAACAAAAGGGTGTCTATATGATCCCGTGCTCGTGTGGTAAACAATACATAGGAGAAACAGGTCGTTCCTTTAGAATTAGGATTCAAGAACATGTCACTGATATTAAGCACAATCGCACTCGTCCCTCAACTTTGGCAGAACATTCAGACAAAACAAAACATGATATTTGTATTGAAGAGGCTAAAATTGTTGCCAGGTAGATCACTATCGCAATAGGAAATTTAGGGAAACCATTGAAATTGAAAAACAACCTAACAGTCTAAACATAGATGATGAATGAAAGATTAGCCAGAATTGGATCCCAACTCTTACCACAAGGAAAAATTCTAGAAATTAATTAGTAATATTTTTAGGTTTTATATTTTTAATAAGTCGGCTCTTTACTAAAAACTTTTCATGTATATACACTTGATGATTTTTCACATTTCTTCATATCTTAAACTCTTCCTGATGATGGACCACGTTTGGACCACATTGGTTTGGTCTGATACGTCGAATTAAAAACTGATGCAATGAATCCGAAAGAACTACTTTATCAATCACTTTATATATATATATAAAGTTGTCATGTGTGCACTCCATGTCGAGCATAGAAGAAACTACACATCTCCCCCATACTCGGTTGTCGAAAGGGTCTTCAGTGCAACCATAATAATTATTTTACTTTCAATTTCTTTATATGTGTGTGTGAGGGGGTCTATTGTTTAAGAACATATGTTTCCTCTTAAAAGGTCACAAGTTCAAATCTAGAGGGGTTAGGGATTATAAAAACACCTTATATTTTATTCAAGGCATACAGCTATTGACAATGGACACAATTAATCACCTTTTAATCTAAAATTCTAATCTTATGGCTAACAATTGAAGATGCTGGCATATTCTTAGTCGTACTCTCTAATCAATGGATGAAATTTAATTCTCATAACTTCCTTGCATTTTTGAATGCTTCCGTTAGCAATGATAGTTGGACGCAGTGGAAGCTGGACTTCGTTTCAACTAGCACGGCGTTTAGATTTCACCTTAAGTTTTCATGAAAAATAAATATGGTGTTTTACACGCAAGACAGTTTGATGGAAGCAACAAAACCGCCTTTCGAGTTCCGGGATTGAATGGTTCTTCTTTAAAACCTGGGAAAGTTTGCAAACGTGATTATCACCAGATGGCCACAAATCAGATGGCATGAATACAAATCCCATTACTGGTCTTGTTTTTTTAATGGTTTCACGGTCATCTTTTGGATGGCTTGATTTTTAAATGGTTTTCAACTATCACACTTGTGATCGGAATATTTTAATTCACTCATAATCACATTTTTTTTACAGAAATGGTTATGAGTTTTATTATAAAAAGGTTGAGGTTATAAAAATAGCAAAAACAGCTATAATATACAAAATTTCAAAATGGCATTTTTCTGTAAAAAAAAATGTGATTATGAGTGAAATATTAATGTATTCATATATTTTTAATGTTTCTCTCTCAGCCTACTTCTTTCTTTTCAGCCAATTCCTTCCTACTCCTATTCATTTTTGGATCATTTCTCTTTTCTGGCGGTTCAAGTTTTGCAAGCCATCCTTTCTTTCGACATTCACCAACCACGAATTTGTCGTTGTGCTAATTTATATTAAATTTCAATATTAAATCAGACCAATATTAACGCCCTAAGGCGTTTCCCTACAACAATCAACCTTTGATGTGACCTATCAGCGCGCCATGACCTTCCGATCTGGTTAGACGACCATTGAGCAAATCTTTACCGTCCCAACGCACTTCTTAACCTCCTATAAAAACATATGTTGTGGATGTGACTTTTCGATTCTTTACAGCCGTCAGATCTTTTTGACGACCCTCGAAATAACCCTGCCCGTTCATTCCAATTGTGAATTGTGGGCGTTGTTCTGAACTCACCGTCGCCTGCACAAGCCGCGGGGCTCGTAGGGAGGCGGAGACGAGGGGGCGAGGGGAGAGCGGCGGGTTGGGCTTCGTGCAGTTGCAGGCGCGAGCATCGGTTGGGTTTTGAACCCTCCACTGCCAGCACGGACATAGGGGCTCGTGGGCACTGGGGATGGACCAGGGGTGGTGGAGGACGGGAGGCCAAGGGGCGCGGGTTCTTTTTTTTTTTTTTTTTTT
>ML792811.1:405553-420437 GCA_009831015.1 Picea engelmannii
TGAAACCCTAGCAGGTTCGGCCCTGATGAAGGAGGCCTCCAAATGCTCTGAAACTCTCCAAGAATATAGATCGGGCTATGAGAATCCCGTGGGAGAAGTTTCAGGCTCAGATCTCAAGCATATCTCCCTAGATCTGAGTTTTATTGAATCACAGGATATCCCCTATGGCTCTGAGGCATCCCAATCTACAGACAAATGTAGAATGATGATAACCCTCCAGAAAATCTCTCAAACTGATGGTCATGCCCCTGCAAACAAAACCCAACTGTCGGAATGGCCCTAGGCCCTCAGGATAAGCTGGATCGAACCTCCCTCGATAAACTGGCCCTGAGACTAGAACGGTGTGGAGGAGTCTTTCATCCCCGAGACCAAGCTGTGGAACAAGGTGAGTGGATATTTCACCACTGAATTTCTCCCAAGGGTTTGTACAACAAACCCCCCAAACTGAATGCTCAAGAGCAACAACAAATGCTAATCCAAAACCAGAATGAATAATAGGTGCACCCCAACCTCTTACTTATACTTTTCCTTCTAAATCTTTGTTGAGTTAGGTTAACTCCCAGGGTTAATCTTCTATTCTTCTGTTGAGTTATCTATTACTCCTTTATCCTTTCCCTTTCTTAAGTTAACTTAAAAATATAACTTTTAACTTCTTGACTTTCCCCCCCTTCAGTGTGAGACTATGACCTAGTGGGGGTGCCCAGGCCACTGAGTCTCCTCCTCACCTCTCTAAGAGGTGGGGGACATTACAGAACATGAGACATGTCACCTTACTCTTCATGTGTCTTGGGACACTTATCTACATATATCTTTCCACCTACAAGAATACGGACTTTGATCAGTTTACATTCATGCATATTAAACCTATGCAATACGTTTTTAACATATGTCCTTTGATTCAACCAGAGTTTCCTATTTTCCTGATCTCCTTTTATTTCCATGCCTAAATTAAAATTTGCAGCACCAATACCTTTCATATCAAATTTAGAAGAAAATTGAGTTTGGACATCCTTGATGATTTCCTTATTGTTTCCAATCAACAATATGTCATCAATGTACAAGACCACATAAATAAAATGACCACCAATTAGTTTGGAATACACATAGTGATCAACTTTGCTTCTTGGGAAACCAAGTCCCAATATGTAAGTATCAATATTTTGATACCACATCTTTGGAGATTGTTTTAACCCATATGCAAACTATTTTACCATGCAAACCAACTCTTTATTTCCCTTCATTGCAAAACCTTATGGTTGTTTCATGTAGATTTCTTATTCAATATCCCTATGTAGGAATGTTGTCTTCACATCCATCTCCTCTACTTCAATATCAAAAGTAGTAACAACATACAAAAGAAATATAATAGAAGTTAATTTAGCAATAGGAGAAACAATTTCACCAATATCTATTTCATCTACCTATAAGGAATATCCCTTTGCCACTAATCGAGCTTTGTACTTCCCATTTTACCTATTGCATTCAACTTATTCTTAGACAATCATTTTCTACCAACTATCTTTCTTCTAGTTGGCAACTCAACTAGATCCCATGCCTCATTCTTATCCAAGGTACCCATTTCGTCAACCATGGTCATCTTCCAAAGTTTACCATCCTTTGAATCCACTGCCTCCCTAACAGTTATGAGATCATCATTAGTAATAGATAAAGAAAAAATTGAGTGAAAATTAGGTGGAGTATACCTTTCTTGTTGCCTTCTTTACCAAAGCAATGAAATTTTTAATTACTTCCTAATTAACTTAGTAATCAAATGAAGGGTTGTGCATTTAATTATCAATCTCGGGATTGTATGGAACTTGCAAACTGTCTTGCACAATTTATGCAAGAAGAATGTTGTTTTTACTACGATGTTGTAGCACTTAATGTCATAATTCAAATATTAAAGATACCTTAATTAAGTCACCAAACTATGATATGGCCTAAGTTACAAGAAAGTAAATAGCACACTGGAAGGAAATTGAAATTACTCTTGCATAAATTAAAGCACTCTTGTGAAAATTGAAATCACGCTAGCGAAAATTGAAATCACACTTGTGGGAATTGAAATAACACTTTGGGAAATTGAAATCACACTCGCGAGAATTGAAATCACACTTGCAGAAATTGAAATCCATGCTCTTATATATTGGTGACTTGCTTGATTATGATGAAGATCTTGTATTATTGTTACAATGAAGTGTTTGTTGATTTGATACCAATCCAAAACTGTCAAAGACTAAAATTGTTATAATTCATAAAGAAAACAAAACAAAGTGCAGCTGCAACTAGAGTTGCAACAACGTGAGTTGCAACAACGAAACTGTAGTAGAAAAAGAGTCTCATACTTGAGTTGCATCAACGTGATGTTCAACAATGAAACTCTATGTAGCAGAAGCTGTGAAGAAACAAGTTGCAACAATGAAAATTATATAATCATCTATGATCATAACCTCACAAATATTTGAATTGCAATTAAAGCTAGAAAACCAAACCACACATGGATCGAAGCATTGTTTTGTGTATCTAGAATTGCAGTAGACAAAATGAATATGAAATCAAATAAACTAAGATATAGTTATGGAATGGAGTCAAATCAGAAAACATCTACAAAATATGAGTAATGCTATGAATCTAGAGTTACAACAATTAAAGGGAAATAATAACAAAATAAACTGAACAAAATTAAAATGATAATCTCTAACTCTATTGTTACAGGAAATACATGACTAAGGAGGGGGCCCTACCCCCTTAGGAAAGGTATTGATCTACAAAACCATAATCAAATTATCACCAATACATCAACATGCAATGAAAACATGAACATAAATTATATTGTCGAAGTCTGAAAGGTACAATAACAACATGTAATTGCTAGAATAATTTCCTCTCCCTCAACTCTGGTGAAGTTGAGGATTTTTTCAACATAACTACTATCTAAAATTATACAAACGATGGATGGAAATCCAAGACAATCTGGTTGTTCATCTGGTTACAAATATTCTGTCAAAACTTAGTGGGAATCGGGCATGTGTTGACTCGATAAAAAAACTAATTTCTCCTTTAGTCACCCACTTGCCTCATGTTGCCTTTCTTTAAGAAGATTTCTTCCCAACTTACATCTGCAACGTTGATTGTTTTGTTGGTGAACTTTATTTGGAGTCATAGAAATGAAAAATGTACTCGGAGTTGCAACAATTTGACTAGAGTTGCGACAACTATGAATGTACCTTGAGTTGCAAGAGTTGGTTTGCACTCATAATTGCAACAAATTGGTTTGTGCATGAAACTGCATCACTTGGAGTTGTAGTAGAGAGGTGTTGCAGCTACTATATTCTCCTGTGTAGCAATATTAGTAAATGAAAGTAACGAGTTCCTTTTAAGAATTATGCAAAAATAACGTAATAATGGTATATGGGGAAGGATTCATACCTTAGTGATAAGTAGGGTGAACTGGATAAAGGGAGGATAAAAAAGGAAGTGACTAATGGAAAATGTTAATAAAAAAGGTATAGACGGGTGCTGAAAGTATGCCATTTTAGGCACTTGTTATTTTGCAGTAGTCTTGGTATTTGTTTGGAAATTTCTTTGTCATTTGGTCCCATGAGCGAATGCTATCCTTTTTGAGACCCATGAGCCATCATAGCACAATGATTTTAAGTGTGGCCGGAAAGAGTTTCAATTTTTGGGCATCTGTCACATAGCTGTAGCTTCTGTAAAGTACATCGAACTTGAATAGGAAGATATTAGGATCTTATTTAGATAAACCATGAAAGTTTGGCCAAGCTAAATGTGCAATGTTCTTCATCTTGGTTTCCTTATCTATTTCTTTGATTGGGAATCCAAAATTCTTGGGTTCCTCCTTGACAATCTCATGGGCCTTTTGTTTCCAAGGGATGTCCTCTACTTCCAAAGGTTCCTCGGGAAAAATGAACTCTTATAAATGATATTTCTTGTTGATATGTTCCTCTCACAATGGAATCTTGCTATGAAGAGCTCCTTATACAATCTCTAATTCCTGAGGAAAGGCCTCGAGCTTCTTCTTGGTAGGAGAACCTATTGTAGGGGATATGTAATTTGGCTAATGATGCTCCATTGCCTTTTCTGTTTGACCTGCACTATTATCCATTTGGGATTTTTTGGAAGAGATAATAAATATACCTTGTTGATCTCTAGATTTGGGCATCGAAAATATTAGAAAATCATCCTACAAATTATTGAAAAGAAATCATAACATCTCTTCTACAAAAATGAAGAAAAAATCATACAACTAAGAAACACTACTTTCTTTTTGACAATTCCCCAACAATGATGCCAAAAATGAAATACTTTTCAAATAATTCCTAATTAACTTAGTAATAAAATGAAGAGTTGTACATTTAATTATCAATCCAGGGCTCGGATGGAACTTTCGAACTATCACTCACAATTTATGCAAGAAGAGTGATGTTTTTACTATGGTGTTGTAGCACTTTAATATCAAAATTAAAAGATTCAAGATACCTTAATTAAGTCATGAAACTATGCTATGGCCTAAGTTGCAAGAAAGTAAAGATCACACTGGCAAGAAATTGAAATTACTCTTGCAGAAATTAAAACACTCTTGTGGAAATTTAAATCATACTTGCGAGAATTTAAATCACACTTACGGAAATTGAAATCACACTTGCGAGAATTGAAATAACACAAGTGCATAAATTGAAATCACACTTGTGAGAATTGAAATCTATTTTATGATCTATTGGTAACTTGATTGAGTATGGTGAAGATCTTGTATTATTGCGACAATTATGTGTTTGTTCATTTGATACCAATCCCAAACCATTGAATATTAAAGTTGTTAGAATAAAGTGTAGCTGCAAGTGGAGTTGCAACAATGAGGTTGTAACACAAAAAAAATCTTAGAATTGAGTTGCAGCAACGCGAGTTGCAACAACGAAACTCTATGTAGTAGAAGTTGTGAAGACATGAGTCGCATCAATACAAATTATAGAATCATATATGATCGTAACCTCACAAAAATATGAATTGTAGTTAAAACTAGAAAACCAAACCACACACAGATCACAACACTATTTTGTGTATCTAGAATTGCAGTAGATAGAATGCCTATGGAATGAAATAAGCTATGCTACAGTTCTGGAATGATAGTAGATCAAAAAACGTCTGCAAAATATGAGAAATGCTACGAATATGGAGTTACAACAATTAAAGGGAAATAACAACAAAATAAACAAAATAAAATTAAAATACTAATCTCCAACTCTATTGTTACAGGAAGTACTTGACTAAGGACAGGGCCCTACCCCCTTA
This sequence comes from Picea engelmannii, assembly GCA_009831015.1. Classification (NCBI taxonomy): domain Eukaryota; kingdom Viridiplantae; phylum Streptophyta; class Pinopsida; order Pinales; family Pinaceae; genus Picea; species Picea engelmannii. The sequence goes on from ML792811.1 coordinate 410,864, forward strand.
GGCAAGGTATTGATATACAAAACTAGAATCATACGATCACTAGTACATCAACATGCAATGAAAGAAGGCAAGGAAATTATATTGCCGAAGTCTGAAAGATACAATAGCAACAAAATGTAATTTCTAGTGTAATTTCCTCTCACTTAGCTATAGGGAAGCTGATTTTTTTATACAACATAACTACTGTCTAAAATTATACCAACGACAAATGGATAGTAGTGAGAATCTGACTATTCATCCAGTTACAAAGATTCTGTCAAACTTTAGTGGGAATTAGGCGTGTATTGACTTGATAGGAAAACTAATTTCTCTTTTATTCACCCACTTTCCTCATGTTGCATTTCTTTATGAATATTTCTTCCCAACTACTAGTACACCATTGACTGTTGTATTGGTGAACTTTATTTTTAGTCGCAACAATGAAAAGCATGTTCGGAGTTGCAATGGTTTGTTTGGAGTTACAACAACTAATGAATACACCTTGAGTTGCAGCAATTGGTTTGCGCTCAAAATTGCAACATCTTGGTTTGTGCTCGAAATTGCATCACTTGGAGTTGCAATAGAGAGGAGTTGCAACCACTTTGAGGTGTTGTAGCTAATGTGTTATCCTTTATAAAAAATATTAGTAAATGAAAGTAACAAGTTGCTTTTAAGATTATGAAAAATAATGTAATAATGGCATATGGGGAAGGATTCATACTTTAGTGATAAGTAGGGTGAATTGGATAAAGGGAGGATAAAAAATGAAGTGACTAGCAAAAAATGTTAAGCAAAAAGGTATAGACAAGTGCTGAAAGTATGTCATTTTAGGCACCACAAACTAATATCCTTCATACCAGAGTATGAGGTTCTTCTTCTCATTATTCATGTTCTTCTATTGAGTCAAATTCTTCATCCTTCAGCTCAAACTCTATTATCTCTAGTTCTTTTTCCCTTGGTAGGAATTCCTATTTGGAAACATCTATAAGCTCTCTAAAAAAAACATCCCAACTATAAATAGTGATGCAACCCCCCTTCTCTCCTCGGGGATGCGCAACCTCCCAGTCTAGGATCGTTCAATCACTGGAGTCGAATCGACTCTTCGGGCCCCTGCTAGAACCCAAATTAATTTACACAAGTCTTGTTTCCTTCCCCATTCTTGAAATAGAAAATGAGGATTCTCAAATGCTCGCAGAATCCCATAACAGACCCTATTCCAAGCTATGGGCCAATTGGATGATACCCAAGAAATTTCAAGACTTCTAAATCCACCTGGTGCAGGTTTGTGCTGACTTGAACCTTTCGGGTGCTTTCTCTAGCTTCCCGTACCTCCAATTATGAATCTAAGGCCTTATCCCCTTTTCCTCCTCCGACGATTGCATGTGACCGCGACTATGACCAGGCGCCTACTCAAAGGGTGCTTTGGAGCTCCGGGCTCCAAGAGTTTTCAATTCACCACTCGTTATTTCTTCCGAACTCTGAACTAGAGAAGTTCTGAAATGATGTGAGAGGGATCGAAGGTCCCTGCTTCTTTTCCATATCAACGACCCACAAAAACTTTGGGCTCTGACGCTTCAGTGAATTTTGAAACACTTCCCCACAAAACCTATGGAGTGGAAAATCTCTGAAGTTCACAATCTGACGCCACATGTCCTCAGATACTTGAGGACTCTAATTCACTTCAGGACTTCAGACTTTTATAGTTCCCGATTCTTCACACATGCAAACCTCCAGAGTGAAATCCTTCCGGAGTGTTGGATATTCTGACACACATCCTCCTCTATTCAATGCTCACTATTGACTCTGACACTTTGGCCTTCGGGATTTCTCAACCCACGCGACACCACTTTATCCAAAGTAGTTATCCTACGAAATGAAGGATCTGCTGACACCTGTCCTCTACTGATAGACAACATGGATGGACTTTGACGCTCTGGCCTTTAGGAGTCCTCACTCCACCCACTTCCACTTTCCTCTAGATTATATGACCTTCGAAGTGAGATATTCTTTGAAAACTGTCCCCCTGATCCAACGGCTCAGATGAACTCTGACGCTCCAGGCTTCGGGAGTTCTTGCTCCACCCAACTCACTTTTCTCCCCGAGTGACTTTCCTCTGAAGTGGCATATCTTCTGCCACGTTTCATTTTCCGACAAACGACTGGGATGAGTTTGACACTCTGGCCTTTAGGAGTCCTCTCTCCTTCCCACTTCAGTTAGTTCGAAGTACTTATGATCCAGAGTGTAGGATCCAACGACACCTGCCCCTTTGGCTTGGACGGCTCAAATTTGCTTCAGTTCCCAGCTCTTCGCGGGGTTTTTCACCCTTCTACACTCTCTCCTCTAGGATGTAGGATGTCCCACCACGTGTCCTTGACTGAAGGATGACTGAGATATTCTCTGCTACTTCGGGCTTCAGGGATTTTTGAAGCTTGACACTTCAAATCCTCGGGAGTGCCTCTCCTCTGGAGTTAACAATCTGTTGCCATGTGGCTTCCTGCGCCAATGTCTAGGATCTATTTCATCACTTCGTAACTTCGATGATTCTTCAACCACCTCGTTTGAAATCTCCCAGAGTGCGATTCCTTCGAAGCCTCAGATATCACTCCACAGGTCCCTCCCCAAAACCAATGACTAGGATGAGCTATGGGCTTCAGAGCTTCGGCGGATTCAGTTGCTTCTCACTTGGATTCTCTCGGAGTGCCTCTGCTCCGAAATTCTAGATATTTTGCCACATGTCCCTCTAGATGATGGACGGTTCCAATCCACTTAGGGATTTCGGTGAGTCCACTCTCTTGTGCACTAAAAAGGTGTTAAAATCTCGTGCACTTACCTGGATTCAACGTCTGTTGGTCTGCCATGCTCAGATCTAATGGTTGGGATCTGCTCCTCCTCTACATGCTCATTCTAATGTCTGGACGTAGGATTCAACGATCCATATCTCTCCTTCACAAATGATCTGACGAAAGTTGTGGCTCCTCCCTCTTAAGCTTTGGGTTTCTCCCGAATTGGAAGAATTTGTAATAGTCAAAGGCTGGGGCATTTGATTCTTCTGTGAGCCTGACTACTTTGGGTCTCGACTTCTCTTCTGGGAACGCTATCCCTCTTGAGCTTCCAGAAACTTGAAGCAAGTTCCCTCTCCTGCACACACCTTGTGTTATCTCTTCTGAGCTTGTGAATTTTCTTAGAATTCCAAACGGTTTCAGCCCCTCTTCTTTCTTAGAATATTTTCGGTGACCTCTTGGCACGTTCTGTGCTCTTCTTCTAATCTTTTGAACTTGAAACAAGTTCACTCCTACGCACTCTCCTTGTGCTTGTCTGAATATTTAGACTTTCTCAACACTTGTCTAAGTGTTGTCCTAGTGCACCCCTTACACAGGTCTTCCTTCTGAATCCTAACCTCTTTTAGGTTCAATAATGCACTCCTTGCATTCACTCAATGCACACTTGCATAGCGTCTCCCTATAGTCTAAGAAGTTGACTGTCTCTTGGCTCACACTTGCGCTCACTCAATGCACTCCTTGAAGAGCTTCCACCCTAGAGTGTTTAGTAAATCTGTTTTCTTTACCTTCTCCAACACTTCAGAAGATGTTGGCTCTGTTCACTCTTTTCACTTGCTCAAAGAACTCCTTCCTGAGCTTACAGAGTGTTCAACAAATCTATCTTTTGCGCCTTTTCTGCATAGTTTCTCCTCCAAGGTGTTTAGTAACCTTGAGGCTCCTCCTGAGTTTGAGACTATCCTGTTGTGCCCACCTGACACATTTTCCTCTGAACTCGAAGAAGAATTCAGATATGCACTCCTTGCTTTGGCTGACAAAGTTCTCAATACTTTGTCGTGCACTCCTTACACTTATCCTAAAAGAACCCAGAATAACCCAATAAAATCACAGACAGATGGTGAAGTCTATCTTATCCCTGCAGATGAAACCTATCACATACATCTACAACATGTATTCATAAACACACACAAATGAAATTCATAAAACAAACATTCACCACACAGGAACTCATAAACAGTGAAATCTGCTCTTTTGTATTAAGGTGAATATCAATTACAATATGTGCAAGCTCAAACTACAACAGAGTGTCGAATGTCTCCTCCTTCTCCTCCTCGAATAATGAATAATTGATTGCAAGGATTTTACAAAAGAGGGGATCCTTGAGCCTTCCCTCAAAACTACAATTGTGGTGTCTAATCACCATCAAAATGCCTATCTACTGAGGCTTATTACAATAAATGAAAATCTAGTCCAAATCGAATCTAGATCAACCTACAACTAGCCATTAAAGGATAATCTATCTACAACCTATACAAAGGCATGACTCATCTTTTCTCAAGCCTTACAACATTTAATAACAATTTATTTCATTGAATTTTTAAATTCAAGGAAAAATGAGAGGGCTGGCACATCTCTCCCTTCTTGAATGTGCGTTGATGTGCTGCATTGTTGGTGCATGCTGAGGTGGAAAGGATGATCCTGCATCAAATCGTCTTATAAGATACTAGGTTCCAAGGTTTATAACCTTTTATACCATATTTATAGGCAATACATATGCATTTTCATCGTATTATCAATAATATTACTCCTATTTTCCTTTGGAACATGTACATAAGCATAACAACAAAAAATGTTGAGATGTTTTTTTACTAATCCATGCCTCATGTAGAGTTTTTTCCACTAAAGTGGATGAGGGTGATTGATTTACCAAGTAACATGTAGTATCCACTACCTCTACCCAAAATTCCTATCCTAACTCAACACTGTTGATCATTCTCTTTGTTGTATCCATCAACGTCTTATTCATCCTTTCTGCAACCCCATTATATTGAGGTGTGTATAGAGTAGTATTTTTCCTTGTTATCCTAGACTTACATAATTCCTGAAATTAATTCCCGCATAACTCTCCACCATTATCTCTCCTTAACACCTTTATTTTATTCTTGTCTAATTCTCCACAAGATATTTAGAATCTTTAAATTTACCAAAGACCTTATATTTTTTTCGGAGGAAATAAATCCACCTGTTTATAGAGAAATCATTTATTAATGAAACATAGTACATAGATTTACCTAATGATGGAATAAGCATAGGTTTAAACAAATCACTATGTACTAACTCTAATATTCCCTTTACTCTTGTAGCACTAAATGAGAATCTTACCCAATTCTATTTACCATATATGCAATGTTCACATAAATCAAAATCTAGTGTGTAATCAAACATACCTTCAACCATACCTTTACCATGTAATGTCTGAAGGCCCTTCTCTCCAATATGTCTCAGTATTTGATTCCATAGAATTATATTTTCTTTAGAGACATTAGGGGTTCTATATTCTTCATTTCCTCCCTCGAGAACAAAATAACTGTTACACCCATCAATGATAGTGCTTCCCAAGATCTTGTACAAAGTTTCATTCCAAACTCCCCGCATCGAAAACATTTCTCCTCAAACCATTTTGTAGGTTTACTTTTCAAACATATTATATACACCTACCTCACTCATCTTACTTACGTATATCAAGTTTTTATGTAGCTTTGAAATCTAGAAAATCTTTGGAAGTGTTCTAATCCTTCCATCCTTGAACAACAACTTGAATTTTCCACATCTTGTGATTCTAGTTATCGAGTCATATCCTAGGAAAATTGTCACCTCCATTATACTTTTCATATTCACAAAACCACTCCCCATGGAGAGTTATATAAAAAGAATAACCCAAGTCGATCATCCATATCTCATGATTTGCATCTATGCCTGAATAATCCAAGTACACATCCCTTCCTTCCTCTAAGGAGGTATTCCCTTATTAAGTACCAAAGACTTGAATATATAAACACCACAAATATTCAGAAAACAATATAGAAGAAATCTCCACTTTATTATTTCAAATCCTTAAGGTAGGGAAACACCATACAATGGATTCTCTCATGTTCACTTGCCTCTTTGAGGGGGCATCCTCCTATAGAGTTACTGCTCCAAACACAATACTTCTTCTTCACATCCCATCACATTGCTTAGACCCCTTTATATAGTGTTACCAACCAGAACATTCTATAGGAGGAACCTTCTAGAAGTAGAACCTTCCATTAAGTCCTCTTACATTTATTATATCTAACTACCATAGTGGACCTTATTTAATAATATAATAGATCTAGTCCACCTTACATTGAATGGCCTCCACTATTATTACTATGGCCCCTTTGCCCCCCCCACTACCTCTCTAGCTACACTACATTCCATCCCACTTATCAAAACATTGTCCTCAACTCTTGTTATGAGGGTGTAAAACAATATACCAGGGCCGCATGGATAAGTGTGGACCATAGTGTTGAATTAGACTAGAGAACTAGGGTCCCATGTAGAAATGAAAGCCACCATGCTGAAGTAGTCCATCCACTATTGTAAACTGGGGTCCCATGTCCAAGTGTTCATGTGAGATCCACACAGAAGATATTGGAGCCGAATAACCAAATGAAAATGATTCCCCAAGGACTGACACCTGTCATGTGGATCCAAATAAGAAGATCCATCCAGATAGTGGGAAAATGTCAAAACTGAGTCTGGAAGGAACCATACCATTGTAAAATATGCAGGCTGGAAACTAGTGGTCATAAATGGCTCCTGATTTGGCACATTGATGTTCTCTACATAAGGTGGAGTAGAGTCATCATATAAAATATGAAAGTGGTTTCCATCCAATAAATGACAACTATCCATATACCAATCCTCACAATCAGTCTCTAAATCAGACTAAGCATATTGTTCTCGATCATAGTTGTCCTTGACACAATGGTATGTGTTCTAAATAATAAAAAGGTCTTTATATGCAAGACATTTCTTTTGAATATCATGGAGAACTTTTAAGATCTTGATCCCAACTTCACGCTGAATCCCTAGGAGGGTTTGAAAGTGAAATTTTGCAGAGGTTGTAGCGTACGACATATTGATTGGAAGCACTACATATAATATATCAAATGAAAGCTATAAAATCCTCTATCCAATGGCACTAATTTGGTAGCAAATCTGAGAACCTTGTGAGAAGTTATGAGATCTATAGTTCTTCCATTGACACAAAGACCCTAAAAAAATAGTTGATTTTAAATAAGTGATATCTTCACTTCCGGAGGACCGATTCGGACAACATTTTTTTGAAATTGGGTGAAATTGGGAGATGAACTCAAATATGTAAACGATTTGGGAAAATTTATCCCTAAGTGCTGTAAAAATTAGAAAAATTGTGCAGTCGTCCGCAAAGAAACCTTGAAAATTGCATATTTTAAAATGTCGATAACTCCACTTCCCGAACTTCATTTCAGATGATATTTTTTTTCAAAATTAGTTTCTTTTCCAAGAGTAATTGAGATATAAAACCATTTTATGAAAATTACACATAGAAAACTATAGTATTTTTCCAGAGTGTCGCGACCCTCTTTTTCTTCTTCAAAAAATATGCAAAATAGAAAAACAATGACCACAATTCCTGCCAAGAAAAGTGCTATAATAGCAATTGTTAAGTATCAAACAATTGAATATAGAAACAACACAAATATTCATAGAAAAATATAGAACAAATCTCCACTTTATTATTTCAAACCCTTAAGGTATGAAAATACCATACAATGGATCTTATTATGGAAGAGATCCTCTCATGTTCACTTGCCTCTTCAAGGGGGCACCCTCCTATTGAGCTACCAATTTAAATATAATACTTCTTCTTCATACCCCATTACATTCCTTGAACCCCTTTATATAGTGCTACTGACCACCTAAGAACATTCTAGAGGAGGAACCTTCTAGAAGTAGAACCTTCTAGTAAGTCCTCTTGCATTTATTATATCTAACAACCATAGTGGACCTTATTTAATAATATAGTGGATGTAGTCCACCTTACATTGAAAGGCCTTCACTATTATTACTATGGGCCCTCTGGGCCCCCCACTACCTCTCTAGCTACACTACATCCATTTTGTGGAAGGAACATCATTAGATCCCTGCCATTTATCAACACTAAATTATATCTCCAATCCTTCTTATAAATCTATTCTTTACCATGTTTCTAGCATTTCCTTAAGGATTTTCCTAGACATTTATATCTAATTCTAGATTTAGATCTCCCAACTAAGGACTTATTTTTATTTCTATAATGAAAATGACCTCTTATAGATAAGGTATCCATGCTTTGACAATCAATGGTTTTTTTCCTCATTTATTTTGATAACAAGGATGAAACGACATCATCAAATTTCAATCTGGTTTCTTTACTCCCAATCGCTACAGCTAGACTGTCCCATGTATCTAGAAAAGAATAGAGTAAACCAATGCACTTATATTCATAATAAATTTCCATATTGATAGATAACAACTAACTTGTACCACAGTATTAAAGGCATTTAGATGCTCTGTCATAGAGTCTCCATCATTCATCCTTAGGAGATACAACTTCTTTCAAAGGAAAAGTTTGTTTACCAAGGATTTAAACTAATACAAAGTCCCTAACTTATCCCATAACACCTTGACTATAGCTTCTCTCAAGACATTCAGTAACATTGAATCTAAAAGACACACCCATATTTTATGTTTTGCCTTCCTATCCAACTTTGTCTAGTCTTTTGTCGACATACATATAGGTGTTGTACTGGGATCCACAACGACCCATTGTTCTATGTGTAGAAGAATCTCCTCCATATTGAGATTCCATATCTCAAATATTTTCCCACTAATTTGTCAATCTCAATTTTAGAACCGCTCGTCATTCTCTTTCAACATAAGAATCACCACTTTAGAGCTCCCAATGAAACCATGTTTATCATAGACACAAGATAAACTTTTTCTTTCAAAATTATATGAATGCTTAGCAACAAAGGTGTCCCCCTAGAGACAATAATCTCACTTTGATACTAAATGTAAGTTTTAAACTTTTACAGTAAAATAATGCATACATATTCTTTACAAAAATAGAAAGAGTAATAATATCATTCACACATAGTACTCAACAAATTACCCTGCAAACCCTTAACTGGGAAAACCAACAAACCATAGAGCCACACCTCTATTACTTATTGTACTAGCTTCACCATTTAAAATACAATATATAGAATATGTGGCATCCAAAGCCCTAATCTGTTAACATGAATTAGATTACAACCCTAATTCATTAACCAAATTTAGATTACAATGGGTCGAAAAACCATTGACTGAGAAACACTAAAACATACAAAAATGACAAAAAAAGAACTCAGGTTGTTTAAATCGTTTATTTATTTATTAGGTGCTCCTTCTTTGAACCCTTGGATAGGGGCGAGCTAGTCGATTGTGCATCGATCTAACCATGCAAATAATATAACACATTCCAAACAAATTTGAGAGATACTTGCCTTTTTGGGATGATGAAAAGGGGTTTTGATTTGCAGACAAATTTAATGGACCCTTTTCTTAGTTTTTGTAGTTACCTCAGGGTGAAATCATGAAGGTGGGTTACACTTTTGCTTGTTTTATGAGAAAAAAAACTGTATTTTCACAAGTTATTCAACTTCCGACATATAAAAGTATTTTTTTATTTAGAATTTCACTTTATAGTAAAAACAAAACTTGTGAAG
>ML792811.1:420537-460579 GCA_009831015.1 Picea engelmannii
CCAACTGAAGATTTGTTATTATATGCCATCTACTAAACATTAACCAACTTTTAGTGTATATTATTGTTTTTGTAAAAACATAAAACATTTATCCTAGCGTGAAAGGGAAAGGACAGTAAGATTTGAGGACACTTAACAGCGGAAAACTATCGGCGTTCACCAGCAGTGGATGAGGCCGTAAGCCTTTCGACGTTCACCAGCCGCGAGTTAGCGGTTGTGCTACGGTAATAAACAATTAAACTAAAATTTAAACACACATTTTAAACACAAATTTAAAACTAAAATTTTAGCCATACATTTTAAACACATACATTTTAAAACAAAAATTTTTACCATACATTTTAAACAATTTTAAAACAAAATTTACCATACATTTTAAAACAAAAATTTTTACCATACATTTTAAAACTTTTTGTTTTAAAATTTTGGAAGCGCTAGTATGGTTTCATTTTTCACGAGGCCATTTGGAAGCGCTAGTATTTTTGGGCCGGAAGGATTCTTCGGTAGACATAATGGTTTCATTGATGACCAGGAGTATGAGGTGCCACAGGTATTTTTCCACAGAAATTTATTTAGCACTATGTTAATTTCATTTTGTGACTGTATTGAATGGGACACAATTTCTCAAATTTTTATTTCTAGAGTGGTTGAAGGCATGCACAATTATTTTTCCATTTTTCTTGCTATTCGAGGGAGGATTTCATAAATTTACACTAATTTGTCAGAGACTAGTGAATTTAATATATATGGATGGCCACAATGTAGTCGGTTCGAAGGCGTCCTGTGATTGAAGAGCTGTCAAATGATCATGAGGATGGGCGTAACGAATCGAGCCAGGAACCCATTATTGAAGATCCAGATGATGACCAAGGCAACACAGATATAGAATCAATATCTGAGATATGTGTTCCTCTGTTCGTGGGCACCCTAGGGTTCTTCTTAAGTCTTAGTGGATTGCAACGCTTTCGGATTTTGGAAGTGCACAGTTGTTGCACTGGACTATAATTTTTTTTTTCCCCTTAAAATTAAGGTTGCCTAGTTTTTTTTTGTCCCTTAGGTCTGGGTGCATTGTGATACTCGGATTTGGAGGAGGGCTTGTTTAGTGCATTGGACTATAAAAGGAAATTAAAAATTGGGGGCAGGTTTGCTGCATCCGATAAAAAAAATTTAGATTTCTCCTTTATTGGTGGATCAAAACAATGAGAATGGAATCCATAAAACCCCAGTAAATAAAGGACATATATACAGTCAGGGATTCCTATAATCTAGTATCATCGTTTATTTACATTATTACTTGATGGAATGTATTTTTATTCTACTGCAGGACAGAAGAGGGGGAACTAGAGTGTATACCAGGGAACCAACAATTCTTATCCAAGGAAGTCATCATCTCAAACCTTCTCATTCCAAAGCTCCAAAGTATCCTATGGAGGACAAAATGGGGCATACTATACATCCTCAACAACAAGGAGAATGGGTCCTGATGGGGGTAGGACAACACATTAACCATTTTACCTTAATGGGCAAATTTTATGAGCTCAATTCGTAGATTTTCTATTATTTTGGTTATTTTAATTTGGCTGTCAATGATTTCCAATATTGCCAATTAGTACAATATATAATATCAACACCCCAACTTTCAATAGGCCGTCCTTACAAAAAAAAACTGGCTTTTGTTATAAGAAACAACAATAATCCTAGAATTATGATTAAACCCTCTCCCACAAAAATCAGTAAGAGGTTAGAACACGTGGATTGGGGAAGCTTTTGGAAATGCCAAGTCCAGCCCACAAACAGATTTCTCAAAAGTTGTCCTTACAAAAAAAAAATGGCTTTTATTCTAGGAAACACAATTTCTCAAAGGATGTCCTTACAAAAACAAAATGGCTTTTATTCTAGGAAACACAATTTCTCGAAGGTTGTCCTTACAAAAACAAAATGGCTTTTATTCTAGGAAACACAATTTGAAGAATTAGGTTATTAAAAAAAATCCTGGAATTATGCTGAAACCCTCCCCCCATAAAATTCAATTAGAAGCTAGAACATGCTGATTGGAGAAGCATTTTGAAATGCCAAGTCCAACCCACAAACAGATTTATCAAATAATGCCTTTGATGGCATTTTAAATATACAGTTACTTGGTATTTTGTTTTTGTCTTATTTTGCTACAGGTGACTCACGAGGAGCATATGGAAGCGGATACCACAATGAGAAACGCAACCAAAAGGATCTCGAGAAGAATTAAAGATAAGGTCTTAACTAGAGATATAAATCTTTTACATATTTTTATTATTCTGCTCAGATTTCAAACTTGAAGGAATTTGATTAAGAAGGAATTCAAATAGATATTGTAGAAGCTGACAGAAAGTTGTTGTGAGCAGGGCCATTCTATTACTAAAAAACTAAATTCGGATGGAAGGGCCGAGACGAGGGAAACATTGCATAATATGGATGAAGGTAAGCCAGCAAAATTTTTGACATTGTTTAGTCACTTAAATATAAATTAGCACACACACCCGTTTAATCCTTGGTTAATAGTTGGGTTTTAGCTTCATCAGGTTGTGGTGCTTGAGCTTGCCTGTCTCAAATTCCAGCATTAAATACAATGATTTTGAAGCTAGTTACAACCCTTGAGCTTGCATATCTTGAATCTCAATATATGAGTTTATATCTCCCGAGCCTGTGCATCTTAGAATTCCAGTATTTAATCCATTGATTATATTTAGTAGTTCCTATAGAGCATTTCTCTGGACCAGAGATGTACAATTTTAAGTCTTGCAGTCTGTCTGTTTATTAAATCTAGGTTTTAGATGGGTTTCTGACGATGTTTATATGGTAGATAGATTCCCTGATCTTTCTCTAGTGCACTTGCATTAAGTACTAAGTATTATGCATGTTGATATCACTCCAGATGAAATCGAGCAGTTTGACAACGAGTGGAGTATAAAAGCAGATAAAGCTTTGCCTGGGTGGAAAGAATCTCATGCTCAGATGCTCGACACCAACACTGGAAGTACTGGTAGGATTCATTTTGTATTTTGAATTGAACTTGGATTTAAGGTGTCTGCATGTGTTTTATATTTCTATCGGTAGTTTCAATAAAATGTTGTGATTTGTGTAAGTAGGGAAAAGTGTTGTGAGTAAGCTTGCACTCCCTGGGCCGTTATCTACCACCATTAAAGAGGACAAGCAATCTGATAGGGCCTCCGGTGTGCCATTATCTAACACCAAAAAAGAGGACAAATGATCTGGCAGGGATAACAAAGAGAACAAACAATCTCACAGGGACAATTCGTCTCACAAATGGTTTGGATTGGACTTCGAAAGGGCTAACATGAGCAGCTTCATAAAAAAATTTAAGATCGCAAAATGATCTGCTTGTATTTTGTTTTACATTAGGCGATGGCATCGAAGTTGATGAGCATATTTTTTAAAATATATCATTCATTTAGGTAGTAAACTTTTATAATGTCTTCAAACCAGTTCATTTTAAAACAATTTTAAAACAATTTTTACCATACATTTTAAAACAAAAATTTTTACCATACATTTAAAACAAAAATTTGAACAGTACAGGAAACTTACCTCTCCACGACCCCTGCGACCTCTCCACGACCCCTGCGACCTCCGCAACCTCTCCATGACCTCTCCACGACCCCTGGGACCTCGCGACCTCCCGACTTCCTCCACCGGAGCTCGGCGACCTCACAAATTTACGCTCGCGACCTCAAAAATTTATGCTCGCGACCTCACAAATTTACGCTCGGCGACCTCACAAATTAGAGCTCTCGTAGAGGCGATTACGCCAACAATTTTTCGAAAACATTGCTAATTCGATCTGTGGATAATATATTAACCATCTTTCGGCCAAAAGATAGTTCGGTCGAAAGATAGTTCGGCCGAACTAGTTTTCGACCGAATAATATTTCGGCCGAACTATCTTTCGGCCGAAAACGTATTGCCGGAAAGAAAATATACGGCCGACCAAATTTCTACACGCAAATCGAGGGGGAGGTTATTGCACCGTTCGATTTGACGTTTATTTTTTTGGCCGAAAAGTAGTTCGGCCGAAAATAGTATCTTTTAGCCGAAAAATATTTTTAGTTTAGCCGAAAAAAGGTTTTTCGAAATTTTGGAGACCCGATTGTCACGAAAGTGTAACCCACCTTCGTGATTCCACCCCTCATTTAATTGATTTCTTTACAAAATATTTGAAATATTTTAATTCTACCTTAATCACATATTTCTTAATAAAATATTTAAAGATTTTTTAATTCTACCTTATCCATATTGATATTTGGATAAATTTTATTTTTATTTTAAAGAAAAAAGAAGAGCCACATGTACACCTAAGAATGGTGGATTGCACTTGTAATGTTTAGTGGATTTCGCTAAACATTACAAATTAATTGATTATATTAATAAAATATTAGAAAATTTATATGAGAAATAAAAATCTCTATTTTAATGATAATAATAGAAAAAATAATAACTTAAATAATTTACAAAATCATTATATTTTATTATATAAAAATATTTTTTACAAATGTAATATATATATAATGAAATTTTAAACAGTAAAAATTATTTCATCATACTAAACACTTTTCTCACACAACTTAAAACAAAAACCTTTGATAAATACAATTAGCAAACACTTTTATCATGAACCACACCAAACACTTTTCTCATGAATCACGATACTTTAAAGTGGGGAAATAGGTTTTTAATAAATATACTTTAAAGTGTCGAAAAAAGTTTTTTCTCATGAATAACGATACTTTAAAGTGGGGAAATAGGTTTTTAATAAATATACTTTAAAGTGGCAAAAAAAGGTTTTTTATAAATATAATGAGGAATATCTTTATTATGAAAAGAAATTAAAGTGAAAAAACTAAAAGTCTTCAAATTCTTATTACTTAATATTGAAATCAACTTTAATTTTGTGAGCTTTTGTAAAATTGATAAGCAATTAATTTTATTATAATATTCTGTTTATACAATTAAAAAGATAAAAAAAAAAAAACTCTCTTTACCACCAAAACCGAGAGTTCTGAAATCATCCATAAGAAACCAATGACTGTGAAAACTTATCGGTTTATAATCTCTTGGTGCTTTTAATTTCGTGAGAGGTTTTTCGTTTGTTTACTGTCACGAGATCAGCAGATTGAAACCGTTACCAATACCGTTCGGATGTCTTTTATTGAATACTAAGACGCATTACCAGAAAGAAAATAATTCAGTTTAATTGTGGAGTGAAAAAACTCCAACTGAAAACAATTCAAGCTCAATTATGGACTGAACAGTCCGCAAGAGCAAATCCAAGAACAGATTGCTGCACATTGTATTGAACGAAGAAATTTTGCTGTAAAAGATTTCCAATAATACTTGGCGACGGTTCTGTAATGGGTCTGAGTCCCAGGCATCTCACGTCGTCATCGACCTGCAGGATATAATTCTCTGGTGGCGGAGTAAATGTTTTTCCTCCTTCCAAAACAATTGAGAATTCGGGCAATTTCAATTCACTCACTCCCGAAGTGTTGAAGCAGAGATCAAATTGCTGCGGAGACAATGTCGTAGCCCTCGGATATGTAATTGCCACATTCAGGGCCTCCAGTATTATTTCATAGGCCTCCTCTGCTAAATAGGTCAGTGAAGTCCCGGAGTCTATCATTGTCCCTCCATTGCCAAATTCATCCATCTCCCAAGCACGGGTGGATATAGGAAGTTTTTCCCCATCGATGGCGATTTCTTCTATACCCACGTAATAGAATGATGATGATCCTCCCTGCAGAATCGGAGTATATTGAATCGGCTTTCTCAATAAGGAGGGAGCCGAATCTTCGACCATGTCTCCAAATATCAGAGAGCTTGTCTCTGTGGAGGGATCTAGATAGTCTCCTAAGCAATAAGAGAATTTGCCTCCATATAAACTGGCTGTTTGTATTGCAAATGAATTTGGTCCTTGACCTAACCCCAGCACGCCTCCTGAGCCAATCTCTGCCTGGCCTTGATTGTCCAATCCGCATCCCATCAACACATTCTCTGCCTTCAATGAATTCCCAGAGGTGGAATTCAACGTAATCGTTTCGCGGATGTAAGGGCCGCTGGTGCTGGAGTTGTCCATGTATCCATAGCTGTATTTGCAGGCCATTTTAGGCCTGAAAACGCATGATAATGTCGGAGACAGGGCATAGCATTCTCTGGAGTAACAACGGACGTACGATAAAGAAGAGGATATGTCGGGATTGAATGTCGAGAAAGAGCTGCAATTCTGGCAGGGATTGCAGTTCACCCAGAAGAGATCACTGCCCGTGTCTGCTACAGGCAGGATTTTCTGAGGAGTCGTCCCAACATAGAGCTCTACGAAATAAAGAGCAGTTCCCAGAGTTGCACCAGAGGCTATTGGCATTTCAAATGCAGCATTGGGTGAGAGGTTCGAATCCGCCGGAGGCAAAGCAGGCCAGTTATCAGAATTATAGTGCACATGAGAGCTTATTCTCAGGGAATCCAGGCTTATAAGCGCTTGTATGGCCTCGTGCTTGCTTGCGAACTCCCTGTATAGAGGACTATCTATAGAATAGCGGTGGATCATATTCATCTCCATCTTCAAGCTATCTCCATGAAGGCAGTGAAGCAGAATTAATGCCAACCCAAACAAATTATATTTCCCCATTGCTAGGAATTCATGTAAGATATCTCGGACAGTATGACCGTGCGAATCTAGGATTGATAAAAATACTGATACTGTTCTGCACGGATTCTAGACTCGAGCATAAACATATGATTGATCAAACCAGAACTATATAAATCATACAGGGACAGAAAACTACTTGGACTCGCACTGTAATCCAATTGGTTTTATAAACATATCGAAGCTAGAATTGGCGTAAGAACGCAGAAGGGCTAGCCGGAAAAACAGCGGGAAGGGAAGTGGGTCAGTGGGAGAAGAAATAATAGAAAACCTCAACGCTCAACGCATGCCAGACTTACTCACCCAACGAACAATAGAAAATATAAACGCAGGCCAGACTTACGCGCTCAACAGTCCACACATTCTGTATATAAAATTGCAATTCCATTTTGTTTACTGTTTTATACTTCTGTCGCCGTGTTCTTCCAAGTCACAAGCATTTCTGATGTCCGATTCTATGATATATTATACTGTATATGCCCACCATTTTTTCTAGTTCCTTGTTCTCCAAGACTCTATACCGCGTTAGCCTGTCCCATGTCCTTGCAACTCCTAGTCAAATACAGACATCCCAGACGAGGAGCTTTCTGGAAGACTTTGATCTTTACAGAGTTGATGACACCTGTATGAACATTGTACATTGACTAGCCCCCTGCTCAGCGGGGAAACCATGTGGGTGCAATTACGTAACCCTCGTGACTTTACAAACAAGCTTTCCCTGGCTTTCTTCGCGGAATGATCGTTATAGATGCATGAAGAAACATTATTTCAGACGATCATGTGCAACCGTTGACAATCCTACTGATTGATATATGCACGAATTTACTTTTCTATTTCGATGCTACTGCAATCGGCCCCACGGGCCACTAAACAGCATGTCCGTGAAGTTTTCTAATTTGATGCTATTGCAATCGGCCCCGCAGGCCACTGAACAGCAATTCCGTGAAGTCATGTGCAGCTGCCAGGAAGCTGCATGCTCGGATCGGAAATGGAATGGAAGTATACGGGAGATTATTTGATTTATGAGTAGCGTTTCATTTTGAAAATCAAGTTACATTGAAAAAGTAAAACCTACAACAATTTATTTGATTTATGAGTAGCGTTTCATTTTGAAAATCAAGTTACATTGAAAAAGTAAAACCTACAACAATTCAGTATGATGAAAGGAGTATATTTATTGGAGATGGGTACAATTAATGATTTTTTAATCTTAAACTTTAATTTGATGGATATGCAATGAAGATGCTGGCATATTTTCAGTCGTCCTCCAAAATCAATGGCTCAGATTTATTGTTGATAACTTCTTTGCATTTATAAATGCATCCGTTAACCTGTTTACTTTTTAACATTTACCTAATCATATTAAGAAGTCACTGTAACATCATATAATTGCCAAGTTTAATTATTCTTCATCCTTTTGTCAATAGAGGTTACATGGTTGAGATGTGAAGGATTTTCTTCATGCATAAGCATGACGTTTTTACTGAGTTTTTTTTAACAATTTTTTTTTTTTAACAAAAAAGTTTTTTTTATCCACCGTCCACCGTAACTCTTTTAGCGTTCACCAACTGCGTGTTAGTGACTGTGCTAGTTATTATCAAACTTATGCTATTGCAATCTGCTCCCACAGGCTACCAAACAGCAATTCTGTGAAGTCATGTGCTGCGGCCAGGAGCGCTGAATGTTAGGATTGGAAGGGAAGTATATCCAAACATCATTATGAGTAGTGATTCATTTTGAAGTAATAAATTGAGTGTTAAAGTTTATTTTTTTGGATTTGAACTTTTTTATCTTTTTGGTTTTGAACTTTTCTAGATTTGAATATGTAATTATGGAGAAAATTTATGAAGATATATAATTTATCTTTTTGGATTTGTACATGTGACGACCATAACAATAGAACATAAACCATACATTAATAAATAAAATTTAAACCTCTTTAGATTTAAAGATATAACCTTTGAGAAAAGTTGTGAAAATATACATTACCTACCCCTATACACGTGACGACCATAGCAATAGAACATAAAACATACACCAATACATAACTCTATAAAATTGGCTCAGTACATATAACCAATGTGTTTGCACTAAGAGTTTAGAAACATTCATAAAGTACTTTTTACATTGGGTACTTACATGTATAGTCAAATTTAAATGAGTGCCATTGTAAGAAACCATTTCCTTGAGTGGAGAATTCTAATAAAAGTAGTATTCTAATAAAAGTAGTGGGAGAATAGTGTTGCATTAAATTCGCTCTTTATAGATAAGCATAGAGTACTTTTCACATTGGATACTTGTATGTTAGTCAAATCTATTGAAATGAGTGCCGTCGTAGGGAATCATTTAATTGTGTAGAGAATTTTGATATAAGTATTGGGAAAATAGTGTTGTTTTGGTTTAATTAATTATAATGTTTTAATACATAAATGTTTAATAATTATTCTGTTTGATAATTTATTTTTTATATGATTAAAAAAATTGTAATAAATAGAAATTAGATTAAGAAAATAATAATAATAATTATTATTAAAAAATAATTTTATTTATTTAAAATAAAAGTATTTTAAAATTAACAATTAAATGACATTATTATACAAATTGAAAAAGACTAAATGCAGTGGAAGGGAAGGAGCCTAAATCGACCCACCACCCTTTATTATTCATTCAAGGTTATCCCTGGCGCAGGGAATTCATTTGCTTAATGCATCACTTGAGCCATTGCTGAACTACAAATTCCTCGCAGGGCAGACCACCTTATAGCTAGCGGAAAAGGTCGCCTTAAAGGTCCTGAGCTCTGCTGGCTTGTAAGGGCATCTTCTTCTATCAATGCTGACTGGGCATCCATCCATATATCCATAATCTCCTGGCAATGCTGTGGCTTGCTGTCTTAATGAATCAATGGGGTATCTGGCAAACGAGTTTATTTTGGAATGCTTTCTCTTACTCTACTTATTTGCAAGGCTCATTACATATTTATTCAATTAAGTACTGTAAGAACATTAAATGTTCATAATATTATTGGAATCACACACATGGTGTTGTGATTATTTTTTGATTATAGTTACATAATATAAAAAATGGTATTACATCTAAAATGTAACATTATGTAACTTCAAAAATATTTATATTAAAATATTATTATAATTTATATAACTTTAATCATATTTATATTAAAATATTATTATAATATATATAATTTCAAAAATATTTATATTAAAATATTATTATAATCTATAATTTTTCCCTCCATTAAAGCTTCATTAAATATTCACCCAAAAATATTCTCATGATAAACCTTGGAAAACATTATTAAATTTAAACACTAATATAATATTGTGTTCTAGTTCGAAAGTGTTCACTTAAAGTGAATGATTTGTCAAATCAAGGGTACATTACTAAGAATATATGTGTTAAAGCTTCATTAAATATTCACCCAAAAATATTCATATGATAAACCTTGGAAAACATTATTAAATTTAAACACTAATATAATATTGTGCTCTAGTTCCAAAGTGTTCACTTAAAGTGAATGATTTGTCAAATCAAGGGTACATTACTAAGAATATATGTGTTAATTAGTGCTCAATTAAACATTATTGTACATAAAAGGAGTAGTTTGCGAATTAAATACATAGAAATATTTTATAATTTTTTTTAAATAAAGATAAAAAAATCAAATTTTCAATAGAATTTCAAAAAATATATGTTTTATATGAAGGTGAGGGTAAAGTAATATCAAAGAAAATATATAATGTTTTTTTTAATATTATTCCACTCCGTATTTTTTTTAAACCAACATATTTATTTTTATTAATAAAAATGAAACTAGATGAAATTTAGAATTTTGTACATCCTTATTTTTAATGTGAAAGTGTGTGCTACAAAGTTTTGGGGAAAAATCAAAATCAAGTTTTCAATGAAATCTTAAAATAATTTGTTTTTCTTAAATTGTAAGGTGGTTTTTTAAAACCAACATGTGTATTTCTATTAATAAAAATGAAACTAAGTACAAATTATTTTTTGCACATATTTAATGTGAAAGTGTGTGCTAAAAATGTTTCAATATTAATAAAAAAATAAATATATGTAAAAAAATCAAGTTTTAAATTGTTTAAATCTAAACCAATGTAAAATGTTATGGAAAAAATATTGATTTTTTTTTAATGATGGAGGAGGTGGTGGAAGGATTTAGTGTAGATTTGTTGAATCGACTTTGATCCCTTTCATCACCTCCTCCACCATTTAAAAAAAATCAATATTTTTTCCATAACTTTTCATCTGGGTTTCCAATTTCAATACTCTTATATTTTTGGAAAGATATTGAGGAGGGTTATCATCCACGTGGATACTAGTGGCCACCCATCTATTCCACTAATTTAGAATGGTTTCACATTTTGAAATTTTTCTACGGTTTTTTGGGTCCCAAACTTCGACGACCATTTTGAGGCCCTAAACAACTCTTTTTTGGCTCGACAATGCCTATCGTGTAATCGAGGGTAGATGCTATATCAAAATAAATGTGTACTCCTTAGCTAGACCTTTTTAACGAGGTGCCGAGCGCCCCAAACATAGATCGTATGCAAAATTTATGCCCTCGGGAAGTTGACATATCAACTAACCACATCGAAGCCTAGGCACTCTTTGGCGTTTCATCTTCTGGGTTCTGGTTTTATCAT
Organism: Picea engelmannii; assembly: GCA_009831015.1. Lineage (NCBI taxonomy): Eukaryota > Viridiplantae > Streptophyta > Pinopsida > Pinales > Pinaceae > Picea > Picea engelmannii. Next base: position 431,911 of record ML792811.1, read on the forward strand.
TGATGCTTTATATTAAAGGCCTTTTTGGCCTCTTTGTAATCAACTTATTGTGAATGCGAGTAGTTGTCAAATCTTTATCTTTAGAGATAAGATACCATCATTCTATCTAGCTTGTGTGCTTCACATTTTTACAATCTTTTGTATTCTAGACAATCATTAATAGAATATGAGTTTAACTGGATTAATGTATTTCTTGTGATATCTCTGTGTTTTTCCTTGTTATATCTCTTCCTTCATTTTATTCTCAAAATAATATGGATTAGTGGTATCAGAGCAATTTGCTCCTTGTTGTTTCTTAGTTGATGTCCTCGATGAGGTCAGTGTATAGAGACTTGGGTCTCGAGCAAGTTTGTCTTGAGGACAACCTCTCTCACCAGCCCAAGAAACCCCCCATGGAAGAAGAAAAAAGAGGCAACAAAGAAGGAGATCCTTTAAAACTGTTGCTTGAGGAATCCCTTGCACAAAAAAGGAATGCAATGATGGATACTTTTTCCTAGATCATTCGATGAATACCAACAACAATGATGACACATTTAACCAACAGTCACTTTGGAGGTGTGACACCATTCAAGGTACAATTTAACTTTCATATTCCTTTACTTGAAGGCCAAATAGACACCGATGCTTTGCAAAAATGGTTAATTCTTCTATAGGGTTATTTCTCTATCCAAAAATTTTCCAACAGTGAAAAAGTCACCTTCACACTCCTTAAATCTCTTCCCCGTGTTAGAGATTTCTGGGAAACTTACTGTGAGTAACATGCCATAGATGAATCTACAATTTTTGGGCTAGAACCCACTTGGGTGACTATTGTTGATTCCCTCAAGGAGAAATACTATCTTGTTGGAAACTGTGATGGCCAATACATGAGATGGATAACTCTACGTCAGGAGACAGACCAAATGATGTCGGAGTACACCAACGTATTCCATACCTTGCACACAAAAATGGGTATTAGTGAATCTAAGTGGAACCTAGTCTTGAAGTACTGTAGTGGCCTACATAGGTACATACAAACATATATGGAGTTCTTGGACATCTCCTTACTAGGATCCTCTTAAGGATATGTTGTCAATATCGATCAAATCTTCAAGAAAAAGAATAATTAGGATTTCATGTATGCAAAACCATCACAATAGAAGCACAATAAAGGTGGCTCTAACTTCCAAATAAAAGGAAAAAGCAAGGATGTCTAGATCCAGGACAACCAGTCCAAGATACCAACAAAGAAGGGTAATGACAAGTCGAAGAAGGACACTGGAAATTGGTGTAAGTTCCAAAAAATCGCTTGGCACAACACTGATGAATGTTGCTCCAAATAGTCATTGTTAGCTAAGACGAAAGCCTCAGAGTCAGATGTTAACTTGGACTTTGATTCAAAACCGAATAAGGGAAAACATATAATTGACACAGATCCTAGTGTCACTGCAGTGTTCCAGATACAAAATAGTATGTAGAACATAAATAATTAGCTAGAAATGGAAGATAAACAATTATATAACCATAACAATACCACAATAATACTAGAATAACACCAGAAAGAGGAATTTGACTACTGAGAGCAATGTTCACTTGCCTCTTTGAGGGGGAAACTTCCAGCAGAGTAGAGATCTATTACAATAATATCCAAGACAAAACTTCTCATACCCTCTATTCTTATTTATACTAAATCCATGTATCCAAAAGAACAATCTAGAGGAAGATCCTTCTAGAAGTGGAAGCTTCTATTAGGTCTTCTTACATTTAACTTTTTCCTCCTTATTGCTAGGCTTTATTAATATTGACCTTTATTACATGGAAATATATTATTCTACCCACTTGAGGGGTTAGGTAGGTTAGGTCCCTAACATGTCCCCCCCCTTAAAATTAGCCTTATCATCAAGGTTTGAGATGAGGAAATTGCTGTAGAATGTTAGGGGGATCCGAGGTGGCATCTGCTCAAGTTTTATCTTTCCACTAGACTAACACTTCCTTGATGGTACAATGATGAAGATGACGCTCTCGTTGGTAAAAAATGCTTGTGGCTGCAACCAAATAGATCCTTCTTCATCCAACCCGGTAAGGCTGGTTTGAGTTTGGCACTTAGTTCCAATCACCTTCTTTAAGTAGGTGACATGAAAAACAAGATGGAGCTTAAAATGAATGGGAAAAGCTAACTGATAGGCCACCTATCCAATGCGCTTGAGAACTATATAAGGACCATAAAATTTGGGCACCAGTTTCTGACAATGTTCAGCCTTGAGTGAAGTTTTCTTATAAGGTTGTAGTCTAATAAAGACTTGGTCACCTTCAACAAAGTGACGTTCTGAGAAACCTTGATCGATTTGTTGCTTCATGTGATTCTGAGCCATGACCAAATTCTCTTTGAGTGTATGAACAATAGCCTCATGAACTGTAAGTGTTTGGTCAACCTCCTAGACCTTCAATATAGTTGGCATGTAGGAGAGAACAAAAAGATGGATTTTGGCCATATACTGCTTCAAAAGGAGTCATGCGAGTAGCTATATGGTAAGAAGTGTTGTACCACCATTCAACTAATGGTAACCATTGAGCCCATTGATTTTTCCTTTCAGAGGAAAAACACCTCAAATAAGTCTCCAAACACTTATTGATGAACTTAGTTTGAACATCAGTCTGGGGATGATAAGTGATGTTGAGATGCAATTGGGTGCCTTGTATTCTGAACAGTTCTTGCCAAAAATTGCTGGTGAAAGTGGGATCATGATCAGAAACAATAGAATGAGGGATGACATGAAGCTTGAAGATATGATCCATGAAACATTGAGCCACAGTGGATGCGGTAAATGGGTGTTGAAGAGCACATAAATGAGAATACTTGGAAAGATGATCCACGACCACCATGATGACTGACTTATTTCCTGATTTAGTTAATACCATAATAAAATCCATAGAGATGTCCCTCCAAATAGTGGGTGGAATCAGAAGCACTTGGAGTGTGCTAGGAGGTTTGATGGTTTCTCAATTGTTGCGTTGAAAAACATCACATTCTTCTACAAAAGTACGAACATCCTTTTTCATACCATCCCATAAAAATGAACGTTTGACCCGGTCATAGGTTTTGGTAAACCTTAAATGCCTAGCCATGGGAGTAGCATGAAACTCAGAAAGAACAATGGATTTAATTTGTGAATTTTTACTTAAATACAAATGGCCTTTTTAGCGAAGCTCATAATTGTGCCAAGAGTACCCTAGGGAAACTAGAGAGTTGGCTTGCAATGGTTGGATCAGATGCAAGATTTTAGGATCATGTAGCCATTTTTGGAGCACAACTTGGAGTCAAGTTGGTACAATGAAGGAGAGTTATAAAAGGGACCCTTCATCTTCATATTTTTTAGAAAGAGCGTCAACAACTACATTTTCTTTTCATTTCTTGTAAATGATCTCATAGTCATAACCAAAGAGCTTAGTCACCCATTTTTGTTGCTCTAGGGAGGAAGGTCGTTGGTCTAGAAAATACTTGAGGCTTTGATGATCTATCATAATTTGGAAGCATTTCCCCAAGAGATAACGGCAGCAGAGATACACTACATGAAAAATAGAAAACATTTCCTTTTCATATATTGATTGGCCCAAATGGCGTTCTGACAATTGCTTATTGGTAAATGCCAAAGGTCTTCCTTCTTGTATAAGGATGGCTCCAATTCCTTTGCCTAAGGAATCACATTCCAAGAAAAAGGACTTTGGGAAATAAGGAAGTGCCAAGACTGGAGTAGTACACATGGCCACCTTCAAAGCTTGAAAATCATGATCCGTTGCGAGAGTCCAAGTGAAAGAATTATTTTTAAGGAGAGCAGTGAGAGGGGTCACAATATTCCCATAATTCCGAACAAACTTGCGATAATAGCCCGTTAAACCCAAAAAACCATGCAAGATTTTGATAGTCTTGGGGCGAGGCCAATCCTGCATTACTTCAATAATTTTAGGATCCACCCTAACACTAGCCTTGCCAACAATATGGCCCAAGTACTCTACTTTTGAGGCACCAAAGGAACATTTAGAGCGTTTGAGTAAATTTTTGTGTTGAGAGAGTAGATGGAGAATTTGATCCACGTGGTCAAGATGGGATTGCCAAGTTTTACTATAGATGAGAGTATCATCAAAGAAAACTAAGACAAAATGACAAAGAAAAGGATGAAAGACATGATTCATGAGGCTTTGGAAGGTGGAGGGGGCATTACACAGGCCAAAGGGCATGATCAAAAACTCATAGTGACCCTCATGAGTTCGAAAGGTAGTCTTGTTTATTTAGGCTTCTTGCATACATATCTGGTGGTATCTAGAATGCATATCAAGTTTAGTGAAGTACTGATCACCACTCATCTCATCTAAGAGATCATCAATGGCAGGAATGGGAAACTTGTCCTCGATGGTGAGTTTATTGAGGGCATGAAAGTCAAGACACATGCACCAAGTACCTTTTCTATTAAGTACCATGACCATAGGAGAATAATAAGGGCTGGTACTGGGGCAGATAACACCCGCTTGGAGCAATTCCTGCACTATTTTCTCAATTTCATTCTTATGGGAAACATGATGACGATAAGGGAGAACATTGGGAGGAAGACTTCCAAGAACAAGGGGAATGGAATGATCATGAAATCCATGAGAAGGAGGAAGTCCCTAAGGGGTGGAAAAAAACAACTTCATGTGTGGAAAGGATAGCTTGGAGGTCAAGATGCACCGAAGGTGTCTCAAGGGCTTGAATAGAATGGAGTTGCAAAATAATACCGGAGTGGCCTTTCTTGAGGAGATTTTCCATGCGATGGGAACTAATGATATCAGGAGAACCAATTGTGAGACCTTGGAATTAATACCTTTGTCCCTCCTGTTGGAATTGCATGGTTAATTCCTTAAAATACATAAGAATGGGACCCAAAGTGCGTAACCATTCAACACCTAGCACAATGTCACAACCGCCCATGTAAATGGAAAACATATGATATTTCAGGTGGTAATTTCCAATTTTAAGATGTACATTTTCACAACGTCCACCACATTTCATGGACCCACCATTGGCTATCATGATTTGAAAATTATTGACAACAAAAATATAGTAATTGGTTTCCTGGGCAATGCGACGATGAATAAAATTGTGGGTGCTACCACTGTCAACAAGGATGATGACCTTCTTGTGCTTAATATAGCCATTGATATTGAGGGTGTGGGGCAGAGAAGCCAGTGAGGGCATGCAAGGAAATAAGTGGGTCAACTTCAGGTGGGTCAGCAGGCTCTGGGGTAGCATCGAGAAGGGATGGCTCTTCAACAAAGGGAATGGTCACATCATCTTCAGGAACATATTTGAAAATGGCCATAAAAAGTTTTTGTTCCTTACACTTATGCCTCAAAAAATATTTTTCATCACAATTGTAGCAAAGACCCTTCAGATGGCATTCAACCATTTCATCCCTAGTTAGTTTTTGAACCTTGAGGGGATCGACAGGGGGTTAGGATTAGTGGGTTGAGGGTGAGGAACAAAAGAGGGTTTATTGGTTTGGTAAAAACCAATTTGTTGGGCCTCTTTAGCACGTGTAGTAGCATCCAACCAAGTCTGAGGGCGAGCCATGAGAACTTGGGATCAAATTTCATCCTTGAGGCCAAAGATAAATCATTCACAGAAGAACGCATCATACATTCCCTATGTTCGAAAGGCCAAATGATCAAAAGGAATGATGAAGTATTTCATTGTGCCTGACTATTTCAACTTGGTCAAACAACCGAGATAGTGGGTATCAATATCAAAGCGGACATAGAGATCTGCAACAAACTGGGTCTAGGAAGTATACCCTTGACGTGAATTTTTATGCCATTACCACCATTTCCAGTGTTTAGGATCTAGATAGAGGACAACGTAGCGAAGTTTAGCCAACTCATCAGTAATACCATGAAAAGAAAAATAATGCTCCATTTGAGTGACCCAACTTGTAGGATCAGATCCATCAAATTTATTGACCTTTATGTGGGAAAGACGGGGTTCAGGATGAAAGAATTTGGATTGAAATTGTAGATACTGAGAGGAATCAATAGCATCGGGTTGGTTTGATGAGTAAGTACCCATAGGGAGGTTGAGCAATTGATTCACAACAGACTGGAGGGTGATAAATTGGGTTGTGAAATTGGCTTCAATGGTGTCAAATTTGTGCTCTACTTTTGCAATGCAGGAATTGGTAGAGCCAATATCAGATGTCATATGTTCGATGGAGGCATGGGTTTGACTGATGGAATCTTGGAGTTCTTGGTTGCGAGTGGTGGCCATTTGGAGAGGGGAAGTGTGGGTAAGGAAAAATGGGTGGACGGGACCACAGAAAAGGACTTATAAGTGATAGGTACCCTGATGATCCCTGCAAGAAGGGAAATAAAATGGAATAGGCAGAAAAATAGGGAAACTGGAAAGGAGTCAGGTGATCAGGGAGAAAAAGGGAATCCAATGGAATATGTCCCAAATTCTTAATAGGAAGAAATGTGTAGTTATTTCACAACCTAAATGTAGGAGACACACTTGCACATAAATATATCTTGTCAGTGTTGTTTTTTGGTTTCTGTCCCAAGGGTTAGTGTATTCAAGGGTTCTACAGATAAGGGTTTTCCCTATTCTATAGCTCTATGATATACGTGCAGGGTCCAACAGTAATACTCGAACCAATATCTCAGGGCACCAACTAAGGAGGCCAGATAGTGCCCTTAGTCGTACTACCCAACTACCTAGGTACTATAGAGTATTCTTGAGTGTTGTTCTCGGTGGCACTATAGTAGTCAGGCAACCGATCAGTTTATCTATGGAGGGGTGTAGGAGATCTAGGTCGATCCGTATACAGGTGTTGTCTGATGCGCTACCACTCGAAGGGGTACAAATAGGGGTTACAAGGGTGGCCAACATATGTGCACTTAGGTACCACTTGTATTTCCTGCGTGTATGAATCCACGACCATGGGTTTATGTGCATAACGAAAGATATTTGTATCTTTAAGACATCGAAATACGTCTCTACCCTAAAAATGTAACCCACAATTTCCTGCCGAGGAATGTTCTCTGATACCACTTGTAGTATTCCAAATATAAAATAGTATGCAAAACATAAATAATTAACTAGAAATGAAAGATAAACAAAGATATAGCTAGAACAATACCACAATAATACCAGAATAACACTAGAAAGAGAAATTTGATTACTGAGAGAAATGTTCACTTGCCTCTTCGAGGGGGCAACCTCCAATAGAGCATAGCTCTATTATAATAATATCCAAGACAAAACTTCTCATACCATCTATTCTTATTTATACTAAATCTATCTATCTAAAAGAACAATCTAGAGGAAGATCCTTCTAGAAGCGTAAGCTTCTATTAGGTCTTCTTACATTTGACTTATTCCTCCTTATTGCTAGGCCTTATTAATATTGAACTTTATTACATGGAAATATATTATTGGACCCACTTGAGGGGTTAGGTATGTTAGGTCGCTAACAATCACCATCACTACCATGAAAGTCTAGCTAGAGGAACCAGAGAAGTTTGAAGAAGGGTGTTATCGGACTAATCGGTAGGTGCAGACACTAACAGATCTCCCTAGATCCACCTAGATCTAGAACAAAATAGGATAGGACATGACTCTTTCCCTAAGTTATGACCATTGAATTAGCTAGTAAGGAGGAACAAGTGACATACCTTTGTATCGCTTCCTTAAGTCTATGTTGCTCCCGCTTCGCTCTGGTGCTCTCGTGAGGTCAAGACCAAGACAACATAAACCAACCAAAGTGAAGATAGAAAAATGTATTCAATCGTCAACTTATGCATATGATCAAGGAATTACACAATAAAGTAAGAATGACTTTATGGGAAAAGGACATGCCGTTGTATCATATTAATTGAAAGTAGAAGATACAACCTGATCGCCTTGATGTCGCAAGATTCCTTTCGGTGACTCTTGGTTTCAACACACACACTTGTTCTGTACTTGCATGAAGAAGATCCAATTCCTCTTGATAGACCTACTAGAGTCTCCAAGCTTCTGTTCAAGAAGGGTTCTTCACACAATTACTTCACCAATTCTTCAATTAATCTTGCTTAACCTTTTCCATGAGAATCCTTTCAATATATAGGAGAGGGTGAGATGGTTACATGGATGAGAATGATCCCACCAAATCAGAGGAGCCAGTAAAATGAGAACCATACGAATGCCAACTCATTTTCTAGAAGATTCCCTTCTAGAACCCTCGAGACTTCTTCTCTTTTCCAAGCTTAAAAAAAAGTTCACACCCTGTGTATAGAGCAACTTGTGAGAAGTTCGCACCTTAGATGAAGGTGGCCTACGAGAATGGGTCATTATCGCACCCTAGGCCATATGCAGCCTGCGAACTCACCTTGAAAATATGTTTTCTGGAAGGAGACAAATGCCACTTTTCTCAGGAGAAAGTTCTTGTTGGGAGCCTGAGTACACCATTGTTAATACATCACCAAGATGACCAAAATCATGTGTAACATAATGCCCCCCAAAGTATGAGGCCAGAATCAATGACAGCCGAAATACTTTGTAAACTACATGTGCATGTCGAAAACTAGGAGCGCACCTAATCGAAAACCTACAAACAACCAAGCATCTACAGAATATCATACTAGTTCTGAGGTAGGCATTCCCATACTCAGATCACAGACAGATGACATCATAAACATAGGTCATGGCCACCAATCATACACCTTAGATCCATGCCGTCAAAATATCGCATAGCCACCAAGAATACACTATGGATCCATGCAAGATGATTCAAATTAAGACGACATAACCACAAGAGATACAAAGTGGATCTATGTGTCAGCAAATTATACATATTCTATCGCATCTTAGGTTAAAGAGATGAGAACCAGGGTCTTCAATCCCATCACCTGAAAGTACGAATCTAACCATGTGATTACATGTGCTGAAGTCAAACATGGTAGAAACCACTTGATTACCGGTCATTGATGAAACCATTAACAAGTGCGAGGGAAATCACCATTAATGTCAATGACCCCCAAGGTACACTAATACAATCCATCGAATGTGAATAAATGAGTTGAGGTCGAACATTTGACGGAATCTCCCGATCAGGGGTCAATGATGAAAACCCACTATCGAAAGCGAGGAAACCTGCCATTCAGGCATGCAAGTTCCAAGGTACCAAATGATTTCTAAGTCTTGTTTCCGGATAATGAGCTGGAGTCGATGGAACAAAACTCGTCACAGGAGGGCCTTGATGTATCCCCCATCAATGACACGAAATGAGTAATAGACTTTGAAGGTGAAACAAAGCATGATATAGGTTGAACTGGACACCGGGAAGGCCGACACGAAGAGAATGGACAACTGCAGATGGATGACTCAATAGAGGTTTAAGATGAACTTCTCTTGAACATATGAATGACACGACCAATGATTTGGTAGCACTAACTTAGAGACGACTCAGGATATGACCTTGTAGCAAGTCGAATGAGAGACAAATGAATTTCCCAAACCGGCTTTAGATAATGAATAGGGGGGTGTCATGTTCAAGAGCGACACTTATTGCCAATAATATGAATATGAAAACACATCCCTTTCCCAAATTTTCCCCCACCATTTCTGGCGAGTACCTCTTTATTTTTATGCAAGCTTGAGGAGGATAACATATGCTTGTTGATGTAAGCTCATCCTTCGGATGAGTCCTTCGTAGTATGTTTAACGAACCCTAGGAAGGAGTGGTTCGGTCCCATTACGGGTCTTTCGATGTTTGTTTAACGAGTCCAAAGATAGAAAACTCGAAGGTTTTTCACGATTATAGAGTCTAGAAAAACACTCAAAAGAGAACTCTCTCAGTTCCTTTTTTGTAAAATAGTCTGATGAGACCGAAAAAGAGATAAATTATCGCCCAACAGACTCTCTCTTCAAATACTTTAACGAGCGTGAAAATAGCAAGATTGCTCAACAATCTTTTCATGTTTAGAGAGTCTGAAAAGAGCTTAAAGAGGACTCCAGGGGGTTCCGTTTTCGTATAACCTTGTTGAGCCCGAAAAAGTGATAAAAGTGTGCTCGATTAAATTCTCATGTATTTTCAAGCGTGAGAACGGACAAAGACCAAGCTCGAGGTTTTGTGCAAAAAACCATAAAAAACAACTTAAACATGAGATGAAAAAGAGAAAAATATTCGTATCCCTGCGTATGGACGTCGAAGTCATCATGTCTGCAAAAAGTCGCACTCATAGGGGTATTAGGCATTAGGTTTGATAAAATAAAACAATTATAAAAACCAACAAAAATGGTAAAAAGTAAATATAAGTGGGTAAAAGTTCTTTTACCATAGTCATTGTAACTTTGCCAAGATTTTAGCCCAAAACCCCTCTTTTGCCCTTGAATTTCGGTGCTCAATTGCGGAAGGTACGAACAACCATTTGGCGAACCGTCTCCAGCAGTGAGGTAAGCTCCTTGTCTTCTATCTTTTCATGGTTCAATTTTTTGTTTTCATTGGTAAATTTCAAGTTTTTGAGCTTGTTTTAGGGATAAAATTTGCGCTCATGCATTCTCACAGGCTAGCCACACAGGACCTGTGAGAATGCATGATTCTTGCAGGTGGCCTCAAAGGCACCTGCGAGAACCTCGCACTGTGATAAAGGGGCACCTGCGAGAACTGCAGAATGAAAATTTTCTTTGATGTTTACTCAATGAAAAATGTACCAAGGCTTGAAAAGAGTTGCTGACCTTCTTCTTATGGTTCTTGTGTAGGAATTTGGTTGGCGCCATGGTTCTGGAATGGCGTGAAAGAGAGCATGAAGAAGATGATGCTATTGCCAGGAATAAACCGGGCACCGTTGGCACTTTGTGAGACTGTGGTCTCCTGAAATTCTTTCAGATCCCGGGTATGAGGGCCCAAGTCAGGCTGTTGGACTACCTCATTCATATGTGGGACGTGGACCAACAAGTATTCCACGTGGGGGTCTACACATTGTCCTTAGATATCGAGGACATTTATTTCTTGACAGGACTGTCACGGTGTGAGTACCACGCTAGCTTAACTGGTAGCCGAGGTGGTTGGATGTCTATAAGTGAATATTGCCGTCAGTACTGTGTTCCAAAGGCGGAAAGAAACAAAGGAAAAGTGGCCATTTGGGGGGGTCCAGGATTTGACCCTTCGCATTATTTTGTTCACCATTGCTCATATGGCTGGGAGCGCTGCTCCGCACATGGATCTCCAGAGATACTTTCAGTACGCCATAGAGTGTACTGAGCCTCGGGTCTTTAACTGGTCAGACACAGTCCTTCGTAACGTGAAGAGGCAGTTGACTAAATGTAGGAAAGGCGACCTTAAGCAATTCGGATACGGGTCACTATTGGTGTCCTTCTTTATTTAGAGGGTTCCTTTGCTGAGGTTACAGGTCGAGTGGGGTTTACTGGCTCCAGAGGATCCGAGGATGCTGAGGTGGTGTAACCTCATGGCTCGACATGTAGTTGGACCAATCATCAAATACAATGATTCCTTCTTTGACTGGTTACGGCCACAAATGTTGATGGTCGATGATTATGCCTATGTTGGGTTGGACTTCCGAGGAGATCCGGACTTGGCCCTACGCGAGGACGCTCAGTGGGGAGATCTAGGTAAGAAGTACAAAATGTTTTTGTGAATTTTATCATATGCAAATGTTTTTATGTTTGTCCAAGGTCTAATTACAAAAATTCTTTTTTGATGACACAGATGTGGGGCCTTATCGACCTCCAGGTACTTCTCCTATTCAACGACTAGGAGAGGTGGCTCCAGTGCCATGATGGGACACTGAAGATTATGAGGCAGTGGAACAAAACTTAGAGGGTTTGACTACAGACATTCCGGACATGCCTCTTGGAGAGGTCCCACGACGTTATCAGCGTCATACGGTGGGTGTGTCAGAGTCTATTGGCCGACTACTTCGTAGGGTTTTCCAAGTAGTCGTGTGTTACCGTGAACGTCATCCATGACGTTACTTTGTAGAAGCTATGAGCTTCAGATTTTGAAATTTTGTTCCTTGGACAAAACTTTTTTGTAAAAAACTTTTTGATCGTTATATATACATACGGCTTCTACCGACTTATCTTGTGTTGTGTGATACTTGTGATGTGATTGATTTATAAATGACCCAAATGTCTGTCTAATACATAGTTAACTAATGCATCAGTTAATGTATTTAAACATCTAGGAATATGCTGATACTCAATATAATCAAAATAACGTTCCAAGAGGAAAATTCGCAAATATACCCATAATAAAGTAGGACTTCGAATAACATAGACATTACTTAACTGTAGTACTACTAGCTGCGAATCGAGTCGCACAACCAAGTGACGGATACCGAGCAAGATAACATCAATCAACAATTTGATAACGGTGCTATACTCTGCAATATTGTTGGTTGCACAGTCGAGGCACACACCTCGTAAAGTGATAAGTTCATTTGTAGGGGCGTAAATTGCCCACGCAGCAGAAGCAAGGTTCTGAGTACTATGGCTAGCGCCATCAGCGAAGCCAATGTGGGGTAGCGAAGACTCCGACATCTGGAAACCAAACACAACTTAACATAAGGGTAGAGACCAGATAACGAAAAAGCATACTACAGTAACACACAAGAATTATAGTACAATAAAATACAAGTACTCGTGCACAGGTGATCTTATGCATAGTACTTCTTTAAGTACAACCCATTTCTGGGTTCACTCAAAGAGATATCGTCGTAATATACTAACTCGTAAGCTCCTTTCTCCAAAACTCATCTAACGATATAAGAACCTCGCCACATGGCTTCGAATTTTCCAGCTCCTAGCATATCTCGATCTTGTTCATAGAGGAGAACCAGATCTCCTTCGGAGAAAACGCGAGGCTTGACATGTTTGTCATATTGGGCCTTGACACATTTCTTCTAGGCTTCTATGACTAGGGTAGCATCACGTCAATTGCATGAGATACAATAGACGTTCTTCCTTGGTATAAGTGTTTGGTTGGAGTTCGACGGCTAGTTTTAAGGAGGGTATCTCACATTCAATCGGGAGGATGACTTCTAGACCATAGACTAAACAGAAAGGTGTAAACCCAGTAGCAGACTTAATGGACATCTGGTAAGCCCACAATGCTAAAAACAACATTGTGTGCCAACTTGTTTTGTGAATCCCTATCATTCATCGAAACATAGTTATGAGAACTTTATTAATCACTTTGACTTGGTCGTTGGCTTGTGGGTAATAGGGCGTTGAGTTTTCATGGCGAAGACCCAACTTTTCAGTGAGTTCGGACATCATGAAGTTTCTAAAGTGGCTACCACGATCAGTGACGATAGCATGAGGAACACCAAAATGAGCTATGATGTGATTGAAAATGAATAATGCTGCGGTCTTTCCAGTATTGTCAAATGTCAGCATCGCCTCGACCCATTTCATAAAATAATCTACGGCTACAATAATGTATCCATGCCCCTCGGCCGACTGGGGGTGACATGTCATGAAATAGATACCCCATTTCGCAAAGGGACCAATGGAGACCACAAGGTGAAGAGGAGAAGGATGTGATCGTATTTTATGATTATAGGTCTGGCAAGCGTGGCAATTTTGGATGACGATTATGAAATCGTTAAATAAAGAAGGCCAAAAATACCCTGCTCGTAAGATCTTCTGTGCAGTAGCATACCCAGACATATGACCACTACAGGCTCTATAATGGCATTCATTTAAGGCTTTCTCGGCTTCATTGAACGTGAGGCAGCGTCGAAAAACTGAGTCAATCCCACGACGATAAAGAGTATCCCCAAGGATAATATATTGACGGGATTGGTAGTGTATTCAACGTCGGTCAGTACTGGACAAATTGGGCCAGAAAGTATGGGTTTGGAGATATATGATGTTATCTCCGTACCAAAGATCATCGAAACTAATTAGGAAAAGGTATTCATCAGGTAATGAATCGGCTACTACATTTTTCGTTTCAGAGTAGGGAAAGTCGCATATCAACTCAGAAAACACTAAGGACTTCTTGGACTTAGCTCATTCGAATTCCAAGTCAAACTCCTGGAGTATTATGATCCATTTGGTTTATTTTCCCCCTAGCAATTGACGTGTGAGAATGTGTTGCATAGGGTTGCAGTTAGAAGTTACCGTAGTCTTGCGAGAGAGGATATAGTGCCGGAAACGTTGAACTGCTTGGATGACTGCCAAGGCCAGTTTTTTGACATGTAAATACTTGGTTTTGGTAGGCGTTAGACTTCGACTCAGGTAATAGATAACATGTTCGTCATGAGAATCATCCTCTTGGACGAGAACCATAGCGATGGTGTAATCTGAGGCTACGAGGTAGAGGAAATAATCGCGACTATAATCGGGGGGGAAGAGAAGTGGAGCATGTGTCAGGGAAAATTTCAAAGCTTCGAAGGCTTTGTTTGCGATGGTATCCCATACGAACTCAGACCCCTTTTTGAGTAGTCGCGTAAATCCAAGAGTTATCTCAGCGTAGTTCGGGGTGAAACGACGAAGAAAGTTTGCTTTCCCTTGCAAACTTTGTAACTGACAAAGTGTAAAAGGAGGAGGGAGATTGAGAATCGCCTTGACCTTTAAAGGATCTACCCTGATCCCTTGATGTGAAACAATAAATCCTAGAAGTCGGCCGGATTCTACGTAGAAAATGAATTTGTGAGGATTCAAGCGTATATGGTAAAATCGACAGCAGAGGAAAATGGCTCGGAGGTGGATTGGATGATCGACTCGGTGCATGGAATGAGTAGGTAAGTCACCAAGATATGGCTGCACGATGTGCTTGATATCATGGAAGGCATAAGACATAGCGCACTAAAAAGTTGTGCCAGCGTTCTTTAGACCGAAAGGAAATTTTCGATAGGAGAAAGTGCCCTAAGGAAAAATGAAAGTAGTTTTGTGTTGATCCTCGGGAACAATATTGATTTGATTATATCTGGAGAAACCATCTATCAGAGAGAAGATTTCTCTTCTGGCGCAATTGTCGACAATCTGATCGACGAAGGGGGTAGGAAAGTTGTCTTTAGGACAAGATTTATTAATATCCCTATAATCAACGCATACGCGGATTGTGCCTTGTTTTTTGTTGATCAGGAAAAGATTGGAAACCCAGTCAGTGAGGGCCACCGGGTAAATAAAGCTGGCTTTGAGAAGTTTATTGACTTCAAGCTTAATAGCAGCCGCTTTACATGGGTGAACTGGACGAAGGCATTGCCGGATGGGTTTAGCATCTGGGTATGTCTTAATCTCATGTATCACAATGTCCGGGTCGATACCCAACATTTCTTCATAGCTCCAGGCAAAGACGTCAAAAAATTATTTGAAAAGTGACTCGTAGGTGACGATTTCATTAGGGGAACACGAAGCTCCGATATGCACATTTTTGACAATTCCAGGTTTGATGGATATGTTGAGGGGAATAGTGGGTGAGATATTGCTTAAGTTCCCTTCGAAAAACACATCGTGTGTGGACTCGGGAATGGTTGAAATGATGACAACGGTCAACGGGGTCGAGATCCATTTGTAGTTCTCAATGGTGTGTTGTTCCAGGAAGAGGATGGAACGGTGATGTCCATCGTTCCAAGGGGTGTCTTCCATGACAGACATAATCATATCGTCTGTGGGAAAAATGACGCGGAAAGGATCTGGAGATAAATCACTAAGAGAGGGGGTAGAAGGGGTTGCTGAGTGAATGGTCTAATAGGAGGATTCGACCGAACTTAAAGGCATTTCGTTTCCATAACGAAGATGATCTTCGGGGTCGGGTACCATCCATGGGTCGTGAGACGCAGGGGTTTCGTGAATTGAGGTGGAGATCATGTTGATTGAAGCAACATATGAGTGTGGAACATCGGGTGGTGGAATGGGGAAGGTACTCATTAACAAAGAGTCTTTGAGAAGACCTACATCGACATTCTCGTAACCTGATGGGCTTTTGGTGATGAACGGTATGTTGCCAGTATGCGTATTCGAGTTAAAGAAGGCTAATTGGTCAACGGTAATTACCTTTCCTTGATGTGGGAAACGTACAACATGAAAAAGAGTCGACACAACTACGTGCATGGAATTGATTCAGCTACGGCCAAGCAGAAGATTGTAATCGAGAGGAGCGTCAAAGACTTCCACTTCGACTTGGACTATTTTTCCATCTACCGTGATTGGCAATGAAGGAAGGACACCGTAAGGCTTAAAATCGGATCCATTGAAGGCTTTGAGTGTGTTATGGGATTCAGTCAAAGAGGGAGAGCCGATGGCTTTCCAACAGGTAACAGACATGACACACGTCGAGGAACCCTTGTCGATAATGGTTCTACAAATGTTTTTGTCAGAGACAATCACTTGGATTTGGAATGCGAGTTGAGGGGGTAACCTTGGAATGTGATCTTCCAAGTCAAAAATTATTAAATTCGTGTCCGTCAGGTCGATTCCACCGATATATTTCAACAATGCCTTCTGTTGTGTGGGACAACTTTGAAATACTTCGAAGGCTGACATCGCGGAAGGTGCTTGGGCCAGATCTTCAACAATGTTGTAGTTCTGGGCAGCATGAGCATGAGGATTGAAAGCTGATTTTCGAACGATGCCCTTTGGAGGAGGGCGAAGAACTATGTCGAGGCTCGGTCATTCGAGATGAAGAGGACCGTTGGTAGGTGGAGTCATGGGAGAGGGTTGGACCAATGAAGGAGGTATAACATCAACCTTCTTTTTAGAGGGGGAATAATCTTTGGCTCGAGTGGTAAGTGTGATGTCACTTTGCTTTGAATCACCGGTACACATTAAGACGTAAGATGTAGTGGAGGGGGATGGTTGGTCGTGAATGACCAATTGGGCCTGTTGTTGAGAAGGGAAGGGTTGTGACAAAATGGCCAGAGTGGGTGGTTTCGGGGCTCCTTGAAGGAACTTAGTGACCTCAGCTCTTCGTGGACAATCCTTCATGTAGTGATCATCACCACAGATAAGACAAGGGTATCGGGGTTTGTGCTTATCCCTATCGTCAACGGGTGGTGTTTTGGTTCTCTCTTCTTGTGAAGTATTTTTGTCCTCCTTATTCTTACCCTTTCCCTTTCTGGATTTATTTTTACCGGCTGGGGTAGATTGGACAGTATTTACCTCAGAAGTCTTGCCGGTGGGAGGGGTAGGAGATGGAGCATTTTGAACATTAGAAGAATTAGTTTCGGGGTTGTGGCTAGTAGTTTGGGCGGAATGTGGTTGGGCATGGAAAGTACCAATCACACCATCAGCTGCATGAGAAGTAGCGGGAGTAGTCGAAGTGGTGGAAGTCGAAGGACAAGGTGCATCAGGGAGTAAGTTGTAAAGAGTACCCATTTGTGAGTAAACGAGGTCAAGGTATTGAGCATAACTTATGGCCTATTCTTCCGTGAAAACTCCACCCATGGCGATGCCATGACCGATGTCATTCACAAATGATTTTGTGAACCAATCTGCCAGCAACTGATCGGGAAGTTCGAGTTTGATGAGACGTCGTCTCCGTTGCCACTCATGAATGTGATCGGATATATGCGTGGCTTTGTTTTGTTTGAAAGAACTCAAAATCTCGGTCCCCGTTTCATAGAAGATCGATAACTGGTAGTGGGTGAGGAAAGCCATAGCGAGGGTGTTGAAGTCGGCGAAGAGACCCCGTGGTAATTCTAAATACCACTTCGCGGCAGAACCCGTGAGAGTTCGTTGAAAAAGGCGTAAATGAATAGAGTCATCCATCAAGGAGTTGGAAAAGCACCAGAGGTGAAATGTCATGACGTGATTGTTGGGGTCCTCTCCCGCTTTGCCATCGAATTTAGGGATGTCAGATGGTAGCTTGGTTGGTATAGTGGGCCATTGGGGAGAGTGACGGATCAGATCATTTAAAATCCTCGACGGGTCCGGAAGGTCCAAAGTGGCTAAGAAGGGTAAATGTCTATTCAGATGCGGGTACTGGTGGCTTTGGGGAGGGAGTTCCGTCGGCAAACCAGTGGGACCATAAGAAGGCTGCATATAATGTGAAGACCCAGGTAGATTTGGTGGTTGTTGTGGAGGAAAGTAGCTCATGGGATTGTATTCCTGAACTGGGATGTGAGTTTGAGCATTCGAACCCCAAATAGGATTGGATGTACCTGGATATGGTTGGCCTATACTAGGGGGTAGAATGGAGGTAACTTGAGGTTGTTGGCCCCCAGTCGATTGAGGATTGTATTGTATTAGATTATTCCAATACTGGGCCAAGGATGGAGGTATGTTTTGTCCATAGGGTGGGGTTAGTGGGGGTTGTGCTCCCATCGAAGGTTGTGTTCCTATTGGGATTTGTGTTCCAATAGGAATTTTCCCTACAAGGGGGGGTTGAGTCAAACCTCCTTGGTGAAATTGTCCACCAACAGGAATCTGGTAATTTTGTGTGAATGATAGAATGGTGCCACTAGGATTAGTGTCGTCGATAGAGGATGGAGAAGGTCATATGAAAGGGGGCAGAGGAAGTGTTGGAATGAAACCAAGAGGAGAGTGCCCAGAATAAGTGGGACCACCATGAGTTCCATATGGGGTTTGTGTAGGAACGATAATAGAGGCATTCAATGCATGGTATCCTGGTGGATGTGTCAGGGTGACTCTGGGAGAAAGCGGTGTGCCCACAGGGGCTTGATTAGCCGCTGTAATCCTGGTGTGAATACTCGTAGTATCTGTGTAATGGACCATTTGTAAAGGGAGGGTCAAGATGTGGTTGACTCACAGAGTGTCTGTTCCAGGAAAATAATATGTAGTAGTAAAAGGTACTGCGTCTGGGTCAGAGGTTTTGGGGAATGCAGGTGAGATAGTGATATCAATGCCTGCTCCTGAACCAAAGAGATCCCATCTAAAAATGCCAGTAGCCCAAAAAGGATCTTGGCCCTCAGGTCCTGTAAAAGGTCCAGTCGGTGATCCAGAAAACAAAACAACTAAATCACTGGAAGAATTCACTCGCATAATACGTCTCTCAGAATTGGGGTGAAGTTGAAAGTTCTCTTGAGAATTGGTAATTCGGAACCATTCTAGAGAGTCAGTTCTTTCCACTTGTGGAGTGGTGACGTATTGGACTTCACTCTATTGAGGAGAGCCCTCTGGTGAGCTGGTAGGAAAGGGTTGAGAACCTTCCAGATTTTATGGGGGTAAGCTCTGCATTCTACATGAACGACGTGGACGTTCTATGGTGAACGATTTAACAACTTACAAAGAAAAATTCTATGGTCAATTTGGGTAAGCAAACAACATGCGCTAGTAAACAAAATCTAGGAAACAATACCAAGCAAACAAGACCTTCTAATTCCGAAGTCACTAGTTGGTGATGAAATCCAACGTCGCAACAACGAGATGAGAAGGGGCTGGGCTAGGGTGGAAAAGTTACGTTGACGACCTGCTTAATGGACTTACACTCTGGTGAAAGCTCCCACACATAATCGTGGGTATACCCTCCAAGGAGACCGAGTGAGTTTGGCCAACATCGATTCCAGGTACTGTGAAGACTTGCCCCTTCACAGTCACCTTGTGTAAGACCCTAAGAAGATAGGCCACTAAGGTTACCACCGACAACAATAAAGCTTGGGGGGACAGTCGACAGTCCAATCCACATGCAAGGGTAGGGTATCTAGCCCAAAATCAACTTGAGAGGCTTCCACTCATCATTGTGGGTATACCTCCAAGTGACCCCCATAATACATGCAATCTCTACACCAATATCAACAAAGCAGTGTGAGTAACTCTGTCAATGTCAATGCGACCTCGGGTTTGACCCTTGTGTGAGAAGGGCTTCCCAGGACAAAATGTTGTAAATGGAATTTGACACTCCTTAACACAGGATGCTATTGTGTGTTTTGTTATTTGGAGAGTGTATCTCTCTACCTATTCCAAAGCTCTAGCCTAGCTAATTTTTGGTGTAATAGAGTCCTAGAAAAGAGTTACTAGTTAAATTTTAAAATTGCGCAATATTATTAAGGGTTGTTGTTACTCAAAGGAAACGAAGATGAAACCGATGTTGTGTGAGACTCTGACCCAACAATGAATAGATAGGAATGAATTATATCAATTCTTGTTCGATGAAGCCTGTTTACAGGAGGGAAAGAGGAGTTTTCTGGAACAATCTTGAACTATGATATACAATCTTCTTTAAAATGCAATCTTCAACGAATCACGTAACAATAAAAATTCTCTATTTGTTCTATTTCAATGATTGATTTCCAATATTTTCAAAATGAAAATGCTTTTAAAAATAAAAATGTTTTTTACTTTTCAAAAAGAATCACCATGGTGGTGAAACTAAGGAAAACCAATAACTAACGAAAAGCAAATAAACAAAACCCAAACCAATCTTTCAATGAAGAAAAAAATGACAAGCAGACAACACTAGTCTTTTCCACTGCATGAGAACAATGATTTTCCAAGTAATGAGCAAATGAGAAAGACAAACAATCCCAAATTTCAAAACTGATCATCGACTCCTAACCAAACAAGTACTCAGATTCCAGGATCCGAGATTATATCCTTACTTGGAAAAGTCAAGAGATGAGAGTTGAGAAAAATGGACAAGAAGAGTCTTTGATTTCCAAAAACTGATCGTTCACATAATCTGAAGTCAAGAACAATCAACTAGTGGCCCAAGGAGTTCTTTTCAGATACACATATAGATCTGGGCATCTGAGCATACAAAAACCTTAATTCCAAAAAATTTAAAAAGGGGTTCACAGGCTATCAGTAATGTACAGTGCGAGAATGGATCATTCTCGTAGGCTGGCCACAAGTAGAGTGCAAGAATCTCGCACTGGATTGAAAGGCAGAGTGCGAACTCAAGGGGTTCTCGTAGGCCACTGAGGGGTTTAGTGCGAGAAGGCCTAAAACTAGGCAAAATTTTGGAAAAAGACAAAAATTTTGAAGGGACTTCTGGACCCAGAGAGTCTGTCAGGGTGTCCTGAAGACTCAGAGATTGATAGAAATGAAGAAAGGTAAGGCAAGAGAAAATGGCCAAGGAAAAACACCAAAAACCACTAAAAAATGGGTTGCATCCCCAGTATGGTCGCCAATTTTGTTATCAGACTAATCGGTAGGTGCAGACACTAACAGATCTGCCTAGATCCACCTGGATCTAAAACAAAATAGGACAAGACATGAATCTTTCCCTAAGTTACGACCATTGAATTAGCTAGTAAGGAGGAACAAGTGACATACCTTTGTATCACTTCCTTATGTCTCTGTTGCTGCCGCTTCGCTCCAGTGCTCTCATGAGGTCAAGACCAAGACAACAAAAACCAACCAAAGTGAAGATAGAAAAATGTATTCAATCGTCAACTTATGCATATGATCAAGGAATTACACAATAAAGTAAGAATGACTTTATGGGAAAAGGACATGCCACTGTATCATATTAATTGAAAGTAGAAGATACAACTTGATCGCCTTGATGTCACAAGCTTCCTTTCGGTGACTCTTGGTTCCAACACACACACTTGTTCTGTACTTGCATGAAGAAGATCCAATTCCTCTTGATAGACCTACTAGAGTCTCCAAGCTTCTGTTCAAGCAGGGTTCTTCACACAATTCCTTCACCAATTCTTCAATTAATCTTTCTTAACCTTTTCCACAAGAATGCTTTCAATATATAGGAGAGGGTGAGATGGTTACATGGATGAGAATGATCCCACCAAATCAGAGGAGGCAGTAAAATGACAACCATATGAATGCCAACTCATTTTCTAGAAGATTCCCTTTTAGAACCCTCGAGACTTCTTCTCTTTTCCAAGATTAAAAACAAGTCCGCACCCTGTGTATAGAGCAACCTGCGAGAAGTTCACACCCTAGTTGAAGGTGGCATGTGAGGATGGGTCATTCTCTCACCCTAGGCCATATGCAGCCTACAAACTCACTTTGAAAATATGTTTGCTGGAAGGAGATAAATGCCACTTTTCTTAGGAGAAAGTTCTTGTTGGGAGTCTGAGTACACCATTGTTAATACATCACCAAGATGACCAAAATCATGTGTAACAAAGGGGAGTGCCTCTTCCACTCACAAATGTGGTTGAAGAGGACCCCCCTCCATTTCATTGTTGGTGGAGGTATCCAGAAGAACCTAATGTCAACATAGTTCATGAAGAGGTTAACCTAACAATGATGTCGCATCGTCAAACATAAAACATTAGTTTTCTCAACCAAGGACAAGACATTCGCATCAGCCAACAATGTCACCTACACTATGAAATCAAACCCTTCAAAGACAAGTTAGTATGTGATGTTTCCCCCTTGAAGTTTGTGATGCTCTTTTAGGAAAACCATATATGTGGAAGTGTCATGTTGTTTACGAATCTAATCACCGTAGTGTCATTATTACTTTGGTAGGTCAACTCTATAAGGTACCATAGTCAGTCTCGAATATTGCAATGTATTTAATCTTTGTGAAGCAATTCCAAAAGTTGGTCTCTCATACCAAGAGATTTATCCTATTTATGTCACAGTTGGAAGGTGAAGGAAAGGTCACTACAACCGCCAAAACCTCTGCATGAGGTCTATATACATAGTAGCAGTAGGTGGACAAGATAGTATAAGATCACCAAGACATATTTTCCTTGCCTACTAGGTTTCCATTGCACTATCAGGTCAAGCACTCAATTGATTTGACACTCGGTGCTCCTCTACCTAAGGACCCTGTATACAAGCATTTTGTTATGGAAAATGAAGAAATCAAATTCCAGATCCAAGAACTAATTATGAAGGTACACATCAGACCAATATCCTCACCTTGCAAGAGCCCAATTGTTCTGGTATAGAATAAGGATGGGACATGGAGACTTTGTATTGATTACAGATCCCTAAGAAAGATCACAGTAAAAAATGGTACCCAATCCCCTAGATTGATGATCTACTCGATCAGTTCAAGGGAGGCAATTTTTTTAGTAATATTGATTTGAATTCAGGATACCACCAGGTGTTGATTGAGCGAACTGATGTATGTAAGACAAACTTAAAGTCTAAAGAATGTATGTTCGAGTGGTTGGTCATGCCTTTCAGATTGAATAATTCCCTAGACACATTGAAGTCCCTACTGGACCTAACACAGGATCTGGAGTAGAGGATCCACTGTTTCAGAGTGAATCATTTAGGACACCAATTCACACTGTCATAATTTCTAATATTAGTTCTATCCCTTTGATATTACGTGATCTTTACGAAAACCTAGGAGTGAGTCATGATCAACCTATGGCATCAAAAATGCCTGAGACGTATGTTACCTATACGGTACCTTTAGACCATTTCACTGGTACTACTAGTAGTGTCATCGCCGTTTCAGACCAATTTTTGGTCAATTCTCACTCGATCCTTCCTCTCCATATGGCCCATTATATTATGGCCCCATGAGCTACCATGATTTCTACTGGGAACATGGTCCTCACCCAAGATCCTATTGGGACACCACTTCCACCTAGACCAAATCCATCACTTCCCCCTAGTTATAGATCTCTGAATACTTTTGTTTTTATCCCTACCTAGGTTTCATCCAGAGGTTCTGGACTTTTTGTTCCTCTAGGGTATAATGCTGCAAGCCATTTTGTTCCTACACCTACCCAGATTCTCTTTGGACAACCTTATGTTCCTCCTCCACCTTTTCTAGGGGGATATCATCATCCTAGCCCTAGTGGCTCCAATCCAGTTGGAGGCACCAGTCATTCTATAACTTCTGGTTTCTAGATTCCTGTTGGAGGTCAACCTCAAGCTAGGGGAAAACCCTAGATTGGGGCACAACCTCAACTTGGGGGGCACCCTCAGGTTGGAGTACATAACCCAATTTATGGACAAAAACGTACCCATGTTACAAACTCAACCTTGGAATCTTCCTTTCCAAGGAAATCTACAATCGTCTGGGGGGAAAAATCATCAAGTTAACTCTTTTGTACCGCCTAACCTCAGTTAATCATACCCAGGTTCTTTGAATCCCACTTGGGGTCAAAACTTTCAATCTAATGTTCCTTTCCAAGGGAACATCCCAAATCAACCCAAACCTATGGGCTATATGCCTCAAAATCCCCCCCAACCGAATCTGTTAGAACTGTCTAATTATTTGCAGACTGATTATGGTCCTACTGATATACCTACGGGGATTCCCCCTCAAATCTACCAGTTTCCTCAAGTGAACTGACAGTTGCCTTTCCAAGCCACTTTGGATTTACCTGATCTGTCTAGGATTTTGAATGATCCTATCTTACACTCTCCTAATTGGCCTGTCATACTGGCCAAGTTACCTTCCAAAATTCCTAAATTTGACGGTCGAGCAAGAGAAGACCCAAATAATCATGTTATGAATTTTCATCTGCGGTGTTCATTCAACTCCTTGATGGATGACTCCATCAGATTATGACTTTTCCAATGAACTTTCACAGGTTTGGAAGAAAAATGGTACATCAAGTTACCATGTGGTTTCTTTATTTAATTTAACACCCTAGCCATGGCCTTTTTGACACATTGCCTGTTTCCAATTCGATATGAGACATTAACCGGAATTTTGAGTTCTTTTAAACAATCCTCGTCCACTCATATTTATGATCACATCCATGAGTGGAGGAGGATAAGACGTTTGATCAAAGTTCCTCTTCCTGATCAACTATTGGTCGAGTGCTTTACCAAATCACTCATTGGACCTATCACTCATGATGTCTCCATGGGTGGTGTTGTCACTGAAGAGAAGGCGATTAATCATGCTCAGTATCTCGATCTCATTTATTCGCAAACGGGAACACTTTACGACTTGATCCCTGACACTCCTCGTCCTTCCACAAATCCTACCCTGACACCCCCAACAACTTCTCATGCTATTGATGGTGTGATTGGAATCTTTCATGCTAAGACCCAGTGTGTACACGCTGGTCACACCAATCCCATATCCAATAATTCTAATGCACAAAACACTCCTATTCCTACTCCTTCCACCAGTAAAACTGGTGAGGTTAATTTTGTTCAATCCACGCCTACAGAGAAAAAAAAGAAAAAAAAGAAATGGAAGGGTAAGAATAAGGAGGACAAGAATAATAATCCACAATCTGATAAATCCAAAACACAAACCACTGATGAGAAAGATAAACGTAAACCTCGTTACCCTTCCTTATTTGTGGTGATGATCATTACACGAAATATTTTACAAGACATGCTGAGGTTACTAAGTTCCTCCAAGGAACCAAAAATCCTTCTACACTTGCCATTTTGTTGCAACCTTTCCCTTCTCAGTAGCAGGCCCAACTGGTCATTCATGACCAAGCTTCCCCTTCTACCTCTTATTATGTCCTTAAGTCTACTAGTGATTCTAAAAAGAACGAAGTTGCAATCGCAACTCGAGCCAAAGATTACTCTCCGTCAAAAGAGAAATTTGATGATATACCACCTTCGTTGGTTCAACATTCTCCTCCAAATTCACCTCCAAATGGTCCTCTTCATCTCAAAATACCAGGTCTCAATACATTTCTTCTCCCTCTTCTCAAGGGCGTTGTTCGAAAGTCTGCATTCAATCCTCACGCACGTGCCACCCAAAACTACAGTATTGTAGAAGACCTTGTGCAAGCACCCTCTGCGATGTCAGCTCTCGAAGTCCTTCAAGGTTGTCCTACTCAACGAAAGGCAGTGTTCAAAGCCATTGGTGGAATTGATATGACTGATACTAATTTAATAATCTTTGACTTGGAAGATCACGTTCCAAGGCTTCCTCCTCAGTTAGCATTTGAGATCCAAGTTGTTGTTGAAAACAAGAATATCTGTAGAATTGTTATTGATGAAGGAGCGTCAACTTGTGTTATGTTCGTCACTTGTTGGAAAGCTATTGGATCTCCTACCCTCACAAAATCACACAATACACTTAAGTCCTTCAATGGTACAAGTTTTAAACCTTATGGTGTTCTTTTGTCGTTGTCTATTACGTTGGAAGGTAAATCGGTCAATATCGAGGTTTAGGTCTTCAATGCACCTCTTGATTATAACCTCTTTCTTGGTCGTAGATGGATTGATTCCATGCACACAATTGGGTCTACCCTTTTCTGTGTGTTATGTTTCCTGCACCAAGGAAAGGTCATTATTGTCGACTAACTGGACTTATTTAATTCTGATTCCCATACTAGCAATGTTCCTTTTATCTCGAAGACAACTCCTGGTTACAAGAATGTCGACGTGGGTCTTTTGAAATATTCAACTTTGATGGGTACATTTCCAATCCCACTACCTGATATTCTATTAAGAACCAAATATCAATATAGCATAGAAAAACCTCAGAAAAAGTACTCAACACCTTGAAAAAGAGATAATTTTAGATAATAAGCCTCTTCGAGGGGAAAACCTCCTTTTACCTCACTTAAATGTTCAAGTACAAGATGATTCCAAATGAAAATTTCTCCTTGGTATATATAGGAGACTAGGAGGTATAATTACAACTAATGGAATAAAGACGACATAAATATAATAACATTACTAATGTAATATTCCCCAATTAAGGGGTAATGAGACAATATTAGGGCTTAACATGCCTCTCCCCTTGAGACAAGTGTTGTCTACAACGCTTGAGTAACTCTGGATGCTTATGTATAAAAGACTCATTTTCCCAGGTGGAATCTTCAACCGATAGTTTCCTCCATTTAATGAGATACTCTAAAATGGATCTATTCCTCAGCTGGTGAATTCTTGTGTCAGTGACGGCTTCAGGCTCCAATATTATTTTTCCTTCCTTGTCAAGTTTTGGCAATATAGTTTGAACTAGGATCTTGTCGCCTATAACCTTCTTTAAGAATAAAACATGGAAAGCTGGGTGTACTCGTGAAGATGCAGTCAACTCCAATTTGTATGCCATAGTACCAATATTTTGCAACACCTTATAAGGGCCATATTACTTTGGTGATAATGTATTATCCTTCTTGGCTTTCTTGAGGGACATCTGTTTGTATGGTTGTAATCTTAAAAACACCCAATCCCCTACTTCAAAACTTCTTTCACTGCGATGTTGATCTGCTTGTTGTTTCATGTGATTCTGTGCCATGGTTAGATTGTCCTTTAAGATTTGGAGAACTTGTTGTTGATTGTCAATGTGATCTTCCACTGCTTGAACCTTAGGTTTTTCTTTTAGAGAAGAAGCAATGGAAGGAGGGTGGTATACATAAAGTTCCATAAATGGTGTCATTTGTTTTGCAGTATGAAAGGAAGTGTTATACCACCATTCTACCAAAGGTAACCATTTGAACCATTGTGTTTGTTTATCAGAGACAAAGCAATGAAGGTAGCCTTCTAGAAGTTTGTTCACTATCTTGGTTTGTCCATTAGATTGAGGATGATAGGATGAGCTATGAGCCAATTGAGTACCCAGATAAGAAAATAATTCTATCCAAAAATGTCCAGTGAAGATGGGATCTATGTCACTTACAATAATATTTGGACTGCCATGTAGCTTTTGAACTGTCTCCATGAATGGGGTGGCAACTGTACTAGCTTTGAAGGGATGAGAGAGTGCACAAAAGTGTGCATACTTGGTCAGTCTATCAATAATCACCATGATGACACTCTTTCCTTCAGACTTCGGTAACCCTGTGATGAAATCCATGGAAACCTCCTCCCAACGCTGACTTGGGATGGATAATGGTTGTAAAATACATGGGTTCTTAATTGTTTATACCTTATTTTGTTGACAAACCAAACATTCTGCCACAAACCTTTGAACATTAGTTTTAAGGCCATCCCCAAAAAAATCCCTCTTGACTCTATGGTAGGTTTTCAAAAATCCCAAGTGCCCTCCTACTGGAGAGGTGTGCAATTCCAATAGTACCTTTTGTTTGAGTTTGGAATTCTTACATAAATATAAGCGATCTTTGTACCATAGTGAATCATTTTTCCATGTAAATGTATCTGATGCACTGGAATCCTACTGCAACCTTTGAATGAGAGTCCACACTTTTTCGTCATTCTTCCATTCATCCCTTGCTTCTAATATCCAATCGGGTTGGATGATCGATATAGCATAGAGAAAGGCCTCAACATCTTCATCCTTTCTTGAGAGTGCATCTGCCACAACATTTTGCTTCCCCTCTTTATAGACGATTTCAAAATCATAACCCAATATCTTGGTTACCCATTTTTGTTGTTCTTCTAAAGATAGTCTTTGTTCCAAGAAGTATTTAAGACTATCATGATCTGTTTTGACCTTGAAGTGCCTACCTATTAGGTAAGGACGCCATTTCTTCAATCCATGTGTATTTCCATCATTTCCTTCTCATAAATGGGTTTGTGTAAGTCCTTTCCCTTGAGTGGTCGACTTTCAAAATTCAGGGGCCTTCCTTCTTGCATTATGACAACACCAATTCCATTTCCCAAGGCATCACATTCCACAATAAAGGTTTTTGTGAAGTCTGGAGTGGTCAAGATAGGAGCTTTTCACATCACCTCTTTAAGTTGTTCAAAATCTTTAGTTTCCTCTTGAGTCCATGAAAATGCATCCTTCTTAGTTAGTGTCGTTAAAGGTGCTGCTATTCTTCCATAGTTCCGAACAAACTTGTGGTAGTAACCTGTCAAACCCAAAAATCCTCTAAGATTCTTCAATGTTTTGGGAATTGGCCAGTTCATCATGGCCTTAATCTTGTTAGGGTCTACCTTGACACCTTCATGAGATACAATATGACCCAAATACTCTACCTCCTT
>ML792811.1:473359-521217 GCA_009831015.1 Picea engelmannii
TTCCCGAGGAAACCCATGCAGGGTAAAAACCTCTTTTTCTTTATATGATAAGTAATAGTTACATTCTTTATAGTATCATACATATGAGCACCAACTCATAATGAGGCTACAACCTCAGTTTTGCAAGCTGCAACTTGCTGAGATCACCAACTCTCTATTTTCTCTAGCACCCACTAGAAGGAATCACCAACTCCCTAGTTTCTCTAGCACCAACTAGAAGGGAGCACCAACTCCCTGGTTTCTCTAGCACCAACTAGAAGGAAGCACCAAATCCCTGGTTTCTCTAGAACCAACTAGAAGGAAGCACCAACTCCCTGTGTTCAAGCACCCACTTGAACCTTTGAGGACACCAGTCCTCCCTAGCTCCACCCAACCACCCTGAAATATAAATATTTTCTACTGAAACTTATTACAATGATATGATGTTCAACAATGGCTTACCAGACTCATCACTGTTCTGTTTCATTTCATTGCTCTGTCTACCTCATTGCCTTTCTGCACACATCACTTGCGTTGTCTGTTCTTCCGCTTTTTATGCTCTGTGCGCCATCTCCATTCACTGCACAGTTCCTCTTCTATGCTATTCAGCTGCTGCACTCTCCTCCTTCTTCACACATGAATCACCTTCACCAACAACAACCACAACAAACTCCAACAACAACAACAACCCCATCTCTTCTTTGTACCGTGTATTTATAGCTTCTATGCACCTTGTGCATGCGATGTTCACAATGCCTCTGCATGATGACTCCGCGCCATTATCCTCCACCTCTCGAGTGCTCTGTCTGATCATCATCATGACTCTTCAGCTTCTCTGGTGGTTCTCCCCGCGTGTCCAGCATCACTGTATGTTATAATGAGATTCCTTAGCCTCTCTGGCAGTTTGAGACTCTTCATCTTCTCTGTGACAGTCGAACTGTCCTTCTCTGTTTCAGCTACAGGCCTCAATGCTCATCAGCTGTCAATCGCCTCCACGAACATCTTCATTCCTCTCAGAGACTCTTCACCTCCTCTATCAGTCATCCCAAAGTGTGTTTGCATCCTCTGGTAGAAACCATCAATGTTTTGTAGCAGTTTCACTGTGTCGTGCAACATTAGCCCTCAGATCTCCTTCAGGTTAATCTACGTCGTTGGATGAGCTTTATTAAACTTGCCTTTAAATCGAGTTTTGACATTTCGGCATTCCTGTTACATTGTGTTCTTGCCTCTTCAAGTCGCGATCCTCAAAAATGAGCGTGGTTTCTCTATCTCTTTCCTCCATCTCTCGCTGATGTGTCCAAGGGCTGTGACCATAGCCTTATGCATAAGGCGCTTTCACGATTTCGCATTTCGCGATTTTCGACACTATGCTCCATTGACCCCAGGTCAGTGAAATTTTGATCACTTGCCACATGTCCTGTGATTCCATGGTCTAGATCTAATCTTGATTCAACAGCTACAATTGAATCACGATTTCGCGATTTCGGCATTCTTGATGCATTGAGTTCTTTGCCTCTCTATGTCACGATTTGCGAAACTCCGATATTTAGTTTGATCAACGATCCAGATCTGATCTCTATTCAACGACTTCGATTAAATCGCGATTTCACATATCGCGATATCGAGATTCCTGATGTCAATAATCTTTGACATGTCCAACTCTCGATCCCCGATGCCTCTCCATTGACTGGAATCAACGGTCTAGATCAAAGCTTGATCTGATGACTCAGATTACATTGTGATTTCGCATATCGCGAAATCAGGATTCCTGTGGTGAATGTTCTTTGACAACTTCAACACTCGATCCTCGAAACTCCGACATGGACTGGAATCAACGGTCCATATTTGATCTTGATTCACTGACTGCGATTTAAGTCGTGATTTTGCATATCATGAAATCAGGATTCCTATAGCATTGTTTTTTTGATATCTCCAACACGTGATCCTCGAAACTCTGACATGGTGTAAGTCTGCTGACGTCACATGTGTTAAATAACTGCCGCGTGTTACCTTGATTCGTGAATTACATGTGCTTGGCATGTTGAATCAGACTGACACTTTTCATTACCTGGTTGTGCCACGTGTTCCTATCTGACATGGTCTGCTGACGTGAGTCGGGTCGACGGTCTAGATCACATCTTGATCTGATGGTTCAGATTCAGTCAGGATTTCACACATCGCGATTTCGGTATTCTTGATGTCAATATTCTTTGACATCTCCAACTCTCGATCCCTGAAACTCTGACAGGGAGTCGGATCAATGGTTTAGATAACCCCCTGAGATGGATGGTCCTCCTTCTTTCAGGATTTGTGAGCCCTCTACTCCTTGCACTTTTAAAGATGGTGCAGGTTTTCCTCGATCCAACGGTGGTCGGACCTTATGCTCAGATCTAACGCCTGAGATCTATCCTCCAAATCTGAGCGCTCCTTTTGTCTTCATTTAGATCTGACGGCCATCGGGAATTCAAGATGAGATCCAACGATCACTGGCGCTTCTCCTCCGGAGCGTACTTTTTCCTTGTTTTTCCTTCACTGCATACTCTGATCTTGCCATCAATGACAAGCTTACTTTTCTTGATAATAACCTGCCAACAATCCTCTGCACTATCTCTTCTGAACTTATCTGGCTTGCTCTGTAGCGTCTTCCTAAAATACTTCTGGTGCCCGTCTGTTACATTCTTCCTGTACTCATGCCATCTTCATTGCTGTACTTTCCATCAATGACAAGAATGCGCTACCTGTTAAACATTTTCCAACAAGTACCTAGCCCCGGTGATTACCTTCCTTACAGTAACAATATGCCTTTAAGTCCGGTCGAATCCACATACCAAGATATTCAATCGGTAACCCCATCCTCTCCTTCTCTCTGCGATTCATCCCCTGATCTGTTTCATGTGACTTTTCCTACGAATGAGATGATCATGTCAGTCATGTCTATAGAAGACATTCCCTGGGAAGATGGGAATCATCGCTTCATTGTCTTCCTAGAGCACGACACCATAGAGAGTTACCAACAGACTTCGACTCCATCGACCGTTGTTGTTATTTCTTCAGTTCCCGAGTCAACACACGATGTTTTGTATGAAGGGAACTTGAGAAACATTTCACCTACTGTCCCTCTCGATATATCCATTAATCCTAGAGTCGTGGAGAATGTTCATAACGGGTCCTCATGTTCTACTAATGAGGTCCACACTTATACATCCCTTTTCTAAGAAATACGTGATGTTTTCGCCTGGAATAATGAGGAAATGCCAGGTATTGATCTCGATATTGCTGTGCATAATATTAAGACATACCTAGATGCTAAACCCATTCGACAGAGACTTCACCTAGTACAGCCACCCAAAGATGTTGCTATCAAGATCGAAGTTGATTTTTTTTTTAAGGTTGGCTTTGTCTATCTCGTGGCTTTGATTGATTGGGTATCCAATCTAGTTCTATTGAATAAGAAACAAGGTACCATCCGCATTTGTGTAGATTATAGGGACATAAATAAGGCTTGTCCTAAAGACAATTACCCAACCCCTTTCATTGACCGGATCGTTGACGACTATGCCGACAATGAAATATTCTGTTTAATGGATGGTTTCTCTGGCTATAATCAAATAAATATTTTACCCGTGGACCAACACAAGACCACTTTTATTTTCCCTTGGGGAACCTTTGCCTACCAAAAATTACCCTTTGGTGTCAAGAATGATGGCGTGACTTTTCATCGTGCTATGTATTATTCTTTCCATGATATTAAGCACATTGTGCAACCCTATCTTGATGACCTACCGATGCATTCCATGTGTCACTAAGATCATATGGAACATTCAAGGGCCATTTTCCTATATTGTCGTTATTATCGTATCCGCTTAAACCTGCACAAATATGTTTTTTGTGTAGAGTCCAACCGACTACTTGGTTTTATCGTGTCGATACATGGGATTCAAGTAGACCCCTTGAAGGTTGAGGCTATCCTTAATCTACCTCCTCCTTCCATGCTACACTAGCTCCAAAGTTTGCAAGGGAAGGCAAACATTTTATGTCATTTCATCCCAAATTATGCTGAATTGATGAAAGGATTCACTCGGCTACTTAAGAAAGGTTACGAGTTCGTATGGGATGACACCACAAACAAATCCTTTTAATCTTTGAAACTTTCCTTAACCCATCCACCATTATTGTTTCCCCTTGACTATAAGCAAGATTACTTCCTCTACTTAGCTGCTTCAGACTCTACCATTGCTATGGTCTTAGTCCAAGAGGATGATTCACATGATGAACATGTGATATACTATTTGAGTTGGAGTCTCACGACTACCAAAACCAAATACCTACATGTGGAGAAACTGTCCTTGGCAGATGTTGAATCTATTCAACGTTTTTGTCATTATATCTTATTACGCAGAACCACTGTTATTTCCAATTGCAACCCCATGCAACATATCCTTACCCAACAATTTCTGGGGGAAAGTACTCAAAATGGATAGTGATTCTCTAGGAGTTTGACTTAGAGTTTGAACGAGCTAAGTCAAATAAATCCTTGGTGTTTGCTAAAGTGATATGTGACCTTCCGTCCACTGAGACAAAAAATGTGGTAGAGGATTCCTTACTTAACGAATCCCTTTTTCTGATCAGTTATGATGAAGTATGGTACAAAGATATCATTATCTATTTCCAAAATCAAACTTTCCGGCCCAATCTATCTAGTACATATCATCGTCGTATACAGTATCAAGACAACAATTACATCATTCTTGGTGATACCCTTTATCGCCGCGGTATTGACCCCAGTTTTCGATGATGTCTCACTTACGATGAAGCTAAGAAATATTTGAATGAATGTCACTCTGGAGCATGTGGTGGTCATATGTCTGGGTATTCCACCGCCCAAAATATCTTACGAGTAGGTTATTTCTGACCTTCTTTTTTTAAGGACTGCATTACTGCTGTTTAGAAATTCCATGCTTTCCATAATTATAATAACAAGATACAATCTCATCCTGCTCCCTTACATCCTGTAATTTTCGTTGGTCCATTCTCCAAATGGGGCATTGACTTTATGACATGTAACCCTCACTCGGTCAGGGGGCATGGATACATCATTGTAGCTCTGGATTATTTCACTAAATGGGTCGAGGCGATGCTTGCATTTGATAACACCAGAAAACTATAGCATTGTTCATATTCAATCATATCATTACTCAGTTTTTTATCCCTCTAGCTATCATTACTGATCATGGTAGTCATTTTCAGAATTTTATGATGTCTGAACTTACTGAAAAGTTGGGTCTTCGCCATGAAAACTCAACCCCTTATTATCCACAGGCCAATGGCCAGGTTGAAGCAATCAAAAAAGTTCTCATTACTATGCTTCTATGGATGATAGGAATTCATAAGACAAATTGGCACATGATGTTGATTTCAACATTATGGGCCTACCAGACATCCGTTAAGTCCACCATGGGATTTACACCTTTCCATCTAGTTTATGGTATCGAAGCTATCTTGCCGATTGAATGTGAAATACCGTCTTTGAAACTAGAAGTTAAAATTCTCCCCAATACCTTTGCCGAAGAAGAGCATCTTTTGTATTTGATGCAATTAGACAAAACTTGCCGCGATGCCACCTTATTTATTGAAACTCAGAAGAAACTTGTTAAATCCCAATACGACAAACATGTCAAGCCACTTGTTTTTTCTGAAGGTGATCTAGTTCTTCTTTATGAACAAGATCGTGATTTTCTAGGGGTCGGTAAATTCGAGGCCATGTGGCAAGGTCCTTATATTATCAAAGGTGTGTTAGAGAAGGGAGCTTATGAGTTGTTTGATTATGATGGAATTCCTTTGAGTGAACCCAAAAATGGGATTTACTTAAATAAGTACTATGCTTAAGCCATTTTTGCATGAGTTCTTGTACTTTAGTGTATCATACTTTAATGTGCTTTTTCGTTGTTTGGTTTTGACCTTCAATTTATTACCTTGCATTGTTCTTGGTTTCCATATGTCGGTGTCTTCCCTACCCTACATTAGCTTCGCTAATGGCGCTAGTTGCAATACTCAGAACTTAACATTTGTTGCTTGGGAAATCTATGAACATACAGATGAATTGATTAGTCTACAGGGTGTTTGCCTTGGTCACGCAACTAACAATATCACGAAATACAGTGCAGTCATCAAATTATTGACTAACTCTGTGTCACTTTGAATCCTTCATCTTATTATATGACTCGATTCGCAGTTAGTAGTCCTACAATTGAGTAATGTTTACTCCATTCGAAGTCCTACATTATTAAGGGTATATTTATGAATTCACCTCTTGGAATGTCATTTTGATTACGTTGAATATCAACACATTCCTAGATGTATAAATACATTAACAGATGCATTGGCTAATTATGTGTTAGACAGACTTTTGAGACATTTATAAAATCCAATCACACTTTTTATATACAACAAGTAAGCTAGTAGAAGCCTCATATATATATAACGATAAAAGTTTTACAAAAAGTGTTTTTGTCCGAAGACCAAAATATTAAAAATGTGAAGCACATGGATTCATATACAAATAGAGCATCAAGGATGTTGCTTGTTATAACATGCAGCTGCCTGTGCTACTCTATGGAGCAGTCAACCAATGGAAGCAGACATGCTCACTGTATGGCACTGGTAATTTCTTGGGATATCGTCGATGGATGCATCAGGGATGTTCATGGTCAGCCTCTCCATGTTCTGCTCTATGGTATCGTAGTCGACATCAACTACTCCTACTATGACATCTCTCTCCCCTCACCTTTGGATAGGGGATGACCCCGGAGGGAGGTAAGGTCCCACATATGCATCATCAAAGAGCATTTGATTAATCATCGGATAAACAACATAAAATAATTATATTAAAAATCACAAAAACATCATAAAAAAAAAATGTCATTCTTACCTATGTCCCCCCATTGGGAACCTTTAGGAAGAACTAGGTATGGATCTCCATGGAATTCTAGTCCAACGTATGCATAGTCGTCGACCATGAGCATCTGGGTCCGCAACTAGTCAAAGAAAACATAATTATACTTAATGATAGGACCAGTTACATGCCGTGCCATGAGGTCGACCCACCTCTTCATTATTGGATCGTGTGGGGCAGCTATACCCCACTCTACCTGCAAGCGCAAATATGGGACCCTCTCCAGGAAGAAGGACACCAAAATCGAACTGTATCCAAACTGGTTTAGGTCACCACTCCTTCACTTGGTCATTTGTTTTTTCATACTTTTGAGAACCCCTTCACACCATTTGAAAAATCGGTGCTCCATACATTCCAACGCATAATGGAAATATCTCTGAAGAGACATATGGGGAGCTGCATTCCCTGCCATGCGTGTGATTGTGTAGAGGATGGTCCATAGAGGAAAGTCTCAGACATCTCTTATAGAAAATTTGCTGCTATGATTTTGAGTACTTGGCACATAATGTGCACTGATATAATGGCTCATAGGCTCGCCACATCCCCTACTACCTATAAGCGTAACTCAGGATCCACAACGAGATAACCCGATCAAGAAGTAGATATCCTTGATATCTATCGTAAGAATGTGAGCAACCACGCAAAACACCTATTTGTTCACATCCCACATGTGAACTAGGTATTCAAGTAACTTCAGCTGAGCCCTCATGCCATGGATCTTAAATAATTTTAACAGTCCACACTGTCAGAGGGAATTTACCATTCTTGGGTTATTCCTGAAAAAGTATTCTTCCTCCTCGTTCTCTCTCTCTCTCCATTCCAACATTATTACTGTGGAAAACCTGCAATGGAACATAAAAGAGAGATTAACATCTTTATCTTCTCCCTGGAAACTTTTTATTGGAAAATACATCTCAAAAAACATTTTGAACTACGCACGTCACAAGACAGGGCATCAGTACAGTGGGGAGTCATCATAGGATAGATTTAAGGCCACCTGCGATGACCTTGGGTCATTGCAGGGCTCGATATGGGGAACCTCTGATGACCTCCATGCATAGGTACCCTTGAAAAATTAATTGAAAAAGTCATCTTTAACTAATAAAAAGAAAATGTTGATCCATGAAAAGTTGAAAGAGATGAAAATTACCCATTTTGCGAAGACCGTTCATCGAATGATCAACCATGCCTTCCGCAATCTGCAGTGGAAAATTGAGGTAAATAGGGGGTTTTGGAACAAGGTTTGGGTGAAATAACCAATGAAATAGTGAAATGAAGTTTTTACCCATTTTTATTGACTTTTTCACTTTTTCACTTTTTCATTTATATTTTATATTATTTTATATATTTCATGTAAACCCTAAAGTCCTAACGACGTTTCAAGTGTTTGATTGTTTGCAGATGAAAAATCTAGGAGTGAAACATTGAACAATGATACACATTTTTGGTTTCCTTTTATACATTTGTCACATGTACAGATTATTTTAGGGTTTTTCAGGAAAAACTTCGAGCTTAGTTTTTGTTCTTTCTTGTGCTCTTAAATCAATGAGAATGTAATCGAGTATACTTTTGTCTCTTTTTCGTACTCGTAATGGTAACAAAAAAAACACAACCGATGGGGTATCCTTTAAGCTATTTTCACTCTCCGTAAAAACAAAAAGATTGTCGAGCGGTAGGTTATCACTTTGATGAGCAGTAGGTTATCACTTTTTCAGTCTCATCGGATTAATTTATGAAAAAGGAACTTATGGAGTTCTCTTTAAGTGTTTTTCAGGCTCTCTAAACAAGAAAAACCCCCGAGTTTTCTCTCTTTGGACTTGTTAAACAAACATCGAAATACCCATATGAGACCAAAACACTCCTTCATAGGGTTCATTAAACATACTCTGAGGGACTCGTTCGAAGGATGAGCTTACACCAACAAGCATATGTTATCCTCATCAAGCTTGCGTAAAAATAAAGAGGTTCTTTCCATAAATGGTGGGGGAAAATTCGGTAAAGAAATGTGTCTCTGTATCTGAGTTAGTGGTAGTAATAGTCACTCTTGAACATGACACCTCCCTTCATCATTGTTTTTGAGTTGGGAAATCCATTTGTCTCTCGTTTGACCATATGCATGTCCATATCTTGGGTCCTCCTTGATTCAATGTTGCTAAGAAAATTGTCATGTCAGTCATATGTTCAAGAGAAGTCCAGCCTTAACAAGCCTTCTATCAAGTCGGTCATCTCAAGTTGTAAATATTCTACCATGCTAGCCTTCCTTGTGTCAGTTTCAAATCACTTCATATTCCGATCTACTTCAAATCTGTTACTTATTTTGTGTCATTGATGGGGCATACATCAAATCCCTCATGTGACGAGTCTTTTCGTGTCGACTTCAACTCATTATTTAGGAACAAGACTTAGAAATCATTCAGTACCTTAGAGCCTGCATGCCTCAATGGCATGTTTCTTTGCTTTCAACAACGGGTTCACATCA
Source organism: Picea engelmannii (assembly GCA_009831015.1). Lineage (NCBI taxonomy): Eukaryota > Viridiplantae > Streptophyta > Pinopsida > Pinales > Pinaceae > Picea > Picea engelmannii. The sequence goes on from ML792811.1 coordinate 482,770, forward strand.
TTGAACCCTGATTGGAAGATTCTATCGAGCGTTTGGCTTCAAATCATTTATTCACATTCATTGGATTGTACTGGGGTACCTTGGGAGTCATTAACATCAATGGTGATTTCCCTCGCACTTGTTAACAATTTTCATTAATGACTGGTAATCAAGTGGTTTCTTCCATGTTCGACTTCAACACCTGTAATCGCATGGTTAGATTTGTACTTAGGGCCGATGGAAATGAAGACCCTGGATCATGCCATTACAGTATAGGTTGCGACGAAGTATTCATTATTTTTATTGACCCATAGATCCACTTTGTATGTCTTGTGGCTATGTCCAAATTTGAATTCTTTATAGCATAGATCCACAGTGTATTCTAGGTGGCTATGACGATTCACGATGACATGGATCCATGGTGTATGTTTAGTGGCCATGAATCACTTGAAAGTTTTGTAATCTGATTATGGGAATGCCTACCTCGGACAATGGTATATTATTATGTTGATGCTTAACTGTTTGCAGGTTCCCGATCGATGTGATCCTTGTTTCCGAAACACACATTCTACAAATTATTTCGACTGTCACGAGTTCCAGTCTCATACTTTGGGGGGAATTTTGTTACACATTATTTTGGTCACCCCAGTGATCCATTGAAAACATGTGTTCATGTTCCCAAAAGGAGCCTCTCTTCATGAGGAAAGCGACTGAGTTTCTCTTATCAAAAAACCTATTAAAGAAGGTCATCGCAGGATGCACCATACATAGGATGCGACAATGCATGATTGTCTCCCTCTGCTCTAAATCTAGGTTGCGACATCTCCGCAGGCTGCTCTACAGATAGGGCGTGGTGATGTCAAAAGACTAAGAAAAGGTCGATTTTCACAAAAGTTCTAGAAGGGGATCTTCTAGAAGATGAGGTGGCATCCGTATGGTTGGGATATTACTCGCTTCTCTAATAATTTCTTCAACCATCTCTCTTTCCCTTATATAAAGAGAGATTTCTCATGGAAAAAGATAAGGTCAATTAAGGTTGATTCAAGCAAGATTAATAATGAATAGACTAAGAATTGGATGAGGAATTCTACTTCAGTTCATACTTGAGGGCTTCATTTCAGTTTATCAAGTCATTGTGGATATTCTTCATTCAAGGTTGGAAAAAGTTTGTCTGTTGGAGAAAAGGGTCATTGAGAGGGGACCTTGCAACATCAAGGATTTGGTTGTAATATCCACTTCCATTTTAATATAAAACAATGATATGTTTCTTTCCCATAAAACTTATCTTGTTTTATTGTACGATTCCTTGATCACATGCATAAGTTCTTGTTGAGTATATTGGATTGATTTCAATTTGGTTGGCTTGTGTTCCCTTGTAGATTCAATATCATAGGAGCATTGGAGTGGAGCTAGGATGACAATGGAAAGAGGAAGAAACATTTAGACAATATGATTCCTATCTCTTGTTAGCTAGTAAACTCAATAGTTAGAGCTTAAGGAAAGCGTCATATTATGTTCTGTTTTGTTCTAGATCTAGGTGGATCTAGGGAGATCTATTTATGTCCACATTTACCGATAAGTCTCATAACAACAGGTAAAGAAACCAATATTTTGGATACATCATGGATGAAGAGGGTCTTCATGTGGATCCAACCAAGATCCAAGTCGTTTGCGATTGGTCGGCCCCAAAGACACTAACCGAGCTTCACAGCTTCTTGGTCCTGGCCAACTTCTACCATAGGTTTTTTGGGGGGTTCTATCATATCGCTTGGGCCCTAAGCCAAGTGACCAGGGGTGGAATGAAGACCAAGTTTGTTTGTTTGATTTTTTTTTTCTCAGCACCAATCCTTATTCTTCCAAACCTGCAATGACCATTTCAGATTGAGACAAATGCATCAAATTATGCTATCAATTCATTCCTCACTCATCATGGGAATCCAATGACATCTCACAATGAAACACTATATGATGTTGTTTGTAGATACCCCACCTATGAAAATATATGTACTCCATTGTGCAGGTGTGTTGAAAGTGGAAGAATTACATTCTATAGAAGAAAATGGTCATCCACACTTATCACATGCATCTACAGTTCATGTATACATAAGGAAAGTTATATAATGACCTCCATAAAAAGTGGTCCAATTACCTTCATCAATTCCACTTGAACATCAAGTACAAGAAGGCAATCACCAACCATATTGCATATTGCCTTAGTCGACCCACAATTGTGGTGCTAACCACAGTTCTTAACTCATGTGTGCATGAGACATATGGGTGGAAATTTTGGCACCCTGCAAGAAGAGCATCATATCTGAGGCCATCATTGAGCTCTTATTTGAACATGTTTTGTTTCATTTTGGGAACCCATGAACCATTATTTCAAATTGTGACAACAAGTTCCTAGGTTATTTTTGGTCCATCCTATGGTCGATGATGGACACCAAGATGACCAAATCGACTTCCTTCCAACCACAAAATGATGGGAAAATAGAGGTGGTCAACATGATGGTTTTCCATATCCTGAGGATGTATAATTCCAAATATCCATCCACATGGAATGAGAGCCTTCCTTATGTTCAACATAGCTACAACAGATCCCTCCATAGCTCTATTGGCCACAATCCTTTTCAAGTGTGCTTGGTATTCTAGCCATTTCCCCCCATTGATGTAGATTTTCCCATTGCAACTACATAGGAAGAGTCCTCCCATGCTTAGATCGAGGATGATTGAGCATCCAAATTTGTTGAGGGAATATAGAACATCCAACAACAAGTTTATGACATTTTTTAGAAATCCAACAACAAGTATGAACAATGCCACGATCAACATTGGGTACCACACAAGTTTCAACTGGGAGATAAGGAATGGTTGGATTTGTAGAAACAGTACCTCACAGGACCCTATCGAAATCTCTTATCACTCTGATATGGTCCTTACACCATCGCCAAGTATTTGGGTGAAAATTATTTTGAATTAAGTATTCCCTCTTTCTTTATCTTGCACCTGGTATTTAATGTGGAACTACTCCTCCCATATTTTCCACCTCTCTTGGACACTTCAAACACAAACGAGCACTTGGCCCCTACATAACTCAATCCTGGCTGCATTGAAAAAGAGAAAATTTATTGGATCATGGACACAAATAAAATGGGAACCCTCCAGTAATACATCAACCTTTATCGGGTCGTCAAAGTAGGGTAACTTATTTACCATGGCAAGTGGCTCACCAGGAGTCATATTCAACAGATGTTTCCCCGTATGATGGAGGAACTTGAAGAAATGGAGGCCATTTATTCCTAATGGGGAGGACTGATCCAGGTGGATACTAGTGGCCACCCACTTGTTCCACTAATTTATAATGGCTCCACATCTTAGTATTTTTTCTACAGTTTTTCAGGTCCCAAACTTCCGGGGCCATTTTGAGGTCCTAAATGATTTTTTTTTGGCTCATAAACGCCTAAGATGTACATAAAGTCATATGATACTCGAAATGGGATGTGTATGCCTCGGATATACCTTTATAAGGAGGTACCAAGCGCTCCAAAAAGAGATAATATGAAAACTTTTCTCCCCCGGGAAGTTGACATATCAACTAACCACATTGGGGCCAAAAAACCTATTGGAATTTCATCTTTTGGGGTTAGGGTTTTGGATGTTTAGGTTTTTCTCATTGATTCTTTATGTCAAAGGCCTTTTTGGCCTCTTTTTAATCAACTTCTTGTGAACGAGCGTTGTCATCACATCTCTATGTTTTGAGAGAAGCTACCACCATTCTAGATAGCTTGTGTGCTTTGCATTTTCACAGTATTTTGTATTCCACACAATCATTAATAGAATCTCAATTTAACTATATTATTGTGTTTCTTGAAATATCTTTGTATGTTTCCTTTTTATATCTCTTCCTTCATTTCTTTCTCAAAATAAATTGAATCAGAATACAACTTTCCTTTCATACACTTTTCTAATATATAAATCTGTACAAGTTTTGAAAATAATGAAAATGAAATATTTTGATACAAAATATATCTTTTGTATTTTTGGCACAACTTCCACATTGACATTGGAATTGAGTGATTCCTATATAATTCAAAATATATTTACGATGAATAAAACAATGATGTATACAAATTTTCTAATTCCCCAAAACAAATTGTATCAATTTTGAAAATGTTAAAAATATATATTTTTTAACAATCCATGTTTTCTTTTGCAAATCATTCCCAATTTATATATAATTGAGAACATCTTATATGAAAACAATATCTATGAAAGAAATTTCCAATGGTCCAAATATCATCAATTCCAAGTTTGATGTAAAAAGTTACAATGAAAAATTACTAAAATTAATGTCAAGAATGAGTGCCTTGTTAAAGGGGTATAATGTAAATAGAGGAGGTGGTGAAGGGGTGGATATTTGAGCCATTGATAAATTCACTTACATTTATTATTTTTACAAAAATATACAAACATTAATGTGCATAAAGTATTTTATTTGAAATGAAAACTTTATTATTTTTACAAATGTATACAAACATTAATGTGCATAAAGTATTTTATTTGAAATGAAAACTCGTTCACATTTATTATTTTCACAATGTCTAAAATCAACTTTTTTTTTAAGTTGTTTATATAAATATAGACGTAATTACATTTTCATATTTTAAAATCTTGTGACTTTACTCATGTTTATCTTTAAAAATATACACAAGAATATTAAAGTATGTAAAATAGGGTAGTTCCAGTCAAGTTCGGAAAAATATTATTCATGGAAAATTCCATACATTTTGATATTCTAAAACCTTAGTGATTTTTCTCATTTTATCTTTAGAAAAAAATATATCCTAATGTATTTTAATTAGGTAAAATTGGGCTTACAGAAGTTTGACATTTTTACAAACATCCACAAATTTTAAATCTGATCATTTTAACTTTAACTTGTAAATACCTATAATATAATTAATAAAGAACCCCTAACTACAAGATATAAAAAGTTTGACTTTTTTTCAAACATCCACAAATTTTAAATCTGATCATTTTAACATGTAAATACCTATAATATAATTAATAAAGAACCCCTAACTACAAGATATAAAAAATTATCAGTTTGAAAAAAGTAAGATGTTTTAAAACAAATTGTTATGGAAAATAATCAATTTCTTTATTTTGTGAAAGAATCTTAAGAAAATATTAACATATAGTTGGAAAAATACATATTCAATTTTCAATAGTGATCTAGATTGGATCATTATATTATTTTTCATCTATCTTGATGTTTTCAGAGTGGAAAAAATTGGAGGAATCGACTTGTAGGGTCATTTTAGTGGCAGGTTTCAGTTTGGAAAATTGGGGTCTAGAACCTTCGAGATCCATTTTGAGGAATTCAATGGCGTTTTGTGGAGTTATGGTGTCTAGAACTTATGAACACCTGCTTGAAAATGTTATACACTCCAAGACCTTTCCAATGGTGCAAACCATGCTTCAACTAGAGTTCATATGCAAACATTATGCCTCCCACAAGTTCACTATCATGTTGACCACCATGGTACAAGAGGATGACATGTTATCCCCCATTACACATGCATATGGGGCTAGCCAGGTGATGAATTGCAAGAAGAATATAGAAGTTTCAAAACCTTACCACAATTGAGGGTTGGGAGACTAAAAAATATACCCCTATATGGCTATCAAGTTATGTTAAATATCATACCTCTAAGAGGAGATTGGGTTTCATTCTATGTTATTGTATTTTATTATATAAAAGAGAAAAACAACTGAGAGTGTGAAATTAGAGAGAATAACATAGGGGGTTAATTTTCTATAGCACCCTAATAGGTTACGGGTCTCAGGTAACTCCATAAAGAGTGCCTTCTCCTTTTTGCTTGCATTACTTCCATGCCAGAGAAAAGAGAGCAGAGCAACCTCATTGTCTTGCTGGGTTTTCTCCCGTAAGGAATTCCTGGAGAAAATATTTGTGTTATATCATGGATGGTGTGTGATTGTATTTTATTTTTCTCTATTTTCCACATTTTATCTATTTCATGCATAAGCAGAAAATCAATAACTAAATATTCTGGAATATAAAGGAATTTAACCTTCAGAGTGTATATTTCAGTTTAATTTATCAGTTTTGTTGTGATGAACTGTTCCAGTGGAATATCCATAGTTTTTTCCAGATCATAATGGTACCAGGGAAGATTTTTCTTTGGTTATTTGTGGGAAGTTACATGATCAAAGAATCAACATAAAGAGAAGTTGAAGAAACCCTAGACATGGTGGACAATTATATTCATAATAAACCTCAAGATCCAGTATAAGAGATATTTGAGAGGTTGGAAGCACGGGTCACTGACATCAGTTGCAATACGAACATCCTCATGGTGGCTCTAGAAAGAAATATCATATTGTTTGAAGATGATGGAGGCTCTAAATTACATATCATATCGGAGGGGAAATCGAGAGATCGGGAAGGCTCAAGAAAGGAATCATGGAAATAATATGAGAAAGAACAACTGATTTCAAGTGTTGTTAACCATTTATTTTCTCTATTCAATATGGAAGCTAAAGTGGACATAAAACCATACTTAGGTGAGATCGATGCATTAAAAATTAATCATTGGTTGCAACAACTAGAAGTTTATTTTAGTGTTCACCATATAGATGAAGGGAAGAAGATTTAATTTGCGGTATTGAAGTTAGAGGGCCATGCTTTAACCTGGTGGGAAATCCACATGGAAACACTTAGGATGGAGGGTGATCAACGAGTAACTACGTCAGAGGACTTTAAAACCATGATCAAGTATCGATTCTACCCTATCGAGTATTTAGATGACCAGTGGATCTAGTGGCACTGCTCCAGAAAGAGGCAGGTGCAAAGTGTACAAGAGTACACCATTGAGTTAAAAAATATGGCCATCATGCTGGGTATCTATCCCAACAAACCAGATTTACTCCTCAAGTATATGGGGTTTTACACAATCATCTAAGAAAGAAGGTGATTCTCTTCAAGCCTAGGACAATGGATGAGGCATGTGTACAGGCACAATACCTGGAAAGCATATGCCAAAAGAAGGGGAAACCAAGTGGTTTTAAGTAGAAAGAGAACCAAGAAGCTTCTAAGGAGGGGAAGAAGAAGTGAAAAGGGGGGAAATATAACAAGACAACAACCACTACACATCAGTGCAAACATCCCAACAACCATTGCAATCATTACAACATTGATGGTCACACTGAGGAAACATTTTGGAAACTACATCCAAAGCTAAACCCAAAGAATTGCAAGAAGGACGGAAAGAAAAAGATACCCCTTTCCATAGATTCAAGTAATCAAGTTGAAAGTATCTCTGCACATATATCTTCACATATGTGTAGAAAGAGGTGAGTCTGAGTAGCCTTCATAACCAGGGAGAGAAGGAGATGACCAAGCTCTTCCAAATAAATATTTAGATCAAGAAGACCAAGATAGATGCTTTGTTTGACTATAGTTCTCATGCTAATTTCATAGCAACATATATAGTTAGTAAGACTTTATTGGAGGTTCATGATCATCATAGCCCCTATCCATTAGGTCGGGTAAGCAAGGATGTAGAGATAAAGGTAATGAAATGATGTAATATAAAATTTTCTATAAGTGTTGATTTTATTGATGAAGTAGAATCAGACGTAGTACCTATTGTTGTATCTGTAATAATTTTTGGAATCCCTACATTTATATGGGGGATTCTATATTCATGAAAAGAGATAACCAGTACCGCCACATCAAGGATGGAAAATCCTTCATCATCAATGCGCACAAAGTAAAATCAAAAGTTTCACTAGTAAGTGGAAATCAAGCTAAGAAATTGATTAGTTCTAGCAAGAAATATGTTTTACTTTTTCTAAGAGAAAATCAGTCTGGTGAAGAGTCGTTAAAAGTAAAGACATTCCTGGAAGGGTGTACTAGAAAAATGAATTGGAGGATTTATTGAAGGCATACATGGGATTTTTCCAGGATCCGAAAGGGATACCACCTAAGAGGGAAGTGGAGCGCGAAATCCAATTATTGGAAGACTCCTGGAATAGTACGAGTGTATTACTTTGTTATGTTCTTTTCCAGACTCCTGGGATAATATTGTTGTAGAAATTGGTAGTACCAATCAATTTACATTTAACTATGAGGAAGCAATCACATCCTTGTTATCAAAGGCGACGAGGAAGAAACTTATGGATAGTCATAACACAAATGCTTTATCTATAAGTGGTCTTCCACAAGATAGAAATAAAAATAAGTCTTCGAAGGGGGGGATGTAAATCTAAAGGTAGATCAAAATCCAGAGGAAAATGTTGGAGGAAATGATGGAAATGTCGTAAATCTAGGAATTATAAGAAATTTATTCTAAGTCTAATAATGTTGACAAAGCAAAGGGATTTGATGATGCCTCTTCCACATAGGAGTAAAACTACACATAATAAGGAGGTGATATTTACATGGTATCTACAAGTAAACATGGAGATCATGATGTATGGTTGATTGAATCATGTGGATAATTTCCTATGAATCCTCACGGGGAGTGGTTTAGTGATTATGAAAAGTATGATGGAGGTGATGTATTTCTAGGAGATTACTTGACATCCAAAATCATGAGATGTGGAAGGGTTAAGTAGTTGCTTAAAGATTGAAGGATGATAAATCTCCCCGGAGTTGTGCACATTCTATATCTAGCCAAGATCCTAATATCTAAAAGTAATTTGTATGATGTAGGTATGGATAATTTAATGGGAAATGGAACTTGAAATATTGTACGAGGAGAAATGGTGTTGATGAGGGTAGTTTGGTGTAGAACTATGTACAAGTCATTGGGAATAACTTATATTGATAGGTGTAATAGTTCTATTGTCCCTAAGCAGATACATGAAGAATATATGATCCATACTATCCCTAGAAAGAATACCATGATGTGGCATCAAAGACTGGGACATATTGGACAAAAGGGCTTTCAAACACTACACAATAAAGGTATTTTTGAAGATATTTCTAATTTCACCTTGGATTTTGATTTCTGTGAACATTGCGTATATGGTAGACAAAATCAACTAATATTCCCAACTTTTTCTAGAAGAGAAAAGGGGATCTTAGAGTTGATACAAAATGATGTGCTCGGACCCTTGCTTGTTCTATCACTAGGTAAATCTATGTATTATGTTTCATTCATAGATGATTTATCAAGGAACACATGGATTTATTTTCTTAGAAATAAATATGAGGTATTTGATAAATTTAAAGAGTTCAACGCTCTAGTAGAAAATCAGACAAAAAATAAAGTAAAGGTGTTGAGGATAGATAATGGTGGAGAATTATGTGGGTATGAATTTGAAGGGTTCTATAAGAAGTGTGGTATAGAAAGGAAAAATACTACTCCATACACACCTCAAAAGAATGGGATTGCAGAAAGGTTGAACATGTTGTTGATGGAAAAATCAAGGAGCATGTTGATGGACGTAGGAAAAACAAAAATAATTTATTGTACCCTTGGTCTCCTACTTCACTTGTCAACCCAAGCTTCGTACACACTTAAGAGGTGTTGTGCATTGTATGTGTAGTATTAAATTGTTGTAGCAACAAATTGATAAAGATCAAAGGCTATGTATGTGCAGGAAATCAAATAATAGGAATAAATTAACTTAATTACTTGAAGGAAACACACTAAATTGAAAGTGAAACTTGTCTAAAGTGAATAAAAATAACTTATTCTACTGCATCAAAGATTACTGAATCATGAAAGATAAATTGAAGAAAATTATGAATCTAATATTAAATTATGATACAGAACCGTGATAAAAGTAAAAGCTGTGAATTATGACAAAAAACTATAATGGAAATGAAACTACTCTAATGCAAAAGAAAAACCATATAATCCTTTGATCATTATCAATACAAATGTGATTTTTTTGTTTATTGATGCTTTCAAGATAATTAAGACTAAGTTAAGTCAAAATTTGAAGCTAAAATAGACCTACAAGAGATTTCTATAGGAACTGTGCATTTCTACATGATTTGCACAGTTTCTACAGGATACTCCTACATGAGGCAAAATGAAGTCTAAAAAGGTAGTGTAAGTCTTGAAAATCATTGACAAAGCTATACTATAAAATAATTGAAGAAAATCTATGGTTCTTAGCCTGGGGAGGCACTTAGGGATGCTCCAAAAGGTTATTGAGCATTTCTATAGGATGTTTCTTCACCTCACCAGTTAGACAAAATATTTAACAGAAATGGAAGTTTAACACACAAAGCTAAATCTAACTTTAATAGAAAATAAAATACTATCTAAGAAACAACTACTATGCACAAGGAACCTAGAAATAACGCTTAATTGACTAAAGGAAAAACCATTTTATTCATAAATCTCAGCAATACATCAGTAACATCAAAGCTCTTAGTCTTCAACAAAAGGTCTTGCAGAAAAATTCCATACAATGCTTATCCAGAAATTCGTTTTTTTTGTCCTAAACTAGAGGCCCATATATAACTAGCAAGTTTGACCTCCTTTCCTAACTCAAGGAGAGTGATGGGTAAATTAGGGGATATCATCCATTTACATGTGTATTCTTGAAATATTGTTGATCATAAGTGGTTATAAATTCATAGGGAGCACTCTTGGAGGTAGGAGTAGACATTTTTCCTTAATCTTTGGCTGAAATCCCATTTGAGGAGACAAAATCTCTTGTTTCTAGGAGGTTGGCTCCCTTGACTCCTGTAGTTCAACCTGGTTGGTGGAACACATGTCTTTTTCCAAAAATATTAGTGAAAAAATGTATATTAGACACAAAAATCCACCTTTATCATGCATTCATTAAACAACATATAAAAATCTTTATGATTGTCTATTACATATGGTCAAAAGAAAACATTAAGTCATTTTGTGGTGGAAAATATGTCAAATATGAGTCTTTAGAATATACAATAATGAGGCTCATCATCATCCCTAGCTGAAATCTTGCACACCCTTTGTGAAACAAAAAAATGATCTTTCTAATTTCACTGTTGTTGTTGCTATTTTGTACTATGTTGTCTGTCATCCTGATGCTGCTCAACAGAGTGTAGTTTTTCATCAACCCTGTTGTTCTATTGTTTTCTGCTTAATTTTTCTATTATATCCCAAGATTTCTACTTGGTGATATCTTGTTTATCATGGTAGCCTTTGTATTTGACAATGCTAGTCCAATATGCTTCTTCCTTTCCTAGTTGGAGGTTAGCCATAAGAACTACAGGGAGAAGGATTGAGGGGCTCATCCTTAGCCCAATCCAATAGTTCTCATCCTCCTTAGAGTTTATTTATACCATAGGGTTCTGAGGAGGGAAAGTTGTAATGTGTTTGGAGAGTGAGGCTCTTTGATTCTCATGCCAAGAGGCAAGGAATTCCATCTTCTATGGTAAGCATTAACTGCTACTTCTCCCAACAATCTCAGTGTGTCATCAATGCGGGATATGACCCTCCTTTTTTTGGTTTTCCACCTTGAAGTTATATCATTATCTAAGGGGAGGCTATGGTGACTGTTTATAACATCCTTAGGCCTAAAAACCTCTACTCTGATCCAAAGGGGTTCTTGGTGCTCTTCTTCTTTGTACTTTTAGAATTCCTCTGCTCTCATTTTTTCATGTCTTTGCCAAGAAGCAAGACCATCAATTTAACATCCGCTACATATGGATTGGGATTCCAGTTGTAGGGATGTGGTAAGACAAGGTTATGTAGGTAGAACTCACAAAGTTGTTCTTTCTCTTCTATGTTATAACCCTAGTATGCATCTAGAAAATATTTTGGTGTATCCAGGTTGAATTTCACAAATTGGGCTAAGTGTGTGATCTAATTCTTGTGCCACTATTCTTTTAGGAATAGTATATATGTTCTGGCTAGTGGCCTACATTCTAAAATTTCTCTAGATAATTTGGCTATAGTTTTGACTGTTTCTTGCATGATTTCCACTTATTCATTCTTCTCATGTAGATCTATTTTTACCTTGCTCAACTTTTATTGGAGTTTATGGTTCTCAACCTTCAACTTCTGACTATAATATTCTTTCTGCATAGTCATAATTTGGAACTTCTCTTGCATGAGTTGGAGTTATTGTTCCAACTCTTGAGAAGCCTCTTTTTCAATATTTCACTTATTATATTTTTCCACCCTTTTCCCCTTGATGGCATCAACGTTGGCTTTCTCTAGTTCCAACATGGATGCATACATAAGTTTCTCTGCAACAGTTTTATTTTTAGAGGTTCCTTCTACTGGTCTCTCCTCTTTCATCACAATATCCTCTTGAGGTTCTTTCCCATTTATTTATTTTATCTATTTAGGACTAGGAGAGTCTTTAACTTATTCTACTTGGGGTGTGATAGTTAGTGGAAACGATGGCATTAGGATATTCTTCTTATGACTTTTGATTATCCTACACGACCTCCCTCTTCTAGGCTGCACCCATTCTACAATGGGTAGTTTCGGAGGACTGACTATAGGGGTCCCAAAAGTAGTTAAAACATCTTCCACCTCTTTATCTTCTTCATTTATATTATTTATATTTTCTTTCATTTTTTATTTTGAGTTCTTGGGTTTTGTGAGTCTCTTGGGTTTCTCTCCCTTGTTTCTTTCTTCGTCACTCATGGCTTCTTGGATTTTTTCAAAATCATGTCTGTCCATATTGATGGAATCTTCCCACAAATTTCCATGTTTTAAGATCCTACGAGCATCAAAGAATATTATCTTGATGAGGACATGGTGTGCTAGGAACTCTTGATTCCCTCTTTGTACCTTTAAGCTCATTTCTTTGACGGACTGGTCGAGAAAATGGGGAATACTCAAATTTAGTTGTGGTTCTTGATTTGGAAGATGCCTAAGCTGATGCAATGGTCTGAAAATATAGGCATATACCACACTCATCCTACCCTCACAAGTAATGTATTTGATGATGTGATATGAAACTTCCTGCCAAAGGTGAGAGAGGGTTTCCCTTTTTAGTCCATTTGTATCTTCATCAGGCTTCTCATTAGGAAGGAATAATTCCTTCTTGGCATTAATGGCTTATTGAATTTCTTCTTTGTCCCAAGGAATGTATGAGGGTAGGCCAAAGACTTTTCTGATGGAGGCTTCGTTAACCTTGAGGGTTAGTCCTCTAATTGTAGTCACAAATTCCTGATCTCTTATGCTATGAAAATTTTGGGAAAACTCCATGGATACATCATCATCAAACCCTCTTAATCTCTCAAAATAACCCATCCATTCACATTTCTGGAAAATTTTCACTATATCAGGATTGTCATAAAACCTGGAAGTCTATGTTGGTTCTCTTCCCTTAAATCCTGCTCCCATGATTGTTTTTTTGGATGATGAGTAGGGAGGAATGTTGGATGAAGCTTTCCTATAAAATAATCAAATGGATTGCTTCTTAGAAGGATATTAAGTGGTTATGAATTATTCCAAAAAAGAGTTGTTATTGAAAGGAAAAGGCGAGATGAGGGTTTTATAAGACAAATTCGTAGTCGATATAGCTTCCTGCAATCGTTCATATAGAAACAAGATTTTACAGGAATTGTGTAAAATAAAAAATTGTACAGGATGTATTTTGATGAAGGATGAAGGAATTTTTTTAGTATGGAGAGGATTCGACTACAGGTTCATCAATTTGTGAATTTAACACATGGAACATGGGTACAACTTTGGGACATAGTCTATATGACTCTAACCTATGGGAAAAAAGAAAAACAGGGTTTCTCTAGGGTAGGTTTTTCCTTGTTGTTTAATGATAATGGAATTTCCTAGCAACAACCATGAGTCAAAATACAAAAAAAAAATGGAATGAATGCATCAAAATGAAGTGATAATTCTTTGACTAGGGTTTCATTGTTACCTGGAGACTGCTAGAACTTAGAAATTATTTCCTTGCAATGTCCTCTAGTTGTTTACTTTGATTATCCGCTTCTCTTATGTACTGAGATTCCCAAATAGTTCCACTCTTCTTCTTCAAGTTCGAAATGGTGCTCTGATTCATTGAAATATGAGTTATTTTCTTAAATCGTGGGCATAACTATTGTCTTGTCACTATAGTACAACAACAGTCGAGTTGTATTTATGATTCCCTCAATTCATTCCTTTTCTCACTCTCCACTTGAAACATTTGAACTCCATATGTCAAATTGAATTTGGCATGAATTATAACAACCCCACTGACAAGATGTAAAAAACCTCATTTTTAGAACCTTTCATACTTTATGAATGCTTCAACATTTATAATATGCATATATATGAATGTATGAAATTTAATTAAATGTAAATAAGTTCGATAGTTATGTTACTTTGTTTTCCTTTTGTCATGCACATTAATATTTTTTTTGCAGATGGATGGAGGTGGTTTGTGTTCGTGTTGATGCTTGAATGTTTCTCTCAATATCATATATGAAACGTTCTAATATATCGTGACCTTTAATTATGTTACATGATACAAAATATCTTGTAGATAGATTTCTTCTTTTCAAAATATTTTCTACAGGATACATATTATCCTGTAGAAGTTTGTTTGTATAATCATGAGGTTTTTCTGATTGGAAAGGATGGTTGGAGAATGTGTTCCTTGCTCTAATATTGATTATTTCACTATTTTTGTTGGTCTTGAGTAGTTTTACTTGCTTATTATTTGAGAATTGTCCCTTTAGATTGTCTTGTAGAATCCTACAGGATCTCGGTAGAACAATCTGATAAGATTATTTTTCTTAAAAATGTAAAGTGAGAAGGATCGAATATGGAAAGTGGTAGGTATGATATGGATGAAGAGAATGGATGATTTGTTTTATAGGAAAATAATATGTGAATAATGAACAATGATATATATGAATAAGGAAATTCTTAATGTTGATACTAATTGTTCATTCTTGTTTGTAAAAATGGTTGCAGTAATGAAATCCTTGGTACCTACAAAAAACAAAATGTTAGTGAGAAAAACATTTTGTTATTTTTTCTCATATCTAAGACTGCCTCCATTGGAGGTTTTCACCCTCAAATATGTCCTAGATGCCTTTGGGAGGTTTTCATCTAGGATTATTATTATTGTTTTTTTCTTCTTTTTTTTTCCTCGGATCTGAGACTGCCTCCATTGGAGGTTCTCACCCTCAAATCTATCCTAGATGCCTTTGTAAGGTTTTCATATGGGATTTTATCATTATTTTCTTCTCTTTTTTCATGGGGATGGATTGAGAACATTATTGTTATCAATCACATCCAGATTCTATTTCCTCACTGTTTCTACGAATTCTTCTCTGGTCATGGGATTACTATATGTATTTAGTCTAAACCCATTCAATAGTAGTGGTATCCCTTCTTCATAAATTGTTATTATATGTACAATACATTATCATGACATTTTTCAATGATATAGGTCCCTAGCCACCTTCTCATCAATTTTCTTTTGAAATCCTTAAACCTTAAGTCATATAATAGAGCCCAATCCCCTTATTTTAATTTTATGTTCTTAATATTCTTGTCATGCTAGTATTTCCTTTGTTTTTGAACCACTTCAGTGTTGAAGAGGGCTTGCATCCTTTACTCATATAATGCATTTAGTTAGTCCAATCTTTTATTTTCTGATGACTACAAATTCATGTCTAATTTAGTTGTTGTTCTCAATGTATGATACTCAAATTCTATAGGAAGCATGGCTTTCTTACCATAAACTAATTCAAAAGGGGTAAGCCCTGTTGTAGTTTTCCATGCAAATTTCTATGCCTATACTGCTTCAGTGAGATATTTCTTGTTCATGCTCACCGTTTTAGTGAGGATATTTTCTAGCTCTCTGTTTGTGACTTTATCTTTCCCATTTTCTTGGGGGTTGTAAGGTGTTGAATTTTTGTGAAGGATGTTATGTTCCCTCATGATTTCTTCAAAAAGACTTGATGTGAATTGGGGACCTTGAACTGTGACTATTTCCCTCAGATAACCAAACCTTGAAAATATGCATTTTTGTAGGAATGCTGCAACATTTGATTATGTGGCATCCTTCATGGATTTTACTTCAACCCACTTTGTCAGATAGTCTGTGCATACCAAAATCTGCTTCTTGTGCCCCAATGGAGGATCAATTGGGCCTATGAAATCCATGACCCACTTTTTGAATGGTTCTAGTGATACTTTGGGTTGTAGATCCATCTCATTCCTATTTGTTGGTTTTCTCATTCTCTAGCTTACATCAAAATGTGAAGTATATTGTTGAGCATCTCTATGTAGTGTTGGCCAATAATATCCAACTTGTAAGATATTATAAGTTGTCCTATTGCATACATAATGAACTCTGAATGGTTCATAATGGAAAACATGTAGTATATTATGCACTTCATCTTTCCTTATGAATCTCCTCAAAATATGATCTGGACATAATTTGAATAAATATCCTGAGACCCAAGTGTAAGATGGAATTTTCCTCACAATCTTGCATCTATCCCTGTAGGATAAATGTTGAGAAACTTTTGTTGTTGTAAGGTAATTTTCCATATCAGAAAACCAGGGGGTTTGAATTGATATGGAAAACAATCGGTCATCTCAAAATTGGTCATCAATCATGCCCTCTTTAGTAGGAATGGTCTATCTAGACAAGAAATTTGCAACCACATTCTATTTGCCAGAATTTTCAAGTATTTTTAGGTCAAAATGTTGTAATAACATAAACCATCTAATCATTCTACCATTAATATCAGGTTTATTCATCAAGTATCTAATAGAATCATGATCTGTATGCACAAAAACTTTATAACCTATCACACAATGTCTAAATTTATTGAGATCATGTACTATTGCTAAAATTTCTTTCTTTGTAATAGTATAATTCATTTCTGCACCACCTAAATTCTTTGTTATGAAGCAAATTGCATAGGGTTTATTGTCTTTATCTTGTCCTAAGACTTCTCCTATACACTTGTGTGATGCATCAATGTGAATGTGGAATGGAAGAGTCTAGTTGGGGCCTTGTAAAACAGGGGTAATTGTGAGTTTTTCGTTGATTGTTTCAAAATCTTGTTGACAATTCAGAGTCCGGCAATATTCTACATCTTTGGACAGCAAGGTGAACATGGGAGAAGAGAGTTTACTGAAGTCTTTAATAAATATCCTGTAATATCCTTCATGTCCTAGAAATCTTCTTACATCTTTTGGCTTCAAAGGGGTAGGAAATGATGTGATAATTCTGATATTTTCTTTGTCTACTTCAATCCCTTTGGAGGACAGGTAATTTCCTAAAAAAATCCCTTCATTCATCATCATATTACTTTTTTCATTACTAAGAGATAGAGTCATTTCTCTACAGCTCTAGAGACCCTTATCTATATTATCGAAGGATTCATCAAATCAATTACCATAAGGGGTAAGGTCATCCATAAATATCTCAACCTTATCATGGATGAGTTCTTAAAAGATGTTGACAAATTCTCTTTGAAATGTGGTTGGAGCATTAAATAACCCAAAAGGTAAGACTCTGTATGCAAATGTACCCCATGAGAAAGTAAAATTTGTCTTGTCATGATCCTCAGGGCTGATATGAATTTGATTATATGCACTAAAACCATCTAGAAAGGAAAAGTATTGCTTCCCAGCCAAGACATCCAAAAAATTGATCAATAAAAGGTAAGGGAAAGTGATATTTTCTAGTAGCTTTGTTCAACTTCTGGTATTCCAAACTAGATGGGAGACCCATTCACTTTCTGATATAGGATATATGAATCCGACGTCAAGTAAGTTTTAAATTTCTTGTGTAACTATGTCTTCCATTGCAGGATTCATCTTTCTTTGTGGCTTCCTAATAGGTTTTCAATCCTCTTTGATATAAATGTGGTGGGTACAGATAGAAGGATGGATGCCTTTCATGTCTTTATAATCCCATGAAAAATCTTCAGTATTTATTTTTAGTACATCTATCAGTTTTTGTTCCTGCTAACTTGTGGGTTTGTTGTTGATTTTGACTATTTTTGCAGGGATGATTCTATTTTTTTGATAGATGAATCTTCTATCTCAGCAATAAACATATATGTTCATAATTCAATTTTATTTTCTGCAAAAACTTCATATCTGATCTCATCATTTATCTCTTCTATTTTCACATCTTACAGATATTGATTTTGTAGAAAATTTTCAAGGAAAGTGTCTTAATCAATTGTACTATCATTCAAAGAAGTGTGGATTGTGTATAATATTGGATATGAAGTGTTTTGTGTTAGGTATTCTTCCTCTAACACCCACATAGGCATATTTCCTGTTATCAAGGGTTGGGCAGGGGGGTAAAGAACAATTTGTTTTTGGGAAAGGAAATCAGTGATGGTCATATTTCCTTCCCTACAACCAATGTATGCATCAGTTGTGGCCAACCAAGGTCTTCCCAAAATGAGAGGATATCCATTGTAATGGGACTTGGGTTGAAGGAATAGGAGCTTAGTATGATACTTCCAGGAATAAAAGGAAATTATGATATCTTCCAAGATGCCTTCAGGCTTGACTGTTGATCTATCTACTAGTTGTAAGACAATTGGGGTATTTCTTACAAATCCTTGAAAGTTGAGTCTTATCATAGTATATATTGTCATAACGTTGATTGCAGCTCCTAGATAAATAAGAGTAGTATGTACCATGAATTTATTGATATGTACATGTGCTAAAGTACTCCTTGGATCCAATTATTTAGGTATGATTAGCTTTCCAAGAAAAAAGTCAAATAGTTTTCTTACAACATTTATGGTTGGAGCATATTTCCTTTTTCTTCCTGGTGTTATAATGCATTTTTCCTTGATATAATTATTGAAAATGGGCACATATTTAAGAAAATGTAATAAAGATATCTTTATGCAAAAAAAATTAAGCTCTCCTAAAAGTTCTTTTTTCTCAGATGTATAAGTTTTTCTTTATTGCAATATTTCAGGGTAAGGAAGAGCTTCTGGTTGAGGTAAGGTAATTTTTTCTTTATAAGATTCTCCATTTTCTATGAGTTTTGGTTGTTGTTGTAATATTTTTCTTGATCTGGGATTTATTTCTTGCAATTCCACTGAATATGTTTGATAAATTGTATCATTGTTGTATACATTTTGGGATTGCTTATTGTTAGGATTTAGAGCAGGTTGAATAGGTATTTGAGATTGCTTAGGAGGAACACTACTTGGATTAGTGTTATTTTGAGGAGGAGGACGCAATAATGAAAGTTGATGGAAATTTTGTGGTCTTCAACCAAGTCATGGTTGACTCCACTGATTTTGTGGCATGCTAGGAAAAGATTGGTATGGAGAAGGAATTGGAGGTCCCTAGTATTGACAAGGGTTTGGATTAGTCCAAGGTGATGGGTTATACCATGTTTGAGGAGGCATTTGAAAATTATATGCATTAAAATTTTCAGCAGGATCGAGTTCAAACGTTTTTGGAAGGGTCTTGGTGGTCCCGACCTCCTTTGATTGATGAAGTATAATGAATCCACATTCTCTAATACTCCTCGAAATGTAGCTTTCAAACCTAGAAAAGAAGGACATTTTTTAGGTGGATGATTTTCTTCACATATTCCACAAACATCTATAAGGTCTAAAGGGAACTCATTTCTAGGATGATTTTTAGTGCATTTGGGACAATATACAACTAATGCCTTCTATGCTTGCTCGTGTTTATTATTAATCTACATTGATCCAATTGCATGGATAAATAGTGTAAAATATTAGTTTTCATGTCCTCTATTAATCCTCCTAATTTGTTCTTTATATTAGTTGCAGGGTTGGAAGATGGAGAGATCAAACCTCTACTACTTCTACCTTTCTTCCTAAAATATTTTGAATGGTTCTTGAATATTCTTTTGATATCATCATATTCCAACTGATAGTTATCTCCATTGGATAGGAGATCCAATGTTTCCATCATATCCTCTCTTACTCCTCTAAGTAAGACAAGTTTGAGTGAATCTTCATCCAGAATGAAATTTTGAGCTCTTTTGTAGCTGAATTGAAATTTCTCTTCAAAGTCTCCTAGACATTTATCAGGTCCTTGTGTCATTTAGAAATTCTCATCCCTTGTATCTATTGCTATACAATAATCTCTGCATCTTTCACTGAAGGTGTTTTTCATGTGATCCCAAGTTGTGATACAATTCCCTTCCAAACTCATAAACCATCTTAGAGATGAATCCTTCAAGGTAGAAGGAAAACGTTCGAGATTTTTTTCATTGGTGGTATAATCATATTTCCTACATACAATTTCAAAATCAAACAAGAAAGTATAAGGATCTTCAGAGACAAGTCCATGAAAATGAGGTAAAGTAGAAGGATTAATATTTTTCATCTTACCTTGTCCATTAGATTCATGAATAGGGAACTCAAATATTTCTTCTTCACTATCCATGACACGAGGTGAGGATTGACTTTCTTCTGAAAGATTCTCAAATAATCTAGCTTCCCTTTCCGTGAAATCTTCTTGTGTTTCAGGACCAAGCTCTGGATTCCTTGGACCTGTTATCATGGTGGGGGTTTTTGGTAAAAAAATTCCTTTTCTATCTGTAGGTCTTGTCATTCATGAAATCAAAAGAAAGTAAAAACTTTTCTCCTTTTTTTTTTTTTTTCTTTTTTTAGGAAAATAACATGCATAATTCAACACCTCCCCGACAACAATACCAATAAGTGATGGACCCAGGACTAGAAGCAATAATTTACTATAACCTTGGTGTCATACTTTACTTGTCAACCCAAGGTTCATACAAACTTAAGAGGTGCTCTGCGCTATATGTGCAATATGAAATTGTTGTAGCAATGGTTTGAGAAAGATCAAAGGCTATGTATGTGCAGGAAATCAAATGATATGAAGCAATTCTAATTTAATTGTTCAAAGTAAACACACCAAATTAAAATTACAACTAGTCTAAAGTGCATGAAAAGAACTTATTCTACTACATCAAATATTATTGAATCAAGAAAGATAAAATGAAGAAAAATATGAATTTAATCTAAAATTATGACAGAGAACTATGATCAAAGTAAAATATGTGAATTATGATAGAAAATTGTAATGGAAATGAAACTACTCTAATGCAAAATAAAACCATCTAATCCTTTGATTGTTATCAATACAAATGTGCTTTTATCAATATAATTTCTACAGGAGGTAGAATGAAGTCTAAAAAGTTAGGGTAAGTCTTGAAAAGCATTGAAAAACTATAATATAAAATAAACGAAGAGAATATATGGTTCTTAGCCTTGGGACCAACTTAGAGATGATTCAAAAGGTTATTGAACATTTCTATAGGATGTTGCTACAACTGGCCAGTTAGACAAAATCTTTAACATAAATGGAAATTTAACATGCAAATCTAAATCTAAATTTAATAGAAAATGAAAGACTATCTAAGAAACAACTACTATGTATGAAAGTTATAGAAATAATAAAAAGGGTCCTTGAGCCCTCTTAGATGGGCCCTACCCAAGAAGCACAAGGAACCTAGAAAGAACTCTTAATAGATTAAAGGAAAAACCATTTTATTCATAAATATCAGTAGTACATTAGTAAGATCAAAGATCTTAGTCTTCAAAAAAAAGTCTTACAAAACAATTCCATACAATGCTTCTCTAGAAATTCGTTATTTTTCTCCTAGACTAGAGGCCTATATATATAACTAGCAAGTTCGACCTCCTTTCCTAAATCAAGGAGAGTGATGAGTAAATGAGGGATATCATCCATTTACATCTATATTATTGAGCCGTTCTTTATTAGAAGTTGTCATAAATTCACACAGAGCACTCTTGGAGGTAGGTGTAGACAATTTCCCTTGATCTTTGGCTAGCAACCCACTCGAGGAAACAAAATACCATGTTTCTAGGAGGTTGGCACCCTTGAATCCTGTATTTCGACCTGGTTGGTGGAATCCATGTCTTTTGCAAAACGAATTACTGCAAAAATGTATATTAGACACAAAAATCCACCGTAATCATACATTAATTAGACAACATAAAAAAATACTTATGACTAACTATTACATAGGGTCAAAAGATAATAGTAAGTTATTTTGTGGTGGAAATATGTCAAAGATGAGCCTTTGGAATATACAATAATGAGGATTATCAAATGCTTAGTGTTGTCGAGTTAGGATAGAAATTCTGGGTAGAGGCAGTGGGTACTGTATGTTACCTGGTAAATAGAACACTCTCAACAACATTGGTGGAAAAAACTTTGCATGCGGTATTGACTGGTATGAAACCCTCTCTTGCAAATCTCAAAGTTTTTGTTTGTGATGATTATGTACATGTTCCAAAGGAAAATAAGAGTAAGCTGGATAATAAAGCTAAAAAGTGCATCTTTATTCGTTATAAATATTGTATGAAAGGTTATAAGATTTGGAACCTAGAAACTAAAAGGATTGTTTACGGTAGGGATGTTGTTTTTAGAGAGGTTAAAGATGTTCCCAAACATGAATTCCTACCAAGGAAAGAATAACCTAAGAAAATAGAGTTTGAGTTGGATGATGCAAAATCTGAATCAACGAAGGAAGACGAATAATAAGAAGAAGAACCTCATACTCCTGTATTGAGGAGATCAATGAGGGAAAGAAAGAAACTAGAAAGGTTTATTCCACCTAATGTTTGTGCTAATTTTTCTTTATCTATTACTAATGATGATCCCAAAACTGTGAGGGAAGAAATAAATTCAGAGGATAGTTAAATATGGAAGAAGGCCATGGTTGAAGAGATGGATACCTTGGATAAGAATCAGACATGAGATCTAGTTGAGTTTTCAACTGGTAGAAAGGTCATTGGCACCAAATGAGTGTTTAAGAAGAAATTGAATGTAAAAGGAAAAGTGGAGAAATGATCAATATTATAATAATATTAAAATATTAATATAATATATATAATTTCAAAAATATTTATATTAAAATATTATTATAATCTATAAATTTTTCCCTCCATTAAAGCTTCATCAACTATTCCCCCAAAAAAAATTTCTTGTGATAAACCTTGAAAAACATTATTAAATTTAAACACTAATATAATATTGTGCTCTAGTTCGAAAGTGTTCACTTAAAGTTAATGATTTGTCAAATCAAGGGTAAATTACTAAGAATATACGTGCTAATTAGTGCTCAATTANTGTGATAAACCTTGAAAAACATTATTAAATTTAAACACTAATATAATATTGTGCTCTAGTTCGAAAGTGTTCACTTAAAGTTAATGATTTGTCAAATCAAGGGTAAATTACTAAGAATATACGTGCTAATTAGTGCTCAATTAAACATTATTGTACATAAAAGGGGTAGTTTGTGAATTAAATAGATAGAAATATTTCATAAAATTTCTTAAATAAAGATAAAAAGATCAATTTTTCAATAGAATTTTAAAAAATATATGTTTTATATGAAGGTGAGGGTGAAGTAATATCAGAAAAAACATATAATGTTTTTTTTAATATTACCCCACCCTCATACATGAGGGTGTTTGTTTTTAAACCAACATGTCTATTTTTATTAATAAAATTGAAACTAGATGAAATTTAGAACTTATCTTTAATGTGAAAGTGTGTGCCCCAAAGTTTTGGGGAAAAATCAAAATAAAGTTTTCAATGAAATCTTAAAATAATTTGTTTTTCTTAAATTTTAAGATGGTTTTTTAAAACCAACATGTATAATTCTATTAATAAAAATGAAACTAGCTACAAATTGTTTTTTGCACATATTTAATGTGAAAGTGCGTGTTAAAAATGTTTCAAGATAAATAAAAAAATAAATATATGTAAAAAAATCAAGTTTTAAATTGTTCAAATCTGAAACCAATGTAAAATGTTATGGAAAAAATATTGATTTTTTTTTAATGATGGAGGAGGCGGTGGAAGGCTCGAATGTAGATTTGTTGAATCCACTTTGATCCCTTTCATCACCTCCTCCACCATTTAAAAAAAAATCAATATTTTTTCCATAATTTTTCATCTTGGCTTCCAATTTGAATACTCTTATATTTTTGGAAAGATATTGAGGAGGGTTATCATCCACGTGGATACTGGTGGCCACGCACCTATTCCACTAATTTAGAATGGTTTCACATTTTGGAAATTTTCTACGGTTTTTCGGGTCCCAAACTTTGGCGACCATTTTGAGGCCCTAAACAACATTTTTTTGGCTCGACAATGCCTATCCTGTAATCGAGGGTAGATGCTATATCAAAATAAATGTGTACTCCTTATCTAGGCATTTTCAACGAGGTACCGAGCACCCCAAACATAGATCGTATGCCAAAGTTATGCCCCCGGGTAGTTGACATATCAACTAACCACATCGGAGCCCACACACTCTTTGGCGTTTCATCTTCTGGGTTCTAGTTTTATCATTGATGTTTTATATTACAGGCCTTTTTGGCCTCTTTGTAATCAACTTATTGTGAATGAGAGTAGTTGTCAAATCTTTATCTTTAGAGATAAGCTACCATCATTCTATCTAGCTTGTGTGCTTCACATTTTTACAGTCTTTTGTATTCCAGACAATCATTAATAGAATCTGAGTTTAAATGGATTAATGTATTTCTTGTGATATCTCTGTGTTTTTCCTTATTATATCTCTTCCTTCGTTTTGTTCTCAAAATAATATGGATTAGTGGTATCAGAGAAATTTTGTCCTTGTTGTTTCTTAGTTGATGTCCTCGATGAGGTTAGTGTATAGAGACTTGGGTCTCGAGCAATTTTCTCTTGAGGACAACCTCTCTCAGCAGCCCAAGAAACCCCCCATGAAAGAAGAAAAAAGAGGCGATAGAGAAGGAGATCCTTTAAAACTATTTCTTGAGGAATCCCTCGTGCAACAAAGGAATGCAATGATGGATAATTTTTCCTATATCATTTGATGAATACCAACAACAACGATGACACTTTTAACCAACAGTCACTTCAGACGTGTGACACCATTCAAGGTACAATTTAACTTTGATATTCCTTTACTTGAAGGCCATATAGACACCGTTTCTTTGCAAAAATGGTTAATTCTTCTATAGGGTTATTTCTCTATCCAAAAATTTTCCAACAATGGAAAAGTCACCTTCACACTCCTTAAAGCTCTTCGTTGTGTTAGAGATTTATGGGAAACTTATTGCGAGCAACATGCCAGAGATGAATCTACAATTTTTGGGCTAGAACCCACTTGGGCGACTATTGTTGATTCCCTCAAGGAGAAATACTATCATGTTGGAAACTATGATGACCAATACACAAGATGGATAACTCTACTTTAGGAGACAGAGAAAACAATGTCTGAGTACACCAACGTATTCCATACCTTGCGCACAAAACTGGGTATTAGTGAATCTAAGTGGAACCTGGTCTTGAAGTACTGTAGTGGCCTACATAGGTACATACGAACATATATGGAGTTCTTGGACATCTCCTCACAGGGAGCCTCTTAATGATATGTTGTCAATATCGAGCAAAACTTCAAGAAAAAGAATAACTAAGATTTCAGCTATGCAAACCCATCACAATAGAAGCACAATAAAGGTGGCCTTGACATCCAAATAAAAGGAGAAAGCAAGGATCTCTATATCCAGGACAACCAGTCCAAGCCACCAACAAAGAAGGGTAATGACAAGTCGAAGAAGGACACTAGAAATTGGTGTAAGTTCCAAAAAATCCCTTGGCACAACACTGATGAATGTTGCTCCAAATAGTCATTGTTAGCTAAGACAAAAGCCTCAGAGTCAGATGTAAACTTGGAATTTGATTCAGAACCAAATAAGGGAAAACAAATAATTGACACAGATCCTAGTGTCACTGTACTGTTCTAGATATAAAATAGTATGCAAAACATAAATAATTAGCTAGAAATGGAAGATAAAAAATTCTATAACCATAACAATACAACAATAATACTAGAATAACACCAGAAAGAGGAATTTGACTGCTGAGAGAAATGTTCACTTGCCTCTTCGAGGGGGAAACCTCCAACAGAGTAGAGATCTATTATAATAATATCCAAGACAAAACTTCTCATACCCTCTATTCTTATTTATACTAAATCTATGGATCCAAAAGAACAATCTAGAGGAAGATCCTTCTAGAAGCGAAAGCTTCTATTAGGTCTTCTTACATTTACCTTGTTCATCCTTATTGCTAGGACTTATTAATGTTGACCTTTATTACATGGAAATATATTATTCTACCCACTTGAGGGGTTAGGTAGGTTAGGTCCCTAACATGCCCTCCCCCTCAAAATCAACCTTATCCTCAAGGTTTGAGATGAGGAAATTATTGCAGAATGTTAGGGGGATTCGGGGTGGCATCTGCTTGAGTTGTATCTTTCCACTAGACTAACACTTCTGTGATGGTATGATAACGAAGATGACGCTCTCGGTAGTAAAAAATGCTTGTGGTTGCAACCAGATAGATCCTTCTTCATCCAACCTAATAAGGTTGGTTTGAGTTTGGCACTTAGTTCCAATCACCTTCTTTAAGTAGGTGACATGAAAAATAGGATGGAGCTTAAAATGATTGGGAAAAGATAACTGATAGGCCACCTATCCTATGCGCTTGAGAACTATATAAGGACCATAAAATTTGGGCACTAGTTTCTGACAATGTTCGGCCTTGAGTGAAGTTTTCTTATAAGGTTGCAGTCTAAGAAAGACTTGGTTTCCTTCAAAAAAGTGACGTTTTGAGAAACCTTGATCGACTTGTGGCTTCATGAAATTCAAAACCATGACCAAATTCTCTTTGAGTGTATGAACAATAGCTTCGCGAACTGTAAGTGTTTGGTCAACCTCCTAGACCTTTGATATAGTTGGCATGTAGGAGAGAACAAAAATATGGATTTTGGCCATATACTGCTTCAAAAGGAGTCATGCGAGTAGATATATGGTAAGTGTTGTACCACCATTCAGCTAATGGTAACCATTGAGCCCATTGATTTTTCCTTTCAGAGGAAAAACACCTCAAATAAGTCTCCAAACACTTATTGATGAGCTTAGTTTGAACATCAGTCTGGAGATGATAAGTGATGCTAAGACGCAATTGGGTGCCTTGTAGTCTGAACAGTTCTTGCCAAAAATTGCTAGTGAAAGTGGGATCGTGATCAGAAACAATAGAATGAGGTATGCCATGAAGCTCGAAGATATGATCCATGAAATGTTGAGCGATAATGGATGCGTTAAATGGGTGTTGAAGAGCACATAAATGAGCATACTTGGAAAGATGATCCATGACCACCACGATGACTGACTTATTTCTTGATTTTGTTAATACCATAATAAAATCCATAGAGATGTCCCTCCAAATAGCCAGTGTTATCAGAAGCGCTTGGAGTGTGCTAGGAGGTTTAATGGTTTCTCCTTTGTTGCGTTGAAAAACATCACATTCTTCTACAAAAATGAGAACATCCTTTTTCATACCATCCCATAAATATGAACATTTGACCAGGTCATAGGTTTTGGTAAACCCTGAATGCCCATCCATGGGAGTAGCATGAAGCTTAGAAAGAACTATGGATTTAATTTGTGAATGATTACGTAAATAAAAATGACCTTTTTAGCAAAGCTCATCATTGTGCCAAGAGTACCCTGGGGAAACTAGAGAGTTGGCTTGCAATGGTTGGATTAGATGCGATATTTTAGGATCATGTAGCCATTCTTGGAGAACTTCTTGGAGTCAAGATGGTACAATGAAGGAGAGGTAGAAAAGGGACCCTTCATCTTCATATTTTCTAAAAAGAGCATCAACAACCACATTTTCTTTTCATTTCTTGTAAATGATCTCATAGTCATAACCAAAGAGCTTAGTCACCCATTTTTGTTGCTTTATGGAGGAAGGTCGTTGGTCTAGAAAATACATGAGGCTTTGATGATCTATCTTAATTTGGAAGTGTTTCCCCAGGAGATAACGATGCTAGAGATACACTACATGAAAAATAAACAACATTTCCTTTTCATATATTGATTGGCCCAAATGGCATTCTAACAATTGCTTGCTGGTAAAGGCCAAAGATATTCCTTATTGTATAAGGACGACTCCAATTCCTCTTCCCGAGGAATCACATTCCAAGACAAAGGTCTTTGTGAAATAAGGAAGTGTCAAGACTAGAGTAGTGCACATGGCCGCTTTCAAAGCTTGAAAATCATGATCCATTCTGAGAGTCCAAGTGAAAGAATTATTTTTAAGGAGAGAAGTGAGAGGGGCCACAATCTTCCCATAGTTCCAAACAAACTTGTGATAATATCCTGTTAAACCCAAAAAACCATGCAAGATTTTGATAGTCTTGGGGCGAGGCCAATCCTGCATTGCTTCAATCTTTTTAGGATCCACCCTAACACCAGCCTTGCCAACAATATGGCCCAAGTACTCTACTTATGAGGTGCCAAAGGAACATTTAGATAGTTTGAGTAAAAGTTTATGTTGAGAGAGTAGATGGAGAATTTGATCTACATGGTCAAGATGGGATTGCCAGGTTTTACTATAGATGAGGATATCATCAAAGAAAACTAAGACAAAATGACGGAGAAAAGGATGGAAGACATGATTCACGAGGCTTTGGAATGTGGAGGGGGCATTCCATAGGCCAAAGGGAATGAAAAAACACTCATAGTGACCCTCATGAGTTTGAAAGGTAGTCTTGTGTATTTCAGCTTCTTGCATGCGTATCTGGTGGTATCTAGAATGCATATCAAGTTTAGTGAAGTACTGATCACCACTCAACTCATCCAAGAGATCATCAATGGCAGGAATGGGAAACTTGTCCTTGATGATGAGTTTATTGAGGGAACAAAAGTCAGGACACATGCACCAAGTACCTTCTTTCTTAAGTACCATGACCATAGGAGAAGAATAAGGGCTGGTACTGGGGCAGATAACACCTGCTTGGAGAAATTCCTGCACTATTTTCTCAATTTCATTCTTATGGGAAACATGATAATGATAAGGGAGAACATTGGGAGGAAGACTTCCAAGAACAAGGGGAATGTAATTATCATGAAATCCATGAGAAGGAGGAAGTCCCTAAGGGGTGGAAAAAAACAACTTCATGTGTGGAAAGGATAGCTTGGAGGTCAAGTTTCACTGAGGGTGTCTCAATGGATTGAATAGAATGGAGTTGAAAAATAATACCGGAGTGGCATTTCTTGAGGAGATTTTCCATGTGATGGGAACTAATGATCTCAAGAGAACCAATTGTGAGACCTTGGAATTGATACCTTTGTCCCTCCTGTTGGAATTGCATGGCTAATTCCTTAAAATACATAAGAATAGTACCCAAAGTGCGTAACCATTCAACACCTAGCACAATTTCACAACTGCCCATGTAAATGGAAAACATATGATATTTCAAGTGGTAATGTTCAATTTGAAAATGTACATTTTCACAACATCCACCACATTTCATGGACCCACCATTGGCTATCATGATTTGAAAATTATTGACAACACAAATATAGGAATTGGTTTCCTGGGTAATGCGACGATGAATAAAATTGTGGGTGCTACCACTGTCAACAAGGATGATGACCTTCTTGTGCTTAATATAGCCAATGTGATTGAGGGTTTGTGGGGCAGAGAAGCTAGTGAGGGCATGCAAGGAAATAAGTGGGTCAACTTTAGGTGGGCTAGCAGGCTCTGGGGTAGCATCAAGAAGGGATGGCTCTTCAACAAATGGAATGGTCACATCATCTTCAGGAACATATTTGAAAATGACCATAAAATTTTTTTGTTCCTTACACTTATGCCCCGAAAAATATTTTTCATCACAATTGTAGCAAAGACCCTTCAGTTGACGTTCAACCATTTCAGCCCTAGTTAGTTTCTAAACCTTGAGGGGAGTGACAGTGGGTTAGGATTAGTGGGTCGAGGGTGAGGAAAAAAAGAGGGTTTATTGATCTGGGAAAAACCAATTTGTTGGGCCTCTTTAGCACGTGTAGTAGCGTCCAACCAAGTCTGAGGGCGGGCCATGAGAACCTGGGATAGGATTTTATCCTTGAGGCCAATGATAAAGCATTCACAGAAGAATGCATCAGACATGCCCTCTGTTAGAAAGGACAAATGATCAAAATGAATGATGAATTATTCCATTGTGCCTGACTGTTTCAACTTGGTCAAACGACTAAGATAGTGGGTATCAATATCAAAGTAGGCATAGAGATCTGTAACAAACTGGGTCCAGGAAATATACCCCTGGCGTGAA
The DNA here is from genome assembly GCA_009831015.1 of Picea engelmannii. Classification (NCBI taxonomy): domain Eukaryota; kingdom Viridiplantae; phylum Streptophyta; class Pinopsida; order Pinales; family Pinaceae; genus Picea; species Picea engelmannii. The sequence goes on from ML792811.1 coordinate 512,905, forward strand.
TTTTTATGCCATTTCCACCATTGCCAGCATTTAGGATCTAGATAGAGGACAATGTAGCAAAGTTTGGCCAAATCATCAGTAAAACCATTAAAAGAAAAATAATACTCCATTTGAGTGACCCAAACCGTAGGATCAGAGCCATCAAATTTATTGACCTCTATGCGGGAAAAGTAGGGTTCACGATGAAAGGATTTGGATTGAAATTGTAGATACTAAGAGGAATCAACAACATCGGGTTGGTCTGATGAGGAAGGACCCGTAGGGAGGTTCAACAATTGATTGACAACAGACTAGAGGGTGGTAAATTGGGTTGTGAAATTGGCTTCAATGGTGTCAAATTTGTGCTCTACTTTGGCAATGTGGGAATTGGTAGAGCCAATATCATATGTCATATGTTTGATGGAGGCATGGGTTTGATTGATGGAATGTTGGAGTTCTTGGTTGTGAGTGATGGCCATTTGGAGAGGGGAAGTGCGAGTAAGGAAAAATGGGTGGGTGGGACCACAAAAAAGGACTTATAAGTGATAGGTACCATGATGATCAGTGCGAGAAGGAAAATAAAATGGAATATTAGGTAGAAAAATAGGGAAACTGGAAAGGAGTCAAGTCCACTAAAACAAAAAGGATAAAAAATGAAGGGTATGATTTTGATCAGGGAGAAAAAGGGAATCCAAAGGAATAGGTCTCAAATAAGTGTGCCGGTGGGGCCACTATACTTGGTGTTTGTTTTGAACTTTTGCGGAGTTATACTCCGTTTTGAAGAATATTGCAGTGACTAAATGCCCAAATTCTTAATAGGAAGAAATGTGTAGTAATTTTGCAACCTAAATGCACGAGACATAGTTGCACGGAAAGACATCTTGTCAGTGTTGTTTTTTGGTTTCTGTCCCAAGGGTTAGGGTATTCAAGGGTTCTACAGATAAGGGTTTTCCCTATGTTATAGCTCTATGATATACGTGTGGGGTCCAACATTAATACTCGACCCAATATCTCAGGGCACCAACTAAGGAGGCCAGACTGTTCCCTTAGTTGTACTACCCAACTACCTAGGTACTAGAGAGTATCTTCCTGAGTGTTGTTCTTGGTGGAACTGTAGTAGTCAGGCAACCGATTAGTTTATCTATGGAGGGATGTGGGAGATCTAGGTCGATCCGTATACAAGTGTTGTCTGATGTGCTACCACTCGAAGGGGTACAAATAGGGGTTACAAGGGTGGCCAACATATGTGTGCTTAGGTACCACTTTTATTTTCTGCGTGTATGAATCCTCGACAGTGGGTTTATGTGTGTAACGAAATATATTTGTATCTTTAAGACATCGAAATACGTCTCTACTCTAAAAATGTAACCCACAATTTTCTGCCGAGGAAGGTACTCTGATACCACTTGTAGTATTCCAGATATAAAATAGTATGAAGAACATAAATAATTAGCTAGAAATGGAAGATAAACAATGATATAACCAGAACAATACCACAATAATACCAGAATAACATTAGAAAGAAAAAATTGATTACTGAGAGAAATGTTCACTTGCCTCTTCAAGGGGGAAACCTCCAAAAGAGCATATCTCTATTATAATAATATCCAAGACAAAACTTCTCATACCCTCTATTATTATTTATACTAAAGCTATCTATCCAAAAAAACAATCTAGAGGAAGATCCTTCTAGAAGCGGAAGCTTCTATTAGGCCTTCTTACATTTGATTTATTCCTCCTTATTGCTAGACCTTATTAATATTGACCTTTATTACATGGAAATATATTATTCTACCCACTTGAGGGGTTAGGTAGGTTAGGTCCCTAACAATCATCATCACTACCACAAAATTCTAGCTAGAGGAACCAACGGAGTTTTAAGAAGGGGAGTGCCTCTTCCACTCAGAAATGTGGGTGAAGAGGACCCCCGTCCATTTCATTGTTGATAGAGGTATCCAGAAGAACCTAATATCAACATAGTCCATCAAGAGGTTGAACCTAATAATGATGTCACATCCTCAAACATACAACATTAGTTTTCTCAACCAAGGACGAGACATTCGCATCAACCAACAATGTCACCTACACTATGACATCAAACCCTTCAAAGACGAGTTAGTATGTGATGCTTCCCCCTTGAATTTTGTGATGCTCTTTTAGGAAAACCATATATGTGGAAGCGTCATGTTGTTTACGAATCTAAGCCCTGTAGTGTCATTATTACTTTGGTAGGTCAACTCTATAAGGTACCAGATTCAGTCTCGAATACTGCAGTGTCTTTAATCTTTGCAAAGCAATTCCAAAAGTTGGTCTCTCATACCAGGAGATTTATTCTGTTTATGTTACGGTTGGAAGGTGAAGGAAAGGTCACTACAACCACCAAAAACTCTGCATGAGGTCTATATACATAGTAGCAACAGGTGGACAAGATAGTATAAGATCACCAAGACGTATTTTCCTCGCCTACTAGGTTTCCCTTGCACTATCAGGGCAAACACTCAATTGATTTGACACTTCTATTATGTTCCTATTGTTTTCTAGATCTAGGTGGATCTAGGTTGATCTGTTTATGTCCGCATTTACCGATAAGTCCCATAACAAAATTGGCGACCATACTGGGGATACGACCTCCTTTTTATTTTTTTCTTTCCGTTTGCCTTTAGCCTTCCTTCCTCTGATAAATTTCATTCTCTAAGTTTGTGGGTGATCCATCTGAACTCCCTAGGTTTGGAAGTTCATTTAGATTTTTTTCTTTCTCCCATTTTTTCTTCAGTTACAGAGATTATCGCACTGCACCATATTGTCAGCCTGCGATGACCCTTATATGTCGCATCCTTCTTGACCAATCCAGTGTGACGACATCGCACTGTGCTCTACTAGTATCCTGAGATGACCTTTTCTTGTCACACTATGTCCCATACCTAGCCTGCGATGACTCCTGTAGATTTTGTTGGAGTGAGTCATTTTGTCTTTTACCTCCCAATTTTTCCTTAGTTTCCTGGGGCGAACTTCCTATAACAGTTTTTGGTTTATCTCTGAGTTTAAATCTTTCTCTTGATTGGTTTTTAGTGATTGAAAGTCTTTCTTTTCATTTTGCAAGTTTTTTCTTGTGATCATTGTCACAAGGATATAATCTCAGATCTTGATCTGAGTGCTTGTTTGACAAAGGGTCTTTGGTTTGCATGAAGTTTTGAATTCATTTTATCTTTCCGGTTGTTTGTTGATTGAGAAACACTTTTTTCTTGCTTATGTCAAAAGGTTTTCTTGTCTTTTTCGTTTTTGTCTATATTACAAATTTGATTTGGGAATTGTGTTGAGAATGTCTTGATTTTCTTTGATTACTTTTTCCTTTCGTCATCACATATCTAATTTTATTTTGAAAAGGAAGAACTGAATTCATTTATTCCTTTTAGAAATCCCTCATAATTTTTTTTTTACATTCGAAATATTTGTAAAGAGAAGAAATTGGAAAATTTTGTACTTCATGATTATTTGGAATTATGTTCATTCGAAATTAAGAAATTGCAATTTGTATCTTGTTGTACTTCAAAAGAAACACCTTCTCCCTACTATAATTAGATTTCATTGAATTGAAAAATTGCATATTCATCTCTTTTTTCATTTTATTGGGTCAAGGTCACAACTTCATCAGTTTCACTTCCATGTCCCTTTTTGAGTAAGCAACAACCTACAAAACACAACATAAATTTAAAGTTTATTAGTAACTTTTATTTTCTAATGATATTTTTCACCAACATTAGCTAGGATAGTGCTTTGGAATAGGTTGTAAGGCACACTCTCCAAAGCATCAAACACACAGTAGTATCTTGTGATAGGGAGAGTTCAAATCCAATTGCTACATGTTGTCATGGGAAGCCCTTCTCACACAAGGGTCAAACCTGAGGTCGCATTAAGACTAGAAGAGTTACTCACCTTCCTTTGTTGGTATTGGTGTAGAGATTGCACGTATTATTCAGGGTGACTTGAAGGTATACCCACAATTATGAGTGGAAGCCTTTCAAGTTGATTTTGGGCTAGATACCCTGCCTTTGCACGTGGATCGGATTGATGATTGTTTCCCTAGGAATCAATGTTGTAGTTGGTAACCTTAGTAGCCTATCTCTCTAGGGTATTTACATGAGGTGACTGTGGAGGGGAAAGTCTTCACGAAACCTATAATCGATGTTGGCCAAACTCACTCGGGCTCCTCGGAGGGTATACCCACGATTATGTGTGGAAGTTTGAGCCAAGGTGTAATTCTGTTAAGCAGGTCGTCAATGTAACTTTTCCACCCGCTTATCCCAACCCCTTCTTGTCCTGATTTCGCGACGCTGGATTTCATCACCAACTAGTGACTTTAAAAGAAGAAGGTTTGTTTGCTTGTTTCGATTCCTAGATTTTATTAGTGAGTGTTGTTTGTTTTCTCTATTTGGCCATATATGTCTTTTTGTTCTTTATTTGGTTTATCCAACATCAGCCTTCGTCCTTCATGTAGGATGCAAGGAATACCCCAGGAAGATCCAAAAGGTTACCGACCTCTGCTTCCTAACTCATCAGAAGGATCTCCTGAGGGAGTAGTCAATAATGAAGTAGCTTCAGAGGTCGAAATCACACACTCTTTGGAAGGATTTGAAGTTGTTTCGGACTCCTTAGAGGCTTTCTGACTCCATGTCAATCCATTATTGAGTGTTGTATAAAATCCACGTATGCTCCAGATGAACTCATCAGGAGAAATTATTGTTGATGAAAATTTTGAAGTGCCTACTGGACCTAACACAGGATCTGGAGTAGAGGATCCACTTTTTCAAAGTGAATCATTTAGGACACTAGTTCACACTGTCGGAATTTCTAATCCTAGTTCTATCCCTTTGATAGTACGTGATATTTATGGAAACCTAAGAGTGAGTCATGATCAACCTATGGCATCGCAAATGCCTGAGACATCTGTTACCTATACGGTACCTTTAGACCATTTCACTGGTACTACCAGTAGTGTCATCTTTGTTTCAGACCAATTGTTAGTTGGTTCTCACTCAATCCTTCCTCTCCATATGGCCCATTCTATTATGACCCCATGAGTTACCACGATTTCTAATGGGAACGTGGTCATCACCCAAGATCCTATTGGGACACCACTTCCACCTAGACCAAATCCATCACTTCCCCCTGGTTATAGATCTTTGAATACTTTTGTTTCTATCCCTACCTAGGTTTCATCCAGAGGTTCTGGAATTTTTGTTCCTCCTGGGTATAACACTGCAACCCAGTTTGTTCCTACACTTGCCGAGATTCTCTCTGGATGACATTATGTTCCTCCTCCACCTTTTCTAGGGGGAAATCATCATCGTATCCCTAGTGGCTTTAATCTAGTTGGAGGCACCAGTCATTCTATCACTTTTGGTTTCCAGATTCCTATTGGAGGTCAACCTCACGCTGGGGGAAAACCCCAGATTGGGGCACAACCTCAACTTGGGGGGCACCCTCAGGTTGGAGTCCATAACCCAATTTATGGACAAAAATGTACCCGTGTTACAAACTCAACCTTGGAATCTTCCTTTCCAAGGAAATATACAATCGTCTGGGGGGAAACATCACCAAGTTAACTCTTTTGCACCCCCTAACCTTGGTCAACCATACCCAGGTTCCTTGAATCCCTCTTGGGGTAAAAACTTTCAATATAATGTTCCTTTCCAAGGGAACATCCCTAATCAACCCAAACCTGTGGGCTATATGCCTCAAAATCCTCCCCAACTGAATCTGTCAAGACTGTCTAATTATTTGCAGACTGCTTATGGTCCTACTGGTATACCTACGGGGCTTCCCACTCAAAGCTACCGGTTTACTCAAGTGAACCAAAAGTTTCCTTTCCTAGCCACTTTGGATTTACCTGATCTGTCTAGGATTTTGTATGATCCTATCTTACACTCTCCTTATTGGTTGGTCATACCGACCAAGTTACCTTCCGAAATTCCTAAATTTTATGGTTGAGCAGGAGAAGACCCAAATAATCATGTTATGAATTTTCATCTATGGTGTTCATCCAAATCCTTGATGGATGACTCCATTATATTATGACTTTTCCAAGGAACTTTCATAGGTTCGGAAGAAAAATGGTACATCGAGTTACCACGAGGTTTCTTTAATGACTTTAACACCCTAGCCATGGCCTTTTTGACACATTACTAGTTGCCAATTCGATACGAGACATGAACCAAAATTTTGAGTTCTTTTAAACAATCCTTGTCCACTCATATTTATGATCACATCCATGAGTGGAGAAGGAGAAGATGTTTGATCAAAGTTCCTCTTCCTGATCAACTATTGGCCGAGTGGTTTACAAAATCACTCATTGGACCTATCGGTCATTATGTCTCCATGGGTGGTGTTGTCACTGAAGAGAAGGATATTAGTCGTGCTCCGTATCTCGATCTCATTTATTCGCAAACGAGAACACTTTACGAATTGATCCCTGACACTCCTCGTCCTTCCACAAATCCTACCCCAACACCCCCAACAACTTCTCATGCTATTGATGGGTGTGATTGGAACCTTTCATGTTGAGACCCAGTGTGTACACGCCAGTCACACCAATCCCAAATCCAATAGTTCTAATGCACAAAACACTCCTATTCCTACTCCTTCCATCAGGAAGACTAGCGAGGTTAATTTTGTTCAATCCACACCTACCGAGAAAAATAAAAATAAAAAGAAAGGGAAGGGTAAGAATAAGGAGGACAAGAATAATAATCCACAATCTGATAAATCCAAAACGCAAACCGATGATGAGAAAGATAAATGTAAACCTCATTACCCCTTTCTTATTTGTGGTGACGATCATTACACGGAAAATTGTCCATGACATGATGAGGTTAATAAGTTCCTTCAAGGAACCAAAAATCCTTCTATGCCTGTCATTTTGTCGCAACCTTTCCCTTCTCAACAGCAGGCCCAATTGGTCGTTCATGTCCAAGCTTCCCCTTCTACCCCCTCTTATGTCCTTATGTCTACTGGTGATTCTAAAAAGAACAAAGTTGCAGTCGCAACTCGAGCCAAAGATTAATCTCCATCAAAAGATAAATTTGATGATATACCACCTTCGTTGGTTCAACATTCTCCTCTAGCTTCACCTCCAAATGATCCTCTTCATCTCAAAAGACCATGTCTTGATACATTTATTTTCCCTCTTCCCAAGGGTGTTGTTTGAAAGTCTGCATTCAATCCTCACGCATGTGCCGCCCAAAACTATAGTATTGTAGAAGACCTTGCACAAGTACCCTCTATGATGTCAGCTCTCGAAGTCCTTCAAAGTTTCCCCGCTCAACAGAAGGAAGTGTTCAAAGCCATTGGTGGAATTGATCTGACTGATACTAATTTAATAATCTTTGACTTGGAAGATCGCTTCCCAAGGCTTCCTCCTCAGTTAGCATTTGAGATCCAAGTTGTTGTTGAAAACAAGAATATCTGTAGAACTTTTATTGATGAAGGAGCATAAAATTTTGTTATGTCCGTCACTTGTTGGAAAGTTATTGGCTCTCCTACCCTCACCGAATCACAAAATACACTTAAGGCCTTCAATGGTACAAGTTTTAAACCTTACGGTGTTCTTTCGTCATTATCTATTACGTTGGAAGGTAAATCGATCAATGTTGAGGTTGAGGTCTTCGATGCACCTCTTGATTATAAGATTTTACTTGGTCAGAGACAGATTGATTCCATGCGCACAATTGTGTCTACCCTTTTCCGTGTATTATGTTTCCCGCACCAAGGAAAGGTCATTACTATTGACCAACTGGACTTCTTTAATTCTGATTCCCATACTAGCAATGTTCCCTTTATCTCAAAGACACCTCCTGGTTATGAGAATGTTGACGTGGGTCTTTTGAAAGATTCAGCTTTGATGGGTACATTTCCAATCCCACCACCTAATATTCCCCCTCCTTTTGATTCCTCTATTAACATGATATCCACCATTGTTTGTGAAACGCCTACATCATATGACCCATGGGTAGTACCTAGCCTCGGTGATTACCTTCCTTACAGTAACAATATTCTTTTAAGTCCAGTCGAATCCACATACCAAGATATTCAATCGGCAACCCCCTCCTCTCCTTCTCTTTGCGATTCATCGTTTGATCTGTTTCATGTGACGTTTCCTACGGATGGGATGATCATGTTAGTCATGTTGATACTAAGAGGGGGGTGAATCAGTATCAAGTACAATTTAAAAACCTTTTTCAACTTATACTTAAACCATTCAATTATATCCAATGAGCAATGAATAATAGTATAAGAGTTACACCAATACACCACAATACACCATGCACAATATATGAG
>ML792811.1:531288-551116 GCA_009831015.1 Picea engelmannii
TAAGTATATCATCCTTCTTCTCTTGTCCATTCAATACTTTAGAACTAGGGAAAGAGTAGTATTCTGTCACTGTTTGTTCCAGATCCAGGTGGATCTGGGGAGATCGGTTTGTGTCCGCACTTACGGATTTATCCTAAAACAGCAATACACAGTGGAAAATTGAGGTAAACAGGGGGTTTTGGAACAAGGTTTGGGTGAAATAACCAATGGAATAATGAAATGAAGTTTTTTCCCATTTTTATTGACTTTTTCACTTTTTCATTTATGTTTTATATATTTCACCTAAACCCTAAAGTCCGAATGACATTGCAAGTGTTTGATTGTTTGCAGATGAAAAATCTAGGAGTGAAACATTGGACAAGGATACACATTTTTTGTTTGTTTTTATACATTTGTCGTTTGTATAGATTATTTTAGGGTTTTTTCAGGAAAAACTCCGAGCTTAGTTTTATTTCTTTCTCATGCTCTTAAATCAATGAGAATGTAACCGAGTATACTTTTGTCTCTTTTTCATACTTGTAATGGTAACACGAAAAACACAATCGATGGAGTATCCTTTAAACTCTTTTCATGCTCCGTAAAAATGCAAAGATTTTCGAGCGACCTTGTTATTTTTACGCTCATAAAAATATCTGAAGAAAACATTTGATGAGCAGTAGGTTATCAATTTTTCGGTCTCATCGGATTAATTTACGAAAAAGGAACTAATGAATTTCTCTTTAATTGTTTTTCAGGCTCTCTAAACATGAAAAACCCCCGATTTTTCTCTCTTTGGACTCGTTAAACAAACATCGAAAGACCCATATGGGACTAAACCACTCCTTCTTAGGGTTCGTTAAACATTCTCCAAGGGACTCGTCTGAAGGATGAGCTTACATCAACAAGAATATGTTATCCTCATCAATCTTGCGTAAAAATAAAGAGTTGCTTGCCATAAATGGTGGGGGAAAATTTGGGAAAGAAACGTGTCTCTGTATCCGAGTTAGTGGCAGTAATAGTCACTCTTGAACATGACACCTCCCTTCATCATTGTATCCGAGTTGGGAAATCCATTTGTCTCTCGTTTGACCATATGCATGTCCATATGTTGGGTCCTCTTTGAGTCAATCCTTCCAAGACAATTGTCGTGTCGTTCATATGTTCAAGAGAATTCTAGCCTTAACAATCCGTCTATCGAGTCGGTCATCTCAAGTTGTAAATATTCTACCATGGTGGCCTTCCTTGTGTCAGTTTCAAATCACTTCATATTCTGATCTACTTCAAATACATTACTTATTTTGTGTCATTGATGGGGAATACATCAAGGCCCTCCTGTGATGAGTCTTTTCCTGTCGACTTCAACTCATTATCCAGGAACAAGACCTAGAAATCATTCAGTACCCTAGAGCCTGCATGATGCAGGAGCATCCCTCACATCAAGCGAGCCAGCGCGTAAGGCAAGAGACAGCTGGACAAGCGCCAGCCTAAATTTTGAAAACACTTTGGGATTGTTGCGCAAAATCTTAAATGAGCCAATAAGATAGAGGCACACTTGTATATGTAAAAGGACCTTGAGACTTTAGCTCTCGTCCTTAGTAGGTAGATGACCTTTAAGATAGTTAATGCAGGTAGATAGAATTTAATTCTAGATTAGACAGTTTTAGAACGCAAGAGGGAAATGGGATATAGACACCCTCATTGTGTATTGTAACATTATGAAGCAGCATTGTTGAAGAGAGCAAGAGCATGCAGAGAGTTGTGTAAGAACACCCATGTACATATATTTGAATTAATAGAAGAAAGCTTGATTCAAATTCATGGTTTTGTGTCTGTTCTTTGTGTATTGATGTTGAATGATATGCTCATGAATGTTTGCTTCCTGTTATACATTTGCTTTTATATGGTGTGTATATGATTTCATGTTTGAATTGAAGTCAGAGGGGGTGAAGGAATAAGTTTCAATTGTTTCTCTATTTGAGCCCGATAATTCGTTCAAGGAGTGCAGTTGAAGTGTCCGCAAGGAGTGCGTTGACAGAGGGTTCAGATAGAGATAACTTTTGTTCTCCTTCACCCAGAAGGTGCAGTTGGGCACAGGAGCCGTGCAAGGAGTGAGCAGGCTGGATAAAGGTCTCAGGGTTGCAAACCTAAGTGAAGCTTTGAAGGACTGCTACTATAGGTGTGCACAGGGTCGAGTGACTCCAACACTTAGTCGTGGTTGAAGATTTTCCGCAAGGAGTGCGTGCAAGAGGTTTTCTTTCTGAAAGACTTGAAGCCTTGGGGAAGCTCAGGAGGGAAGAGGCCTTCGAGACTGTTGGAGAGCAGTGCAGGGAAGCTATGACTGGGATTTCGAAGGAAGCGTCGCAAGTTTGCGTGCAGGTGGACGAGTTCCACGAAGGAGTACTTGGTTCATTTCACAGAAATAATCAAGGAGAAACGGATGGTTAGAATTCTCCGAGGAGAATTCGCGAATCTCCGTGAGACATTAGATCTTGGAGAGGTGTAGGGGAGATACAATGAATTATTACCAAAGGGTTCAAAGCTCAGGAGGGGCAAAGCCGTTGATCAGAGACACGAGAACCATTGGATCTACACGTATATCGTGTATCAGGGTTTCGTGGATTGAAACTCCAAAATATTGCAATGGGAATCATGAAATCGCGATACGCGATAGCTCGACAGTTAAAGGGAATAGAGTGGGTCACAATGGAGCAGGTGAGGGGATAGGTGGCACATCTCATTGGGATCTCGCAGCGAGAAGTCTCGAAACATTGACATCAGGATTCACGATATCGTGAACCCCGAATTGTCGATAAGGTGAAGCGTTGAATAGCCAACTCACACGTGTGTTGGAGTTTTGGCGTATCGGGACTCAGGAGTCGGTAAAGTGAGTTACTTGATATCGCGAGTGGTGAAATCGTGATAGGAGAAGTCCCAACAGGTAAAGGAAGTGTCAGCGTTGACTTGTATCGGGTCTCGGGGATTCGAGAACCAAGCGCTCGACCACTGACCTCGTGAAGTTGTGAAGTCCTATTCCCTGATAAGTAAAGAGAGGGGATCGAGCGAGAATTCTATGGGTGCAGATTTCCCAATAGTGAAATAGAAGGACCGGTTAGTGTTCTTCGGGCTGAGGAAAGAGAAGATCCTGTGAGCGGGCGTGCGTGCGCGTGCCTACGTCAATTTGGTATCAGAGCCTGATTCTTGTCTGTACATTTCAAGCGAGGGAGGCATAAGAGGTAAGGAGCACTCTGATACACAAAATCAAGTGGTATCATAGCACAGAAAGACTCTTTTCTTTCTGTAGTAGAGAATGAGAAATAAAATTCACCATGCCGCCAAGGAGAGAAAGACAATCACCCAATCCAGAGGATAGGGAAATGCTGATAAGAAGGGGTAGGTAGGTAACAGACCCAGTTATGGAGAGACAGATGCATGATCTCCGAGCTAGACTCGAAGACATGGAGGCAACACAAATGCGTACAGCTAGTGCTGCGGATCTGAGTGATTCCGAGAGAGAAGCTGAGGCTGAACGTGAAGAATAAGTTGCAGCCAAAGATGCATCAAACAAACGTTTGATCAGAGCTATTGCCAAGATGGGTTCAAGAGAAAAGATGGACATTCCAGTTTATGAGGGAAAATTGGATGTAGAGGAGCATCTAGACTGAATTAGAGCTCTAGACACATACTTCGACTATGAAGACGTCGAAGAGGACAAGAAGGTCAATCATGCTGTCACGAGATTGAAAGGACATGCAACATTGTGGTGGGATGAACTACAAGCTGACAAACTCTGCAAGGGCAAGCAGAAGATCAAGAGCTGGGATCGAATGATCGCGAAGATGAAAGCGAAATTCATCCTGAGAGACTATCAAATTACTCTGTTCAGGAAGATGCAGAACCTGAGACAGAAGCTGATGACAGTGAAAGAATACACTGAGGAATTCTATAGACTAAACATTAGGGAAGGTCATCGGGAGAGCGATGATGAGAAAATTTCCAGATATATGAATGGCCTAAGATATGATATCCAGGACGAGATGAGCATGGTAACCATCCAAATGGTGGAAGATGCTTATCAGATGGCTCTGAAAGCTGAAGAGAAGATGAGCCGGAAGCAGAGTCAGAGGGGCCAAGGTAGAAGTCATCCCAGAGGCAAATCAGTTGCCCAGGAAAAATATCAGAAGCCCAAGGAGGATTGGAAGTGCGGGTCTGAGCCTAAATGTAGATGCGTAGAGAGAGGTGGAACCTCACAGAGAGGACAACATAATGAGCAGAGAGGAGATTATGCTGACAACAATACTTTTCCTCGTACTAGAGGTAGAGGAAGAGGAAGATGTGGAGTAATTACATGCTTCACATGTGGAAAGAATGGGCACAAGTCTTACGAGTATCCAGAGAAAAAGAAATACATTGGAGAAGCTCACATCACCGAAGCACAGAGGCAGGATGTTGAGGCCGAAGACGTTGAAGGCGGAAGATCGCTTATGATGCGAAAAGTCCTTTTGAAACCCGAGAAGGAGGTGGAGAGTTCAGTCCCAAGGACCATACTTTTTAGGACTGCTTGCAAGACCAAGGACAGGGTATGCAAGGTCATTGTAGACAATGGTAGCAGGGATAATCTCATTTCAACCAAGATGGTAGAGAAGCTAGAGCTGGAGACAACTGATCATCCAAGCCCATACAGAGTTTCGTGGCTATAGAAATGACACCAGGTAACTATCACTAAACAATGCTTGGTTGAATTCAAGATAGGATGATATAATGATAAGATTTTATGTGATGTTATCCCTATGGATGTTTGTCATCTATTACTGGGTAGACCATGGCAATATGAAAGAAATGTGATTCATGATGGGCGAATGAACACATACACCCTGGAGAAGAATGGGATGACACACATGTTGCTTTTGATTAAGGATAAGGAGGTGAAGCCGGAAGTAAACAACACCGTACTTCTCATGAGTGGGAAGGAACTTCTTACAGAGGTGAAGAAGAAGGAGGATCCACAATTCTTTGTGGTCAGGAAACCGAGGATTTTTCTGACTAGCACAAGAGTGGATGATTTACCAGAAAAAATTCAGGAACTGCTGGAAGAGTTCGCTGATATTGTAGTGGACGAATTACCTCGTTCGTTGCCACCAATGAGAAGTGTGAGTCATCATATTGACCTCATACCAGGAGCCAGTTTGCTAAACAAAGCCGCGTACAGATTGATGCCGTAAGAGAATGAAGAGGTTAAAAGGCAAGTCTAGGAGTTGTTGGACAAGGGTTTAGTCAGGGAAAGCTTGAGTCCATGTGTTGTTCCAACAATACTCAGTCCGAAGAAAGACGGAGGCTGGAGGATGTGCACTGGCAAGATAACCATCAGGTATAGGTTTCCATTACCGAGGATGGATGATTTGATGGATTGCTTGAGTGGAGTGAAATATTTTTCAAAGATTGATTTGAAAAGAGGATATCATCAGATTCGCATGAGAGAAGGCGATGAATGGAAGACAATATTCAAAACCAACGAAGGGTTGTATGAATGGCTTGTTATGCCATTTGGCTTAACAAATGCGTCGAGCAGATTTATGAGGTTGATGAATGAACTCCTAAAGGATTTCATCGGGAAATTTGTCATTGTGTATTTGGATGACTTACTGATTTACAGTAAATCAATGGCAGAACACTTGAAGCATTTGTCTACAGTGAAGCATAGGCTACAGCGGGAGACGATGTTGATAAATATGAAGAAATCCTCATTCATGAAGACAGAGCTCATTTACTTGGGATTTTTTATTTCGACAGATGAGTTGAGGATGGATCCAGATAAGGTGGAGGTAATCAAGAATTGGCCATCACCGAAAAATATTTTTGAGGTGAGAAGTTTTCACAGATTGGCTAGTTTCTACCGAAAATTCATCAGGAATTTCAGTGGAATTAGTGCAGTGATGATGGATACAATGAAGAAAAGACATAAATCTTTTCACTGGATAGCAGAGGCTGAAAAAAGTTTTACTCTGTTGAAGAGGAAGATTACGGAACAACCAGTTTTGGTGTTGCTGGATTTCCAGAAGACATTTCAGGTGAAATGTGATGCAAGCGGATTTGCGATCGGGGCAGTCTTGAGTCAAGAAGATAGGCCAATAACATACTTCAGTGAGAAGCTGAATGAAGCAAAGTTGAAGTAATCCACGTATGATAAGGAGTTTTATGCTATCATATAGGCGTTGAAGAAATGGAGGTATTACTTGATCCCGAAAGAATTTGTATTGTATAGTGACAATCATGCATTGTAGTTTGTGACTCAACAGGAAAAGTTGAATCAGAAACACATCAAATGGGTTGAGTATATGCAGAATTTCACATTTGTGATTAAGCATATTTCTGGTACTGCTAACAAAGTTGTTGATGCTTTGAGTAGGAAGTGTTTGTTATTGCAGGAGTTCCGAGTCAAAACGTTAGGTTTTGAGGATCTCAGGGACATGTACGCAGGTGATCCAGATTTTAAGGAAGCGTATGAAGCAGCTGAGAATCCAGTTCTTAGAGATAGAAGCCAGTGGATAGAGTCCATGATCTAGGAAGGATTGTTGTTTAAAGGCAATCAACTGTGTATTATGAAATGCTCCATAAGGGAGAACTTGTTAAAGGAGAAACACAGTGGAGGATTGGCAGGGCATTTTGGTCATGACAAGACATTCGTGAAGCTGAATGAGTCATATTTTTGGCCGGGAATGTGAGCATATGTCAAGAGATTTGTAGACAAATGCAAAATTTTCCAGCATTCGAAGGGAAGGAAGTAGAATGTGGGATTTTTATCAACCATTGCCCATACCAGAAAGGTCGTGGGATGCGATAAGCATAGATTTTGTATTGGGGTTTCCAAGGACACAAAGAGGTGTTGATTCAATCTTTGTGGTGGTGGATAGATTTTCCAAGATGGCACACTTCATTCCATGCCAGAAGACCAGTTATGTGACTCACATCACGAACTTGTTTTTCAAAGAGGTCATTCGACTTCATGGCTTGCCAAGGAGCATAGTTTCAGACAGAGATATGAAGTTCATAGGGAATTTCTGGAGGACCTTATGGAAGAAGCTGGGAACTAACTTGACATTTAGTTCAGCGTATCATTCGCAGATGGATGGATAGACATAAGTGGTCAACAAAAGTCTGGGAGACTTGCTGAGAAGCTTGGTGGCAGAACACCATAGCCAGTGGGACCATATATTTCCGCAGGCAGAGTTTGCGTATAATGACTCAATCAACTGGAGCACAAGCCAGAGTCCATTCCAGATTGTATATGGTATGCAACCGAGAGGATTTTCTGAACTAAGAGATTCAGAACAGACTGTGACTAGGAGTGTTAGTGCAAAAGAATTCGCTGAGGCGATGAAGAAACTTCACAGTCAAGTGAAGCAGCGGTTGCAGAATTCAAGTCAGGAGTACAAGCGCAGAGCCGATTAGCGGAAGAGACAACTTCAGTTCATGGTTGGTGATCTGGTTCTGGCACATTTGAGGAAAGAAAGGTTCCCGAGAGGAACATATAACAAGCTGAAGATGAAGAAAATCGGGCCATATAGGATCCTGAAGAAGTTTGGGACAAACACCTATGAGATTGAATTACTCGATGGGATCGGAATATATCCGATATTCAATATCTCGGATTTATACCCATATAGAGTCGAGGAAACAGGAACTGGAACTGAGTAGCCAGTGATCTAGTGGACGAACAAGATGCGAGTTGCAGATAAGATGCATATGGAGTGCATACTGGACAAGAGAGTAAGTAAAAGGACCAGGCGAAAGCAATACTTCGAGTATCTAGTCAAGTGGAAGAATCATCCAGTTGAAGATGCCAGCTGGGAGACTGAAGTGGAGATACAGAAGCATGGAAAGACCATGTAGAAGCTCATGGACAGGAGCCCATGAAAGTTTTCAAGTGAGGGAGTATGATACAGGAGCATCCCTCACATCAAGCGAGCCAGCGCGGAAGGCAAGAGACAGCTGGACAAGCACCAGCCTAAATTTTGAAAACACTTTGGGATTGTTGCACAAAATCTTAAATGAGCCATTAAGATAGAGGCGCACTTGTATATGTAATGGACCTTGAGCCTTTAGCTCTCATCCTTAGTAGGTAGACGACCTTTAAGATAGTTAATGCAGGTAGATAGAATTTAATTCTAGATTAGATAGTTTTAGAACGTAAGAGGGAAACGAGATATAGACACCCTCATTGTGTATTGTAACATTATGAAGCAGCATTGTTGAAGAGAGCAAGAGCATGCAGAGATCTATGTAAGAACACCCATGTACATATATTTGAATTAATAGAAGAAAGATTGATTCAAATTCATGGTTTTGTGTCTGTTCTCTGTGTATTGATGCTGAATGATATGCTCATGAATGTTTGCTTCCTGTTATACATTTCCTTTTATATGATTTGTATATGATTTCATGTTTGAATTGAAGTCAGAGGGGGTGAGCGAATGAGTTTCAATTGTTTCTCTATTTGAGCCAGAGAATTCCTGCAAGGAGTGCAGTTGAAGTGTCCACAAGGAGTGCGTTGACAGAGGGTTTAGATAGAGATAACTTTTATTCTCATTCACCCAGAAGGTGCAGTTGGGCACAGGAGCCGTGCAAGGAGTGTGCAGGCCGGATAAAGGTCTCAAGGTTGCGAACCTGAGTGAAGCTTTGAAGGACTGCTGTTGTAGGTGTGCGCAGGCTCGAGTGACTCCAACACTTAGTCGTGGTTGAATATTTTCCGCAAGGAGTGCGTGCAAGAGGTTTTCTTTCTGAAAGACTTGAAGCCATGGGGAAACTCAGGAGGGATAAGGCCTTCGAGACTGTTGGAGAGAAGTGCAGGGAAGCTATGACTGGGAGTTCGAAGGAAGCGTCAAAAGTTTGCGTGCAGGTGGATGAGTTCCAAGAAGGAGTACTTGGTTCATTTCGCAGGAATCATCAAGAAGAAACAGACGATCAGAATTCTCCGAGGAGAATTCGCGAATCTCCGTGAGCCATTAGATCTTGGAGAGGTGCAGGGGAGATACAGTGATGTATTCCCAAAGGGTTCAAATCTCAATGGAAGCCATTGATCAGAGCCACGAGAACCATGGGATCTACACGTATATCGTGTATCAGGGTTTCGTGGATTGAAACTCCAAAATATTGCAATGGGAATCGCGAAATTGCGATACGCGATATCCCGACAGTTAAAGGGAATAGAGTGGGCTATAGTGGAGCAGGGGAGGGGACAGGTGGCATGTCTCATCGGGATCTTGCAGCGAGAAGTCCCGAAACATTGACATTAGGATTCGCGATATCGCGAACCCCGAATTGTCGATAAGGTGAAGCGTTGAATAGCCAACTCACACGTGTGTCGGAGTTTCAGCGTATCGGGACTCGGGAGTTGGTAAAGTGAGTTGCTTGATATCGCGAGTGATGAAATCATGATAGGAGAAGTCCCAACAGGTAGAGGAAGGGTCAGCGTTGACTTGTATCGGGTCTCGAGGATTCGAGAACCGGGCACTCGACCACTGACCTAGCGAAGTTGCGAAGTCCGATTGCCTGATAAGTAAAGAGAGGTGATCGAGCAAGAATTCTGTGGGTGAATATTTCCCGATAGGGAAATAGAAGGACCGGTTAGTGTTATTCGGGCCGAGGAAAGAGAAGATCCTGTGAGCGAGCGTGCCTGCGTCACAGCATGCCTCAATTGCAGGTTTCTTTGCTTTCAACAGTGGGTTCAGATCATTAACCCCTGATTGGAATATTCTATCGAGCGTTCGACTTCAACTCATTTATTCACATTCGTTGGATTGTACTAGGGTACCTTGGGATTCATTGACATCAATGGTGATTTCCCTTGCACTTGTTAACAATTTTCATTCATGACCGGTAATCAAGTGGTTTCTACCATGTTCAACTTCAGCACCTATAATCGCATGGTTAGATTCGTACTTAGGGATGATGAAAATGAAGACCTTGGATCATGCCATTACGGTCTAGGTTACGACGGAGTATTCATTATTTTTATTGACACATAGATCCACTTTGTATATCTCGTGGCTATCTCCAAATTTGAATTCTTTATAGCATAGATCCACAGTGTATTCTAGGTGGCTATGTCGATTCACGATGACATGGATCCACAATGTATGTTTAGTGTCCATGAATCACTTGAAATTTTTGTAATCTGATTATGGGAATGCCTACCTTGGACAATGGTATATTATTATTTTGATGCTTGATTGTTTCCAGGTTCTCGATCGATGTGATTCTTGTTTTCGACACACACATTCTACAAAGTATTTCAAGTGTCACAAATTCCAGTCTCATACTTTGGAGGGAATTCTGTTACACATTATTTTTCTCACCCCAGTGATCCATCGAAAACATGTGTTCAAGTTCCCAAAAGGAGCCTCTCTTCATGAGGAAAGTGACTAAGTTTCTCTTCTCCAAAACTCTATTAAAGAAGGTCATCGTAGGCTACCCCATACACAGGATGCGACGATGCATGATTGTCTCCCTCTTCTATAAGTTGGATTGCGACATCTCCATAGGCTTCTCTACAGATAGGGTGTGGCAATGTCAAAGGACTAAGAAAAGTTTGAGTTTCACAAAAGTTCTAGAAGGGGATCTTCTAGAAGATGAGGTGGCATCCGTATAGTTGGGATATTACTGGCTTCTCTAATTTGGTGGGATCATCCTAATTTATTCAACCATCTCTCTTTCCATTATATAAGGAGGGATTTCTCATGGAAAACGATAAGGTCAATTAAGGTTGATTCAAGCAAGATTAATATTGAATAGGCTAAGAATTGGATGAGGAATTCTACTTCAGTTCATACTTGAGGGCTTCATTTCAGTTTATCAAGTCATTGTGGATCTTCTTCATTCAAGGTCAGAGCAAGTTTGTATGTTGGAGAAAAGAGTCATCGAGAGGGGACCTTGCAACATCAAGGATTTGGTTGTAATATCCACTTTCATTTTAATATAATACAATGATATGTTTCTTTCCCATAAAACTTATCTTGTTTTATTGTATGATTCCTTGATCACATGCATAAGTTCTTGTTGAATATATTGGATTGATTTCAATTTGGTTGGCTTGTGTTCCCTTGCAGATTCAATATCATAGGAGCACTGGAGTGGAGCTACGATGATAATGGAAAGAGGAAGAAACATTTAAACAATATGTTTCCTATCTCTTGTTAGCTAGTAAACTCAATAGTTAGAGCTTAGGGAAACTGTCATATTCTGTTTTGTTTTTTTCTAGATCTAGGTGGATCTAGGGAGATCTATTTATGTCCACATTTAACGATAAGTCTCATAACAACAGGTAAAGATTCCAATATTTTGGATACATCATGGATGAGGAGGGTCTGCATGTGGATCCAACCAAGATCCAAGTCATCTGCGATTGGTTGGCCCCAAAGACACTAGCCGAGTTTCACAACTTCTTGGTCCTGGCCAACTTCTATCATAGGTTTTTTTTGGGGTTCTCTCATATCGCTTGGGCCCTAAGCCAAGTGACCAAGGGTGGAATGAAGACCAAGTTTGCTTGTTTGATTTTGTTTTTCTTAGCACCAATCCTTATTCTTCCAAACCTGCAACGACTATTTCATATTGAGATAGATGCATCAAATTATTCTATCAATTCATTCCTCACTCATCATGGGCATCTAGTGACATCTCATAGTGAAACACTATATGATATTGTTTGCAGATACGCCACCTATGAAAATATATGTACTCCATTGTGAAGGTGTGTCGAAAGTGGAAGAATTACATTCTATAGAAGAAAATGGTCATCCACACTTATCACAGGCCTTTGGAGTTCATGCAGACATAAGGAAAGTTATAGAATGACCTCCATCAAAAGTAGTCCAACTACCTTCATCAATTCCACTTGAACATCAAGTACAAGAAGGGAAGCACCAACCATATTGCATATTTCCTCAGTCGACCCACAATTTTGGCGCTAACCACAGTTCTTAACTCATGTGTGCATGAGACATATGGGTGGCAATTTTGGCACCCTGGAAGAAGAGCATCATATCCGAGGCCATCATTGAGGTCTTCTTTAAATGTGTTTGGGTTCATTTTCGGATCCCACGGACCATTATTTCAAATTGTGACAATAAGTTCCTAGGTTATTTTTGGTCCATCCTATGGTCGATGATGGACACCAAGATGACCAAATCGACTTCCTTCCAACCACAAAATGATGGGAAAATATAGGTGGTCAACATGATGGTTTTCCATATCCTGAGGATGTATAATTCCAAATATCCATCCACATGGAATGAGATCCTTCCTTATGTTTAGCATGGCTACAACAGATCCCTCCATAGCTCTATTGGCCACAACCCTTTTCATGCATGCTTCGTATTCTAGCCATTGCCCCCCATTGACGTAGATTTTCCCATTGCAACTACATAGGAAGAGTCCTCCCATGCTTAGACCGAGGATGATTGAGCATCCAAATTTGTTGAGAGAATATAGAACATCCAACAACAAGTTTATGACATTTTTCAGAAGTCCAACAACAAGTACGAACAATGCGACGATCAACATTGCGTACCACACAAGTTTCAACTGGGAGATAAGGTATGGTTGGATTTGTAGAAAGAGTGCCTCATAGGACCCTATCGAAAGCTCTACCCACTCTGATATGGGCCTTACACCATCACCAAGTATTTGGGTGAAAATTATTTTGAATTAAGTATTCCCGCTTTCCTTATGTTTCACCTGGTATTTAATGTGGAACTACTCCTCCCATATTTTCCACCTCTCTTGGACACTTCAAACACAACGGAGCACTTGGCCCCTATAGAACTCAATCTTGGCTGCATTGAACAAGATAAAATTTATTGGATCATGGACACAAATAAAATGGAAACCCTCCAGTAATACATCAACCTTTATCGAGTCGTCAAAGTAGGGCAAGTTATTTACCATGGCAAGTGGCTCACCAGTAGTCAGATTCAATAGATGTTTCCCCATATGATGGAGGAACTTGAAGCAATGGAGACCATTTTTTCCTAATGGGGAGGATTGATCCAGGTAGATACTGGTGTCCACCCACTTGTTCCACTAATTTATAATGGCTCCACATCTTAGTAGTTTTTCTATAGTTTTTCGTGTCCCAAACTTCTGGGGCCATTTTGAGGGCCTAAATGAATGTTTTTTGTCTCATAAGCACCTAAGATGTACATAAAGTCATATGATATTCGAAATGGTATTTGTACGCCTCGACTATACCTTTCTAACGAGGTACCAAGCACTCCAAACTAAGATAGTATGAAAAATTTGCTCCCCCGGGAAGTTGACATATCAACTAACCAGATTAGGGCCCAAAAAACTATTGGAATTTCATCTTTTGGGGTTAGGGTTTTGGGTGTTTAGGGTTTTCTCATTGATTCTTTATGTCAAAGTCCTTTTTGGCCTCTTTTTAATCAACTTCTTGTGAATGGGTGTTGTTGTCGCATCTCTATCTTTAGAGACAAGCTACCACCATCCTAACTAGCTTATGTACTTTGCATTTTCACAGTATTTTGTATTCCCCAGAATCATTAATAAAATCTCAATTTAACTATATTATTATGTTTATTGAAACATCTCTGTATGTTTCCTTGTTATATGTCTTCCTTAATTTATTTCTCAAAATAAATTAGATTGGAATACAACTTTCCTTTCATACACTTTTCTAATATATAAATCTGTACAAGTTTTGAAAATAATGAAAATGGAATATTTTGATACAAAATATATCTTTTGTATTTTTGGCACAACTTCCACATTAACATTGGAATCGAGTTATCCTTATATAATTCAAAATATATTTAAGATGAATAAAACCATGATGTATACAAATTTTCTAATTCCCCAAAACAAATTGTATCAATTTTGAAAATGTTAAAAATATATCTTTTTTAACAATCCATGTTTTCTTTTGCAAATCATTGCCAATTTATGTATAATTGGGAAAATCTTATATGAAAACAATATCTATGAAAGAAATTTCCAATGGTCCAAATATCATCAATTCCAAGTTTGATGTAAAAAGCTACAATGAAAAATTACTAAAATTAATGTCAAGAATGAGTGCCTTGTTAAAGGGGTATAATGTAAATACAGGAGGTGGTGAAGGGGTGGATATTTGAGTCATTGATAAATTCATTTACATTTATTATTTTTACAAATGTATACAAACATTAATGTGTATAAAGTACTTTATTTGAAATGAAAACTCGTTCACATTTATTATTTTCACAATGTCTAAAATCACCTTTTTTTTTAGTTGTTTATATCAATATCGACGTAATTACATTTTCATATTTTAAAATCTTGTGACTTTACTCATGTTTATCTTTAAAAATATACACAAGAATATTAAAGTATGTAAAATAGGGTAGTCCCATTCAAGTTTGGAAAAATATCATTGATGGAAAATTCCATACATTTTGATATTCTAAAACCTTAGTGATTTTTCACATTTTATCTTTAGAAAGATAAAAATATATCCTAATGTATTAGGTAAAAATATATCCTAATGTATTTTAATTAGGTAAAATTGGGCTTAGAGAAGTTTGACTTTTTTACAAACATCCACAAATTTTAAATTATCATTTAACATGTAATTACCTATAATATAATTAATAAAGAACCCCTAACTACAAGATATAAAAAATTATCAGTTTGAAAAAAGCAAGATGTTTTAAAACAAATTGTTATGGAAAATAATAAAATTTTTTATTTTGTGAAAGAATCTTAAGAAAATATTAACATATAGTTGGAAAAATACATATCCAATTTTCAATAGTGATCCAGATTGGATCATTATATTATTTTTCATCTATCTCGATGTTTCCAGAGTGGAAAAAATTGGAGGAATCAACTTGTAGGGTCATTTTAGTGGCAGGTCTTAGTTTGGAAAATTGGGGTCTAGAACCTTCGAGATCCATTTTGAGGAATTCAATAGCATTTTGTGGGGTTATGGTGTCTAGAACTTATGAACACCTGCTTGAAAATGTTATACACTCCAAGACCTTTCCAATGGTGCAAACCATGCTTCAACCAGAGTTCATATGCAAACATTATGCCTCCCACAAGTTCACTATCATGTTGACCACCATGGTACAAGAGGATGACATGTTATCCCCCATTACACATGCATATGGGGCTAGCCAGGTGATGAATTGCAAGAAGAATATAGAAGTTTCAAAACCTTACCACAATTGAGGGTTGGGAGACTAAAAAATATACCCCTATATGGCTATCGAGTTATGTTAAATATCATACCTCTAAGAGGAGATTGGGTTTCATTCTATGTTATTGTATTTTATTATATAAAAGAGAAAAACAAATGAGAGTGTGAAATTAGAGAGAATAACAGAGGGGGTTAATTTTCTATAGCACCCTAATAGGCTACGGGTATCAAGTAACTCCATAAAGAGTGCCTTCTCCTTTTTGCTTGCATTACTTCCATGCAAGAGAAAAGAGAGCAGAGCAACCTCACCTTCTTGCTGGGTTTTCTCACGTAAGGAATTCCTGGAGAAAATATTTGTGTTATCTCATGGATGGTGTGTGATTGTATTTTATTTTTCTCTATTTTCCACATTTTATCTATTTCATGCATAAGCAGAAAATCAATAACTAAATATTCTGGAATATAAAGGAATTTAAGCTTCAGAGTGTATATTTCAGTTTAATTTATCAGATCTGTTGTGACGAACTGTTCCAGTGGAATATCCATGGTTGTTTCCAGATCATAATGGTACTAGGGAAGTTTTTTCTTTGGTTATTTGTGGGAAGTTACATGATCAAAGAATCAACTTAAAGAGAAGTTGAAGAAACCCTAGACATGGTGGACAGTTATATTCATAATAAACCTCAAGATCCAGTATAAGAGATATTTGAGAGGTTGGAAGCATAGGTCACTGACATCAGTGGCAATACGAACGTCCTCATGGTGGCTCTAGAAAGAAATATCATATTGTTTTAAGATGATGGAGGCTCTAAATTACATATCATATCGGAGGGGAAATCGAGAGATCGGGAAGGATCAAGAAAGGAATGATGGAAATAATATGAGAAAGAACAATTGATTTCAATTGTTGTTAACCATTTAGTTTCTCTATTCAATATGGAAGCTAAAGTGGACATAAAACCATACTAAGGTGAGATCGATGCATTAAAACTTAATCATTGGTTGCAACAACTAGAAGTTTATTTTAGTGTTCACCATATAGATGAAGGGAAGAAGATTTAATTTGCGGTATTGAAGTTAGAGGGACATGCTTTAACTTGGTGGGAAAGCCACATGGAAACACTTAGGATTGAGGGTGATCAACAAGTAACTACGTCATAGGACTTTAAAACCATGATCAAGTATCGATTCTACCCTATCGAGTATTTAGATGACCAGTGGATCTAGTGGCATTGCTCCAGAAAGAGGCAGGTGCAAAGTGTACAAGAGTACACCATTGAGTTAAAAAATATGGCCATCATGCTGGGTATCTATCCCAACAAACCAGATGTACTCCTCAAGTATATGGGGTTTTACACAATCATCTAAAAAATAAGGTGATTCTCTTCAAGCCTAGGACAATGGATGAGGCATGTGTACAGGCACAATACCTGGAAAGCATATGCCAAAAGAAGTGGAAACCAAGTGGTTTTAAGTAGAAAGAGAACCAAGAAGCTTCTAAGGAGGGGAAGAAGAAGTGAAAAGGGGGGAAATATAATAAGACAACAACCACTACACATTAGTGCAAACATCCCAACAACCATTGCAATCATTACAACATTGATGGTCACACTGAGGAAACATTTTGGAAACTACATCCAAAGCTAAACCCAAAGAATTGCAAGAAGGATGGAAAGAAAAAGATCCCCTTTCCATAGATTCAAGTAATCAAGTTGAAATTATCTCTACAAATAGCTCTTCACATATGTGTAGAAAGAGGTGAGTCTGAGTAGCCTTCATAACCATGAAGAGAAGGAGATGGCCAAGCTCTTCCAAATAAATATTTAGATCAAGAAGACCAAGATAGATGGTTTGTTTGACTATAGTTCACATGCTAATTTCATAGCAACATATATAGTTAGTAAGCCTTTATTGGAGGTTCATGATCATCATAGCCCCTATCCATTAGGTCGGGTAAGCAAGGATGCAGAGATAAAGGTAATGAAATGATGTAATATAAAATTTTCTATAAGTGTTGATTTTATTGATGAAGTAGAATCAGAAGTAGTACCTATTGTTGTATCTGTAATAATTTTTGGAAGCCCTACATTTATATGGGGGATTCTATATTCATGCAAAGAGATAACTAGTACCACCACATCAAGGATGGAAAATCCTTCATCATCAATGCGCACAAAGTAAAATCAAAACTTTCACTAGTAAGTGGAAATCAAGCTAAGAAATTGATTAGTTCTAGCAAGAAATATGTTTTACTTTTTCTAAGAGAAAATCAGTCTGGTGAAGAGTCGTTAAAAGTAAAGACATTCCTGGAAGGGTGTACTAGAAAAATGAATTGGAAGATTTATTGAAGGCATACATGGGATTTTTCCAGGATCCGAAAGGGATACCACCTAAGAGGGAAGTGGAGTGTGAAATCCAATTATTGGAAGACTCCTGGAATAGTACAAGTGTATTACTTTGTTATGTTCTTTTCCAGACTCCTGGGATAATATGGTTGTAGAAATTGGTAGTACCAATCAATTTACATTTAACTATGAGGAAGCAGTCACATCCTTGTTATGAAAAGAAATGAGGAAGAAACTTATGGATAGTCATAACACAAATGCTTTATCTATAAGTGGTCTTCCACAAGATAGAAATAAAAATAAGTCTTTGAAGGGGGGGATGTAAATCTAAAGGTAGATCAAAATCCAGAGGAAAATGTTGGAGGAAATGATGGAAATGTCGTAAATCTAGGAATTATAAGAAATTTATTCCAAGTCTAATAATGTTGACAAAGCAAAGGGATTTGATGATGCCTCTTCCACATAGGAGTAAAACTACACATAATAAGGAGGTGATATTTACATGGTATTTACAAGTAAACATGGAGATCATGATGTATCATTGATTGAATCATGTGGATAATTTCCTATGAATCTTCACGGGGAGTGGTTTAGTGATTATGAAAAGTATGATGGAGGTGATGTATTTCTAGGAGATTACTTGACATCCAAAATCATGGGACGTGGAAGGGTTAAGTAGTTGCTTAAAGATTGAAGGATGATAAATCTCCCCAGAGTTGTGTGCATTCTATATCTAGCCAAGATCCTAATATCTAAAAGTAATTTGTATGATGTAGGTATGGATAATTTAATGGGAAATGGAACTTGAAATATTGTACGAGGAGAAATGGTGTTGATGAGGGTAGTTTTGTGTAGAACTATGTACAAGTCATTGGGAATAACTTATATTGATAGGTGTAATAGTTCTATTGTCCCTAAGCAGATACATCAAGAATATATGATCCATACTATCCCTAGAAAGAATACCATGATGTGGCATCAAAGACTGGGACATATTGGACAAAAGGGCCTTCGAACACTACACAATAAAGGTATTGTTGAAGGTATTTCTAATTTGACCTTGGATTTTGATTTCTGTGAACATTGCGTATATGGTAGACAAAATCAACTAATATTCCCATCTTTTTCTACAAGAGAAAAGGGTATCTTAGAGTTGATACACAATGATGTGCTCGGAACCTTGCTTGTTGTATCACTAGGTAAATCTATGTATTATGTTTCATTCATAGATGATTTATCAAGGAACACATGGATTTATTTTCTTAGAAATAAATATGAGGTATTTGATAAATTTAAAGAGTTCAACGCTGTAGTAGAAAATCAGACAAAAAATAAAATAAAGGTGTTGAGGATAGATAATGGTGGAGAATTATGTGGGTATGAATTTGAAGGTTTCTATAAGAAGTGCGGTATAGAAAGGAAAAATAATACTCCATACACACCTCAAAAGAATGGGATTGCAGAAAGGTTGAACATGTTGTTGATGGAAAAATCAAGGAGCATGTTGATGGACCTAGGAAAAACAAAAATAATTTATTGTACCCTTGGTCTCCTACTTCACTTGTGAACCCAAGGTTCGTACAAACTTAAGAGGTGTTATGCATTGTATGTGTAGTATTAAATTGTTGTAGCAACAAATTGATAAATATCAAAGGCTATGTATGTGCAGGAAATCAAATAATATGAATAAATTCTAACTTAATTACTTGAAGGAAACACACTAAATTGAAAGTGAAACTTGTCTAAAGTGAATAAAAATAACTTATTCTACTGCATCAAAGATTACTGAATCATGAAAGATAAATTGAAGAAAATTATGAATCTAATATGAAATTATGATAGAGAACCGTGATAAAAGTAAAAGTTGTGAATTATGACAAAAAACTATAATGGAAATGAAACTACTCTAATGCAAAAGAAAAATCATATAATCCTTTGATCATTATCAATACAAATGTGATTTTTTTGTTTATTGATGCTTCCTGTTCGACAACACAGGTATTCCAACAGAGGACGAACACCTTCAGTAACCACTCACATAACCAGATCAAAGATCAACACACCGATGTTTTCACGTGGTAAAACCCCTACGGGGAAACATCCACGGCCCCAGCCAACGCGGCCACTTGGAGCAGTTTATTAATTCAAAGAAAAAGATTACAGATAGATTTTACAATAGAGTTTCTCACAATCGATCATCGCAAATGACCCTCCATGCTCTTTAAATAGATATCATGGACCAATCGGGTGTTAAGCCACGGATCAATGGCCGTTAAGATCGAGGAGAGTATGAACCGTCGAATCACTCTATGTC
>ML792811.1:569815-580969 GCA_009831015.1 Picea engelmannii
GGAAGATGGACAATTGAAGATGGAAAAGATACACACTAGCCAGAATCCTGCAGACATGTTAACAAATGGAGTAACCAGGGAGAAACTGAGTTCTTGCTCAGTTTCAGTTGGTCTTCAAGAATGAAGATGAAGATGAGAAATTTTCCATCTCCAAGAAGGTTCAGAGTCCAGCATATACAACATCAGTGGAGTTGTTGAGATCAGTCTCCAAGTGGGAGATTGTTGGTTGTGGAGCCTGATTATCTTCCTGATTCAGAGGTCTTTGCTTTCAGTCGTGTTTATACCCCATGAAGTATTTACACCCCAGAAGTATGTACACTCTTCCATGCGGGGGAGTGCAGAGGGGGGGTACCCCCTCTGCGGGGTCCGGGGGGTCCATCCCCCCGATTGGGGGGTCTAGGGGCAAGCGGGCCCCCAGCGGGGGTTCGGGGGCAACGTCCCCTGAAGCAAAAATTGCCTTGTAAAAGTATATTGTAATTTCATTGCAAATCTGGACCGTTCATTATAAGGTCGCAGATCTAACGGTAGAGATTATGTTAGGGTTTTTTGCCCTAGAAGGCAACCCTTTTTTATGAGGGAAATGTATTGCGGCTATGAGGATGGTGAATATTGTATTCTGAGAGAGGAGACTGTGAGAGAAAGAAGAGGAAGTTACAACGGGTTTTGCTGTAGGTTGTATCCCTTCATTTGCTGGATAATAATAAAGGAAGGACCTGGCAATTTCTCTGGTGGACGTAGCCCACACTGGGTGAACCACGTAAATCTGTGTCTCTCTTGTATTGTGTGTCTTCTGTGTTTTGTTTCTACATTTGTTTTATTTTATTGCTCCGCGGTCCTGTTTTTCTAACAATTGTATCATTGTTGTATACATGTTGGGATTGCCTATTGTTAGGATTTAGAGCAGGTTGAATAGGTATTTGAGATTGCTTAGGAGGAACACTACTTGGATTAGTGTTATTTTGAGGAGGAGGAGGCAATAATAAAAGTTGTTGGAAATTTTGTGGTCTTCAACCAAGTCATGGTTGACTCCACTGATTTTGTGGCATGCTAGGAAAAGATTGGTTTGCAGAAGGAATTGGAGGTCCCTAGTATTGACAAGGGTTTGGATTAGTCCAAGGTGATGGGTTATACCATGTTTGAGGAGGCATTTGAAAATTATATGCATTAAAATTTTCAGCAGGATCGAGGTTCAAGCCTTTTTGGAAGGGTCTTGGTGGTCCCAACCTCCTTTGATTGATGAAGTATAGTGACTCCACATTCTCTAATACTCCTCGAAATGTAGCTTTCAAACCTAGAAAAGAAGGACATTGTTTAGGTGGATGATTTTCTTCACATATTCCACAAACATCTATAAGGTCTAAAGGGAACTCATTTCTAGGATGATTTTTAGTGCATTTGGGACAATATACAACCAATGCCTTCTATGCTTGCTCGTGTTTATTATTAATCTACATTGTATCCAATTGCATGGCTAAATAGTGTAAAATATTAGTTTTCATGTCCTCTATTAATCCTCCTAATTCGTTCTTTATATTAGTTGCAGGGTTGGAAGATGGAGAGATCAAACCTCGTGTCATGGATAGTGAAGAAGAAATATTTGAGTTCCCTATTCATGAATCTAATGGATAAGGTAAGATGAAAAATATTAATCCTTCTACTTTACCTCATTTTCATGGACTTGTCTCTGAAGATCCTTATACTTTCTTGTTTGATTTTGCAATTGTATGTAGGACATATGATTATACCACCAATGAAAAAAATCTCGAACGTTTTCCTTCTACCTTGAAGGATTCATCTCTAAGATGGTTTATGAGTTTGTAAGGGAATTGTATCACAACTTGGGATCACATGAAAAACACCTTCAGTGAAAGATGCAGAGATTATTATATAGCAATAGATACAAGGGATGAGAATCTCGAAATGACACAAGGACCTTCCATGAAATCTTCTAGTGTTTCAGGACCAAGCTCTGGATTCCTTGGACCTGTTGTTGTGGTGGGGGTTTTTGGTAAAAAAATTCCTTTTCTATCTGTAGGTCTTGTCATTCATGAAATCAAAAAAAAGTAAAAACTTTTCTCCTTTTTTTTTCTTTTTTTAGGAAAATAACATGCAGAATTCAACACCTCCCTGACAACAATACCAATAAGTGATGGACCCAGGACTAGAAGCAATAATTTACTATAACCTTGGTCTCATACTTTACTTTTCAACCCAAGGTTCATACGAACTTAAGAGGTGCTCTGCGCTATATGTGCAGTATGAAATTGTTGTAGCAATGGTTTGAGAAAGATCAAAGGCTATGTATGTGCAGGAAATCAAATGATATGAAGCAGTTCTAATTTAATTGCTCAAAGAAAACACACCAAATTAAAATTGCAACTAGTATAAAGTGCATGAAAAGAACTTATTCTACTACATCAAATATTATTGAATCAAGAAAGATAAAATGAAGAAAAATATGAATTTAATCTAAAATTATGACAGAGAACTGTGATAAAAGTAAAAGATGTGAATTATGACAGAAAATTGTAATGGAAATGAAACTACTCTAATGCAAAATAAAACCATCTAATCCTTTGATTGTTATCAATACAAATGTGCTTTTATCAATATAATTTCTACAGGAGGTAGAATGAAGTCTAAAAAGGTAGTGTAAGTCTTGAAAAGCATTGAAAAACTATAATATAAAATAAACGAAGAGAATATATGGTTCTTAGCCTTGCGACCAACTTAGAGATGCTTCAAAAGGTTATTGAACATTTCTATAGTATGTTGCTACAACTGGCCAGTTAGACAAAATCTTTAACATAAATGGATTTTTTTTTTTTTTAACAGAAACGGTTATAGATTATATTAATGAGGTGGAATAGCCACAGATCCGATTACAAAATGGCCTCGAATTTTTTCGGGTCTGTCTTTCTGAACCATTCTACTTCTATAGCTATAGACTAGTGAACTGAACTAGTTCCTGTACGTCTTCTAATAGAACTAGATTAAATTTAAGTGTCAAAACTCCAGTCACTGTTTCAGCATAAGTCGCAGCAATGTTTCAGCATATGTTTCAACACTGTTTCAACAGTTGTTACAGTTGTGTTTTAGCATATGTTCCAGCACTGTTTCAACATATGTTCTAGCGCTGTGTTTCAACATCTGTTACAACACTGTTTCAGCATATGTTCCAGCACTGTTTCAGCGTGTGTTCCAGCACTGTGTTTCGGCATATGTTCCAGCACTGTGTTTCAACATCTGTTCCAACACTGTGTTTCGACATATGTTCCAGCACTGTGTTTTGACATATGTTCCAGCACTATGTTTCAACATCTGTTACAACACTGTTTCAGCATATGTTCCAACACTGTTTCAGCGTGTGTTCCAGCACTGTGTTTCAACATATGATCTAGCACTGTGTTTCAGTATATGTTCTAGCACTGTGTTTTAGCATATGTTACAACACTGTGTTTCAGCATATGTTCCAGCACTGTTTCAGCATATGTTCCAGCACTGTGTTTCGGCATATGTTATAGCACTGTTTCAGCATATGTTCCAGCACTGTTTCAGCATATGTTCCAGCACTGTGTTTCAGCATATGTTCCAGCACTGTGTTTCAGTGTATGTTCCAGCATTGTGTTTCAACATATGTTACAACACTGTGTTTCAGCATATGTTCCAGCCATCCTTCGCACAACCATCTACAATTTTTACACGCTGCTGTCCTTTTCAAGGGATACAGATTTTTGTTGGGTCTTCGTCATTTATGCATAGATCTCCTTGGGCCAGGAGGCAACCTTTGTTGGCTAAAGCATCTGCTTCTTTGTTTAAGTCCCTAAGTATATGGTAGCAGTTGAAGGAGGTGAAGTCCTGGAGAGTGTGTCTTAGTCTTTGCAGGTTCTTATTTAGTCCATCATCTTTGAACTGTCCTCCCGAATGTATCATTTTGATCAAGATTTCAGAGTCTCCGAATGCTTGTAGATTCCAGTGGCCTCTTGCCTTAGCTATCTTAAAAACTTTTATTAGACTCACGATTTCTGCTTGGTTATTAGTTCGTTGTCCAAGTCCCCAACTGAAGGTTTCTAACGTTGTCCCTTCGCTGGAGTAAATGATTCCTCCAGCTCCAGCTATGCCAGGATTGCCCTTGGAGGCGTCGTCGAAGAATTCTGTAGTTATTCCTTACTTCTGCCACCATCTTTGGAAAGTGTGATTATTGTCTCTTAGCCTCCATTTTGTTTTGGAATGGGGTTTTTCAATGCTTTGGGTCCTAGAAGTGAGCATAGGGTTATCGAGCCAATTCTTTTCTTCCTGCTGCAGTGAGATATCTGTTTTGTGGGCTTGAGAACTCAGAGTTTCTAAGAGGAGACCTTTTACTTTCACTGCTACCATACTGGGGGTCCATGCTATGTTATTGAAGATTTGCTCGTTTCTTGCAAGCCAAAGTTTCCAGCACACATACTTAGGGATGGAGATCCAGATTCTGGCCCAAGGTGTTTTCATTGAGAGCGAGGGATAGCAGTCCTTCCAGTTTGTGAAAAGATCTACAACAGAGATGTTCGAGGGGACAACAACATTGAGACCATGGAGGTTAAGGAACCAGACTTCGTTTGCAAATTGACAATCTACAAACAAATGGTCAGATGTTTCCATTGCTTCTTTGCATAGAGCACATCTGTGAGGTCCTGCAATGTTTCTTTTCATTAATTTTTCACCAGTCAGGACCTTTTTGTGAATTAGAGTCCAGAAGAAAAAATTTACCTTGGGGATCGCTGTAGAGTCCCAAACGTCCTTCCAGATTTTCGTTGGGGGTGGTCTGTCTTTCTGGCGTTGAAGCATAGCATAGCCTTTGGCTATAGAGTAACTCCCTGTGGGTCCCCAACCCCATTTGTCTTTTTCGTTCATGTGCACTGGTGCTGCATCTCGGAGCTCTGCTTTGAGCGTTTCAAGCTGTTGAAGGAGGCGATTTGGAACATTGCCGAAGTGGCAGTCTGACTAGGAGTCGTCCTCATTCCATTTTGAGATATCACTGATCCTCTGTATTCCTCTCTGGGCAAGAAAAACACAGATTTCGTTCAGGCTGGCATTTGAGGGAAGGAGCGGCTTCCCCATTACCCGGTCTGTCCATAGGCAAGTCCATCTGCCATTTCCAGGAACTTGGTACAGATCCTGCGTGAAGATTCGCATCCCTTTGAGGCATAATTGCCATAGCTGCGTGCTTTTCCTGTGGAAAGCATTTTGTAAATTTCAGATTTGAGCTCTGGGAATGTATTTGTGCAGGAGCGTTTTACTTATAGGATGAGAAGGCTCATTGTGCATCTTCCATAGGATTTCGCATCCAAGGCCAATGTTAACACGAGTTGGATCTCTAATCTGGAGCCCGCCTTCTCTCATGGGCAACTTTGTTGTTTCCCATCTGACCAAATGGAACTTGTGTTGATTCCCTTTGCCACCATGCCACAGGAAATCTCTCAGGAACTTGTTGATTTTCCCAGAAATTGATTTGGGTTCCAGGAGATAAGCTGCTTGGTAGATCGGCAGTGAGGAGAGAGATGCCTTTATCAATGTTAATTTTCCTTCGTGTGTGAGCCAGTGTCCTCCCCAGGCATCAATTTTCCCTTTAATTTTTGTTAGGACTCCTTCCCACAGGTTGAATTTATTGATGCCCAATGTTAATGGCAGCCCAAGGTACTGTATCTTTTCCCAATCTGCATACCCTTTGAACCCCAAGGTGCTAGCAATCCTTTGGATTTCATGTTCTGTTGCATTTCAACTATAGACAACACTTTTCCTTTCTCTTATCAAAGCTCCTGACACATTGCAGTAGTTCTGAAGTGTGCTCTTAAATGCAAAAGCTACTCTATTTGAGGCTCCTCCTAGCATAAGAGAATCATCCGCAAACAGAGCATGATTAATAGGCTTGAGGTCCTTCGTAATTCTCAGGCCTGGGACAACTCCTATTAACCTTTCCTGCTCCAGCTTCCTGCTGAGTGAATCTTCCATTAAAATGTATAGAAAAGGGGAGAGAGGGCAGCCTTGCCTCAACCCCCTCGAAGATTTGAAAAACTCTGTTGGCCTCCCGTTTACCAAAGGTGATATCCATGGGCTATGGGTACAGGCTTGTATCAGGTTTACAAACTCTTGCTCAAATCCAAATGAGAGTAGCACTTGTTATAGAAAGGTCATCTTTACTCTGTCGAAGGCGTTAGCCATGTCTAACTTGATCAACATGCCCTTCTCTTTTCTGAGTTTGCTGGAATGCATAGCTTCCTGAACTAGGATCACATTATCCAAGATATGTCTCCCTTTGATGAATCCTCCCTGCGATTCTGAAATGAGTTTGCCCAACAATGGCTTTATTCTGTTTGCAAGGAGTTTTGCAATTATCTTATAAGAGGCGTTGCAAAGGGAGATTGGCCTGAATCTATCAAAGGAGACGGGGTTTGTTTCTTTCGGGATTAAAGTGAGGAAAGTTGAGTTGGTGGCACCTCCCAATTTTTCTTTCTGTAGGAATCCTTTTATCATTCTCATAAGATCAGATTTGATTATATTCCAACATATCCTGTAAAAATGAATAGCGAACCCGTCTGGCCCTGGAGCTTTGTCAGGGGCCATGGTCCAGATGATTTTGCAGATTTCTTCTTCGTTGGTTGGGCTCAAAAGTGTTGTGTTATCTTCTTTTGTAACCAGAGCCGGGATGTTCTTGAGGAAGTCCTTTCTACCTTCTTTGTTATCATCATTCTCTTTGCTGTAAAGATGATGAAAGTGTGAGACAGCAGCAACCTTTATTTGATCTATTCCTTTGCAAATCTTCCCATCATTGGTTGTGATTTCTGAGATGTGATTCCTGGAGAGCCGGGCTTTGAATTGGTGATGGAAGTAAGATGTGTTTCTGTCCTCGAATTCCAACCATAAGCAGCGGGATTTTAATCTCCAATATTCTTCTTCGATTCTGAAGGAATGGTAAGTTTTACTTTGGGTCGCTTGCTCCTTTTCCAGATCTGAGTTAACAATTTCTTTTACTTCCATTTCGTTTTGCAGCTTTCCCAACTGCTACACTAGCTCCTTTCTTTGGGTGTTGGGATTACTTTCTGGTCTTTTACTCCATTCCTTGAGAGCTGTTTTTGTTATTTTATGTTTTTGTTCCCAGAAAAAATGGGGAGACCCAATTACTGTAGTGACCCATGCCGTTTGGACTGTCTCAAAGAAACCACTCTTTTCTTTCCACAAAGAGCTGAATCTGAATGGGATTGGGCCTAAAATTTCTTCATCCTCTAACAAAAGCAGAATGGGTTTGTGGTCCAAGGTAAGCTTGGGAAGGATGGATGTGGAGATTAGCTTCCTTTCCAACAACAAAGTGCTTTGAACCAAGAACCTGTCCAATCTGGCAGAAATATGTTCCTCCCCTGTCCTATTATTGGTTCAGGTGTAGAGCCCTCTGCGTGGTTTAAAATCCATTAGGTCCCACTGCTGTATCATGTCTTCTACTACATGTATCTGTTGGTCCTTGCTGATCCTTCCTCCCCTCTTTTCTTTTCCATTCATTACTAGGTTGAGATCTCCAACAATGATTATATTGTTTGGGGAAATTAGTTCTAGATACTCAATTAAAGTTTTCCAGCAGTCTTTCTTTTCGGATTGCAGAGTTGGTACATAAAGATTGAATAATGCAATGGATAACTTACTTACTGTATGCTTCAGTTCCATGTAGCTCCAATGCTGAGTGTTGAAGGAGTTGACACGGCTGAACTGATCTTCCTTCCATAGTGTTGCTATTCCTCTGGAGGATCCCCTTGAACTGATTGCTTTCCCTGCATTCTTCTGCCATTTTTTTTTGCTGATCTCTAGAAGGGATTCCCCTTCGATTTTTGTCTCTTGG
The DNA here is from genome assembly GCA_009831015.1 of Picea engelmannii. NCBI lineage: Eukaryota > Viridiplantae > Streptophyta > Pinopsida > Pinales > Pinaceae > Picea > Picea engelmannii. The sequence continues at coordinate 577,680 of ML792811.1, forward strand.
AGCATGAGAATGTCTGCTGGTTCCACTTTCATCAGGTCCTTAACTGCTTCAATTTTCGTCGAGTTCCCCAGACCTCTACAGTTCCAAGAGACGATTTTCATTACTTACTAGTGGGGGTGGATGGGCCTCCTCCTTTTTGAGACCTTATCCTTGTATTTCTACTGATTGAAATTTATATGGTGGGTTGAATTCCTTGGGTCTTTTGTCTTTCTGCCTCTTCCTCCTTAGCTTCTTTACGGGACTTCCTTCCTGCTCTTATGGCTGGTGTTTCTGAGATCTCATCCTCAGAGGAGCTTACTGGTTCCATTATTTTCTTTCTAGCTATGTCTGCATATGAAGGTGAGGGGGCTGCCTCCATGGATCCTGTTGTTTTCCCTTGTTCCCCAGTGTCTTTTCTTTTTGAGGGGGATTTTGGGTGTACCCTGCTTTCCATAATTATATCTGGTTCTTCTGTTTCCTTATTGGGATTTTCTGCTTGCGTTGCTGATTGCGGCATGGGATTGGGGTTCCCTTCAGGTTTCTCTTGCTCCAGTAGCCCAGGGTTGTCACTCTTCATTGGTCCTTTGTTTCTAGATCATACTTTCCATGTTTTCTGAACTGTGATCCACTGGTTTGTTTTCGCATTCTCACTCTCCTCTTCATTTTTTTTTTTCAGTGTCGCGCGAAGTGGCCATATCCATGGCAGTGCCGACATTTGAAAGGGAACTGTTCATAGTCTAGCTCCTGGATATGCGTCCAATCTGTCGCGGTAAGTTTGATTGCCTCTGGTAATCCCACTTCCAAATCCACCTCCACGCAGATCCGAGCGCATGAGTATTGATCTTTCCTTGGTGCTTGATCGATGTACCATCCGAGCTTGTTGTTGATTGTGTGCAGTGATTTTTGGCTCCATCAGTGCAAAGGGAGATGTGGTAGGTGAACCCACACTGGAACATTGGATGGCACATCCTGAGATGGATCGAAATCTGGGGTCCATTTGTTCAAATATAGCCCCTGGGGTCCCATGAAATATGGGCCGTTTCTGAAAATGAGGTTTTTATCTTCAGGGTTTTCAAAGACGAAGACAAAGTAACCTTTCCCTACGAAGTGACTCTTTATCCCTTATGAGATGAGCGGGCTCCAGTTCCTCTGCACCCAGGCATCAACGGATTTGGGAGAGGGCCAGAGCCCGGTAAATTGCCCGATAAGACCTCTGTCTGCCAGATTGATTGTTGACCTGCAGGTTTCCTCTAATGGAAGTTCTATGCTTGGGATGCAATCCAGTTTCTTGACAAACTTCTGTTGTGCTGCTGACGACGGTCTTTTGGAAACCGCGACCACCAGTTTCCTGAAAGCATCGATCTCTGGCAAAGGGGGAGAGGTGGGGACGGATCCCCCACCAGCATCCATGGCTGGGGGATCCCTGCTCGCTGCTCGCTGCGCTGATCTCTGCTTAGGTCGCGCTCCACTTTCCCTCTCGCTCCTCACGCGTGAAATTTTTTTCTTTAACATAAATGGAAATTTAACATGCAAATCTAAATCTAAATTTAATAGAAAATGAAACACTATCTAACAAACAACTACTATGCATGAAATTTATATAAATAATAAAAAGGGTCCTTGAGCCCTCTTAGATGGGCCCTACCCAAGAAGCACAAGGAACCTAGAAAGAACTCTTAATAGATTAAAGGAAAAACCATTTTATTCATAAATATCAGTAGTACATTAGTAACATCAAAGATCTTAGTCTTCAACAAAAAGTCTTACAAAACAATTCCATACAATGCTTCTCTAGAAATTTGTTATTTTTCTCCTTGACTAGAGGCCTATATATATAACTAGCAAGTTCGACCTCCTTTACTAAATCAAGGAGAGTGATGAGTAAATGAGGGATATCATACATTTACATCTATATTATTGAACTGTTCTTTATTAGAAGTTGTCATAAATTCACACAGAGCACTCCTGGAGGTAGGTGTAGACAATTTCCCTTGATCTTTGGCTAGCAACCCACTCGAGCAAAACAAAATACCATGTTTCTAGGAGGTTGGCACCCTTGAATCCTGTATTTCGACATGGTTGGTGGAATCCATGTCTTTTGCAAAACGAATTACTGCAAAAACGTATATTAGACACAAAAATCCACCGTAATCATACATTAATTAGACAACATAAAAAAATACTTATGACTAACTATTACATAGGGTCAAAAGATAATAGTAAGTTATTTTGTGATGGAAAATATGTCAAAGATGAGCCTTTGGAATATACAATAATGAGGATTATCAAATGCTTAGTGTTGTTGAGTTAGGATAGGAATTCTAGGTAGAGGCAGTGGGTACTGTATGTTACCTGGTAAATAGATCACTCTCATCAACATTGGTGGAAAAAACTTTGCATGAGGTATTGACTGGTATGAAACCCTCTCTTGCAAATCTCAAAGTTTTTGTTTGTGATGATTATGTACATGTTCCAAAGGAAAATAAGAGTAAGTTGGATAATAAAGCTAAAAAGTGCATCTTTATTCGTTATAAATATTGTATGAAAGGTTATAAGCTTTGGAACCTAGAAAATAAAAGGATTGTTTACGGAAGGGATGTTGTTTTTAGAGAGGTTAAAGATGTTCCCAAACATGAATTCCTACCAAGGAAAGAATAACCTAAGAAAATAGAGTTTGAGTTGGATGATGCAAAATATGAATCAACGAAAGAAGACGAATAATAATAAGAAGAACCTCATACTCCTGTATTGAGGAGATCAATGAGGGAAAGAAAGAAACTAGAAAGGTTTATTCCACCTAATGTTTGTGCTAATTTTTCTTTATCTATTACTAATGATGATCCCAGAACTGTGAGGGAAGAAATAAATTCAGAGGATAGTTAAATATGGAAGAAGGCCATGGTTGAAGAGATGGATACCTTGGATAAGAATCAGGCATGGGATCTAGTTGAGTTTCCAACTGGTAGAAAGGTCATTGACACCAAATGGGTGTTTAAGAAGAAATTAAATGTAGAAAAAAAAGTGGAAAAATGATCAATATTATAATAATATTTAAATATTATTATAATATATATAATTTCAAAAATATTTATATTAAAATATTTTTATAATCTATAAATTTTTCCCTCCATTAAAGCTTCATAAACTATTCCCCCAAAAATATTTTCCTGTGATAAACCTTGAAAAACATTATTAAATTTAAACACTAATATAATATTGTGCTCTAGTTCGAAAGTGTTCACTTAAAGTTAATGATTTGTCAAATCAAGGGTAAATTACTAAGAATATACGTGCTAATTAGTGCTCAATTA
>ML792811.1:584582-608636 GCA_009831015.1 Picea engelmannii
GCATGAAGCTTAGAAAGAACTATGGATTTAATTTGTGAATGATTACGTAAATAAAAATGACCTTTTTAGCAAAGCTCATCATTGTGCCAAGAGTACCCTGGGGAAACTAGAGAGTTGGCTTGCAATGGTTGGATTAGATGCGAGATTTTAGGATCATGTAGCCATTCTTGGAGAACTTCTTGGAGTCAAGCTGGTACAATGAAGGAGAGGTAGAAAAGGGACCCTTCATCTTCATATTTTCTAGAAAGAGCATCAGCAACCACATTTTCTTTTCATTTCTTGTAAATGATCTCATAGTCATAACCAAAGAGCTTAGTCACCCATTTTTGTTGCTCTATGGAGGAAGGTTGCTGGTCTAGAAAATACATGAGGCTTTGATGATCTGTCTTAATTTGGAAGTGTTTCCTCAGGAGATAACGACGCTAGAGATACACTACATGAAAAATAAACAACATTTCCTTTTCATATATTGATTGGCCCAAATGGCATTCTAACAATTGCTTGCTGGTAAAGGCCAAAGATATTCCTTATTGTATAAGGACGGCTCCAAAGCTAAACTTAAAGAATTGCAAGAAGGACGGAAAGAAAAAGATCCCCCTTTCCATAGATTCAAGTAATCAAGTTGAAAGTATCTCTGCACATAGCTCTTCACGTATTTGTAGAAAGAGGTGAGTCTGAGTAGCATTCATAACCAGGAAGAGAAGGAGATGACCAAGCTCTTCCAAATAAATATTTAGTTAAAAATATATCCTAATGTATTAGGTAAAAATATATCCTAATGTATTTTAATGTATTTTAATTAGGTAAAATTGGGCTTAGAGAAGTTTGACTTTTTTACAAACATCCACAAATTTTAAATTATCATTTAACATGTAATTACCTATAATATAATTAATAAAGAACCCCTAACTACAAGATATAAAAAATTATCAGTTTGAAAAAAGCAAGATGTTTTAAAACAAATTGTTATGGAAAATAATCAATTTCTTTATTTTGTGAAAGAATATTAAGAAAATATTAACATATAGTTGGAAAAATACATATCCAATTTTCAATAGTGATCCAGATTGGATCATTATATTATTTTTCATCTATCTCAATGATTTCTAAGTGAAAAAAATTGGAGGAATCGACTTTCAAGGTTATTTTAGTGGCAGGTCCCAGTTTGGAAAATTGGGGTCTAGAACCTTTGAGATCCATTTTGAGGAATTCAATGGCGTTTTATGGGGTTCTAGTGTCTAGAACTTGTGAACACCCACTTGAAAATTTTATACACTCCAAGACCTTTCCAATGGTGGAAACCATGCTTCAACCAGAGTTCATATGAAAACATTATGCCTCCCTCAAGTTCACTATCATGTTGACCACCATGGTACAAGAGGATGACATGTTATCCCCCATTACACATGCATATGGGGCTAGCCAGGTGATGAGTTACAAGAAGAATTTAGAAGGTTGAAAACCTTACCACAATTGAGGGTTGGGAGACTAAAACATATACCCCTAGATGGCTATCGAGTTATGTTAAATATCATACCTCTAAGAGGAGAATCGGTTCCATTCTATGTTATTGTATTTTATTATATAAAAGAGAAAAACAACTGAGAGTGAGAAATTAGAGAGAATAATAGAGGGGTTTAATGTTCTATAGAATCCTAATAGGCCATGGGTCTCAGCTAACTCCATAAAGTGTTCCTTCTCCTTTTTGCTTGCATCACTTCCATGCCAGATAAAAGAGAGCAGAGCAACCTCATTTTCTAGCTGGGTTTTCTCCCGTAAGGATTCCTGGAGAAAATATTTGTGTTATCTCATGAATGGTGTGTGATTGTATTTTATTTTTCTCTATTTTCCACATTTTATCTATTTCATGCATAAGCATAAAATCAATAACTAAATATTCTGGAATCTAAAGGAATTTAACCTTTAGAGTGTATATTTCAGTTTAATTTATCAGATATGTTGTGATGAACTATTCCAGTGGAATATCCAATGTTTTTTCCAGATCATAATGGTACTAGGGAAGTTTTTTCTTTGGTTATTTGTGGGAAGTTACATGATCAAAGAATCAACTTAAAGAGAAGTTGCAAAAACCCTATACATGGTGGACAATTATGTTCATAATAAACTTCAAGATCCAGTAGAAGAGATATTTGAGAGGTTGGAAGCACATGGCACTGACATCAATAGCAAGACAAACCTCCTCATGGTGGCTCTATAAAGAAATATCATATTGTTTAGAGATGATGGAGGCTCTAAATTACATATTAGATCGGAGGGGAAATTGAGAGATCGGGAAGGCTCAAGAAAGGAGTCATGGAAAAAATATGAGAAAGAACAATTGAGTTCGAGTGTTGTTAACCATTCAGATTCCCTATTCAATATGGAAGCTAAAGTGGACATAAAACCATACTAAGGTGAGATTGATGCATTGAAACTTAATCATTGGTTGCAACAACTAGAAGTTTATTTTAGTGTATATATGTTCTGGCTGGTGGCCTACATTCTAGAATTTCTCCAGATAATTTGGCTATAGTTTTGACTATTTCTTGCATGATTTCTACTTTTTCATTCTTCTCATGTATATCTATTTTTACCTTGCTCAACTTTTATTGGAGTTTATGGTTCTCAACATTCAACTTCTGATTGTAATATGCTTTCTGCATAGTCATAATTTGGAACTTCACTTGCACGAGTTGGAGTTATTGTTCCAACTCTTGAGAAGCCTCTTTTTTAATATTTCACTTATTATATATTCCCACCCTTTTCCACTTGATGGCAACAACCTTGGCTTTCTCTAGTTCCAACATGGATGCATACATAAGTTTCTCTGCAACAATTTTATTTTTAGAGGTTCCTTCTACTGGTCTCTCCTCTTTCATCACAATATCCTCTTGAGGTTCTTTCCCATTTATTTATTTTATCTATTTAGGACTAGGAGAGTCTTTAACTTATTCTACTTGGGGTGTGATAGTGAGTGGAAATGATGGCATTAGGCTCTTCTTCTTCCAACTTTTGATTATACTACTTGACCTCCCTCTTCTAGGATGCACCCATTCTACAATGGATATTTTCACAGGACTAACTGTAGGGGTCCCAAAAATAGTTAAAACATCTTCCACCTCTTTATCTTCTTCATTTATATTATTTTTATTTTCTTTCATTTGTTGTTTTGAGTTCTTGGGTTTGGTGAGTCTCTCGAGTTTCTCTCCCTTGTTTCTTTCTTCCTCACTCATGGATTCTTGGATTTTTTCAAAATAATGTCTGTCCATATTGATGGAATCTTCCCACAAATTTCTATGTTTCAAGATTCTAAGATCATCAAAGACTATTATATTGATGAGGCCATGGTGTGCTAGGAACTCTCGCTTCCCTCTTTGTACCTTTAAACTCATTTCTTTGAGGGACTAGTCAAGAAAATGGGGAATACTCAAATTTAGTTGTGGTTCTTGATTTGGAAGATGCCTAAGATGATGCAATAGTCTGAAAAGATAGACATATACCAGACTCATCCTATCCTCACAAGTAATGTATTTGATGATGTGATATTCAACCTCCTGCCAAGGGTGAGAGAGGGTTTCCCTTTTTATTCCATTTGTATCTTCATCAGGATTCTCATTAGGAAGGAAAAATTCCTTCTTGGCATTAATGGCTTATTGAATTTATTCTTTGTCCCAAGGAATTTATGAGGGTAGTCCAGAGACTTTGCTAATGGAGGCTTCGTTAACCCTGAGGGTTAGTCCTCTAATTGTAGTTACAAATTCCTGATCTCTTATGCTATGAAAATTTTGGGAAAACTCCATGGATACCTCATCATCAAACCCTCTTAATCTCTCAAAATAACCCATCCATTCACATTTATGGAAATTTTCACTATCTCAGGATTGTCATAAAACTTGGAAGTCTATGTTGATTCTCTTCTCTTAAATCCTTCTCCCGTGATTGTTTTTTTGGATGATGAGTAGGGAGGAATGTTGGTTGAAGCTTTCATATAAAATAATAAAATGTCTTGCTTCTTATAAGTATAGTAAGTGGTTATGAATTATTCCAAAAATGAGTTGTTATTGAAAGGAAAAGACGAGATGAGGTTTTTATAAGGCAAATTCTCAGTCGATATATCTTCCTGCAATCGTTCCTATAGAAACAAGATTTTACAGGAATTGTGTAAAATAAATTCTACAGGATGTATTTTAATGAAGCTTGAAGTATTTTTTTTAGTATGGAGATGATTTGACTACAAGTTCATCAATTTGTTGGGATAAGAGAATTTAACACATGGAACATGGGTACAACTTTGGGACATAGTCTATAGGACTGTAACCTATGGAAAAAAAGAAAAATAGGATTTCTCTAGGGTAGGTTTTTGCTTGTTGTTTAATGATAATGAAATTTCCTAGCAACAACCATGAGTCAAAATACAAAAAAAAAAATGGAATGAATGCAGCAAAATTAAGCGATAATTCTTTGTCTAGGGTTTCATGGTTACCTATAGACTGCTAGAACTTAAAAATTATTTCCTTGCAACGTCCTCTGGCTGTTTACTTTCATTATCCTCTTCTCCTATGTACTGAGATTCCCAACTAGTTCCACTCTTCTTCTTCAAGTTCAAAATGGTGCTCTGATTCATTGAACTATAAGTTATTTTCTTAAATCGTTGGCATAACTATTGTCTTGTCACTGCAATACAACAACAGTCGAGTTGTATTTATGATCCCCTCAATTCGTTCATTTTCTCACTCTCCACTTGAAACATTCAAACTCCATATGTCAAATCGAATTTGACATGAATTATGCCAACCCCACTGACAAGATGTAAAAAAACTCATTTTTAGAACCTTTCATACTTTATGAATGCTTCAACATGTATAATATGCATATATATGAATGTATGCAATTTAATTAAATGTAGATAAAGTCGATAGTTATGTTACTTTGTTTTCCTTTTGTCATGCACATTAATATTTTTTTTGCAGGTGGCTAGAGGTGGTTTCTGTTCATGTTGATGCTTGAATGTTTCTTTCAATATCATATATGCAACATTCTAATATATGATGACCTTTAATTATGTTATAGGATACAAAGTATCCTGTACATATATTTCTTCTTTTCAAAATATTTTCTACAGGATACAGATTATCCTGTAGAAGTTTGTTTGTATAATTGTCAGGTTGTTCTAATTGGAAAGGATGGCTGGAGAATGTGTTTCTTTATCTGATATTGATTATTTCACTATTTTTTTGGTCTTGAGTAGTTTTACTTTCTTATTATTTGAGAATTGTCCCTTTAGATTGTCTTATGGAATCCTACAGAATCTTGGTAGAACAATCTGATAGGATTATTTTGCTTAAAAAATGTAAAGTGAGATGGATCGAATATGGAAAGTGGTAGGTATGATATGGATGAAGACCATGGATGATTTTTTTTTATAGGAAAAGAATATGTGAATAATGAACAATGATATAAATGAATAAGGAAATTCTTAATGTTGATACTAACTGTTCATTCTTGTTTGTAAAAATGGTTGCAGTAGTGAAATCCTTGGTACATACAAAAAAAAAAATGTTAGTGTGAAAAATATTTTATTATTTTTTCTCATATCTAAGACTTCCTCCATTGGAGAGTTTCACCCTCAAATTTGTCCTAGATTCCTTTGGAAGGTTTTCATCTAGGATTTTTATTATTGTTTTTTTTTTTTTTTTTTTCTCAAATCTGAGACTGCCTCCATTGGAGGTTTTCAACCTCAAATATATCCTAGATTCCTTTGTAAGGTTTTCATCCAACATTTTATTATTATGTTCTTCTCTTTTTTCATGGGGATGGATTGAGAACATTATTGTTATCAATCACATCCAGATTTTGTTTCCTCACTGTTTCTATGAATTCTTTTCTTGTCATGGGATTACTATATGTATTTAGTCTAAACTCATTCAATAGTAGTGGTATCCCTTATTCATCAATTGTTCTTCTATGTAAAATCCATTATCATGACATTTTTCAATGATATAGGTCCCTAGCCACCTTGTCATCAATTTTCTTTGAAATCCTTAAACCTTGAGTCATATACCAGAGCCCAATCCCCTTATTTTAATTTTATGTTCTTAATATTCTTATCATGCCAGTATTTCCTTTGTTGTTGCACCAATTCAGTGTTGAAGAGGGCTTGTATACTATACTCATCTAATGCATTTAGTTAGTCCAATCTTTCTTTTTTTATGATTGCAAATTCATGTCTAATTTAGTTGTTATCTCAATGTATGATCCTCAAATTCTATAGGAAGCATGGCTTTCTTACCATAAACTAATTCAAAAGGGGTAATCCCTATTGTTGTTTTCCATGTAATGTTATATGCCTATACTGATTCAGTGAGATATTTCTTATTCATGCTCACTATTTTAGTGAGGATATTTTCTAGCTCTCTGTTTGTGACTTTATCTTTCCCATTTGTGTGGGGGTTGTAAGGTGTTGAATTTCTGTGAAGGATGTTATGTTCCCTCATGATTTCTTCAAAAAGACTTGATGTGAATTGGGGACCTTGAACTGTGACTATTTCCCTCAGATAACCAAACCTTGAAAATATGCATTCTTGTAGGAATTCTGCAACATTTGATTATGTGGCATCCTTCATGGATTTTACTTCAGCCCACTTTGTCAAATAGTCTGTGCATACCAAAATGTGCTTCTTGTTCCTCGATGGAGGATCAATTGGGCCTATGAAATCCATGATCCACTTGATGAATGGTTCTAGTGAAACTTTGGATTGTAGAGGAATCTCAATCCTCTTTGTTGGTTTTCTCATTCTCTAGCTTACATCAAAATGTGAAGTATATTGTTGAGCATCTCTATGTAGTGTTGGCCAATAATATCCAACTTGTAAGATATTATAAGTTTCCCTCTTCGATACATAATGAAATCCGCATAGTCCATAATGGCAAGCATGTAGTATATTATGCACCTCATCTTTCCTTATGAATATCCTCAAAATATGATCTGGACATAACTTGAATAAATATCTTGAGACCCAAGTGTAAGATGGAATTTTCCTCACAATCTTGCATCTCTCCTTGTAGGATAAATGTTGAGAAACTTTTGTTGTTGTAAGGTAATTTTCCATATCATAAAACTAGCGGGTTTGAATTGATATGGAAAACAACCGCTCATCTCGAAATTGGTCATCAATCATGCCCTCTTCAGTAGGAATGGTCAATCTAAACAAGAAATTTGCATCCACATTCTATTTGCCAGGATTTTCAAGTATTTTTAGGTCAAAATGTTGTAATAACATAACCCATCTAATTATTCTACCATTAATATCAGCTTTATTCATCAAGTATCTAATAGAATCATGATCTGTATGCACACAAACTTTATAGCCTATCACATAATGTCTAAATTTATTGAGATCATGTACTATTGCTAAAATTTCTTTCTTTGTAATAGTATAATTCATTTATGCACCAGCTAAATTCTTTCTTATGAAGTAAATTGCATAAGGTTTATTGTCTTTATATTGTCCTAAGACTTCTCCTATACACTTTTCTGATGCATCAATGTGAATGTGGAATGGAAGACTCTAGTTGGGGCCTTGTAAAACATGGGTAATTGTGAGTTTTTCGTTGATTGTTTCAAAATCTTGTTGACAATTCAGAGTCCAACAATATTCAACATCTTTGGACAACAAGGTGAACATGGGAGAAGCGAGTTTACTAAAGTTTTTAATAAATATCCTGTAATATCCTTCATGTCCTAGAAATATTCTTACATCTTTTGTCTTCAAAGGGATAGGAAATGAGGTGATAATTCTGATATTTTCTTTGTCTACTTCAATCCCTTTGGAGGACAGGTAATTTCCTAAAACAATCCCTTCATTCATCATCATATTACTTTTTTCATTACTAAGAGATAGATTCATTTATCTACATCTCTAGAGAACCTTATCTAGATTGTCGAAGGCTTCATCAAATCAATTACCATAAGGGGTAAGGTCATGCATATATATCTCAACTTTATCATGGATGAGTTCCCAAAAGATGTTGAGAATTTCTCTTTGAAATGTGGTTGGAGCATTAAATAATCCAAAAGGTAAGACTGTGTATGAAAATGTACCCCATGGGAAAGTAATATTTTTCTTGTCATGATCCTCAGGGCTGATATGAATTTTATTGTATCCACTAAAACCATCTAGAAAGGAAAAGTATTGCTGCCCAGCCAAGACATCCAAAAATTGGTCAATAAAAGGTAAGGGAAAGTGATATTTTCTAGTAGATTTTTTCAACTTATGGTAATCCAAACTAGATGGGAGACCCATTCACTTTCTAATATACGATATATGAATCCAACATCAAGTAAGTTTTGAAATTCTTGTGTAACTATGTCTTTCATTGCAAGATTCATCCTTCTTTGTGGCTTCCTAATAGGTTTTCATTCCTCTTTTATATAAATGTGGTGGGTATAGATAGAACGATGGATGCCTTTCATGTCTTTATAATCCCATGAAAAATATTCAATATTTATTTTTAGTACATCTATCAGTTTTTGTTCCTGCTAACTTATGGGTTTGTTGTTGATTTTGACTATTTTTGCAAGGATGGTTCTATTGTTTTGATAGTTGCATCTTCTATCTCAGCAGTAAACATATATTTTCATAATTCAATGTTATTTTCTGTGGAAACTTCACATCTAATGTCATCATTTATCTCTTCTATTTTCACATCTTACAGATACTGATTTTGTAGAAAATTTTCAAGGAAAGTATCTTAATCAATTGTACTATCATTCAAAGAAGTGTGCATTGTCTATATTGGATATGAAGTGTTTTGTGTCAGGTATTCTTCCTCTAACACCCACATAGGCATATTTCCTGTTATCAAGGGTTGGGAAGGGGAGTAAAGAACAATTTGTTTTTGGGAAAGAAAATCAGTGATGGTCATATTTCCTTCCCTACAACCAATGTATGCATCAGTTGTGGCCAAAAAAGGTATTCCCAAAATGAGAGGATATCCATTGGACTAGGACTTGGGTTGAAGGAATAGGAGCTCAGTAGGGTGCTTCCAAGAATCAATGGAAATTATGATATCTTCCAACATGCCTCCAGGCTTGACTGTTGATCTATCCGCTAGTTGTAAGACAATTGGGGTATTTCTTACAAATCCTTGAAGGTTGAGTCTTATCATAGTATATCTTGTCATAACATTGATTGCAGCTCCTAGATCAATAAGAGTAGTATGTATCATGAAGTTATTGATATGGACATGTGCTAAAGTACTCCTTGGATCCAATTATTTAGGTACGATTAACTTTCCAAGAATAAAGTCAAATAGTTTTCTTGCAACATTTGTGGTTGGATCATATTTCCTTTTTCTTCCTGGTCTTCTAATTCATTTTTCCTTGATATACTTATTGAAAATGGGCACATCTTTAAGAGAATGTAATAGATATATCTTTATGCAAAAAAAATTAAGCTCTCCTAAAAGTTCTTTTTTCTCAGATGTATAAGTTTTTATTTATTGCAATCTTTCAGGGTAAGGAAGAGCTTCTGGTTGAGGTAAGGTAAGGTTTTCTTTATCAGATTCTCAATTTTCTATGAGTTTTGGTTGTTGTTGTAATATTTTTCCTAATCTGAGATTTATTTCTTGCAATTCCACTGAATATGTTTGATAAATTGTATCATTGTTGTATACAGGTTGGGATTTCTTATTGTTAGGATTTGGAGAAGGTTTAATAGGTATCTAAGATTTATTAGGAGGAACACTACTTGGATTAGTGTTATTTTGAGGAGGAGGAGGCAATAATGAAAGTTCTTGGAAATTTTGTGGTCTTCAACCTTGTCATGGTTGACTCCACTAAATTTGTGGCATGCTAGGAAAAGATTGGTATGGAGAAGGAATTGGAGGTCCCTAGTATTGACAAGGGTTTGGATTAGTCCAAGGTGATGGGTTATACCATGTTTGAGGAGGCATTTGAAAATTATATGCATTAAAATTTTGAGCAGGATTGAGGTTCAATCCTGTTTGGAAGGGTCTTGGTGGTCCCAACCTCCTTTGATTGATGAAGTATAGTGACTCCACATTCTCTTCTACTCCTCGAAATGTAGCTTTCAAACCTAAAAAAGAACATTTTTTAGGTGGATGATTTTCTTCACATATTCCACAAACATATATAAGGTTGAAAGGGAACTCATTTCTAGGATGTTTTTTAGTGCATTTGGGACAATATACAACCAATGCCTTCTTTTCTTGCTCGTGTTTATTCTTAATCTACATTGTATCCAATTGCATGGCTAAATAGTGTAAAATATTAGTTTTCATGTCCTCTATTTATCCTCCTAATTCGTTCTTTATATTATTTGTAGGGTTAGAAGATGGAGAGATCAAACCTCTACTACTTCTACCTTTCTTCCTGGAATATTTTGAATGGTTCTTGAATATTCTTTTGATGTCATCATATTCCAACTGATAGATATCTCCATTCGATAGGAGATCCAATGTTTCCATCATATCTTCTCCTACTTCTCTGAGTAAGACATGTTTGAGTGAATCTTCATTCATAATGCAATTTTGATCTCTTTTGTAGCTGAATTGAAATTTCTCTTCAAAGTCTCCTAGAGATTTATTAAGTCCTTGTGTCATTTCGAAATTCTCATCCCTTGTATCTATTGCTATACAATAATCTCAGCATCTTTCACTGAAGGTGTTTTGCATGTGATCCCAAGTTGTGATACAATTCCCTTCCAAACTCATAAACCATCTTAGATATGAATCCTTCAAGTTAGAAGGAAAACGTTCAAGATTTTTTTCATTGGTGGTATAATCATATGTCCTGCATACAATTGCAAAATCAAACAAGAAAGTATCAGGATCTTTAGAGATAAGTCCATGAAAATGAGGTAAAGTAGAAGGATTAATATTTTTCATCTTAGCTTGTCCATTAGATTCATGAATAGGGAAATCAAATATTTCTTCTTCACTAGCCATGACATGAGGTGAGGATTGACTTTCTTCTGAAAGATTCTCAAATTATCTAGCTTCCCTTTCCGTGAAATCTTCTAGTGTTTCAGGACCAAGCTCTGGATTCCTTGGACCTGTTGTTATGGTGGGGGTTTTTGGTAAAAAAATTCCTTTTCTATCTATAGGTATTGTCATTCATGAAATCAAAAGAAAGTAAAAAGGTTTCTCCTTTTTTTTCCTTTTTTAAGAAAATAACATGCAGAATTCAACACCTCCCCGACAACAATACCAATAAGTGATGGACCTAGGAATATAAGGAATAATTTACTATAACCTTGGTCTCATACTTTACTTGTCAACCCAAGGTTCGTACAAACTTAAGAGGTGCTCTGCACTATATGTGCAGTATGCAATTGTTGTAGAAATGGTTTGAGAAAGATCAAAGGCTATGTATGTGCAAGAAATCAAATGATATGAAACAATTCTAACTTAATTGCTTAAAGTAAACACACCAAATTGAAATTGCAACTAGTCTAAAGTGCATGAAAATAACTTGTTCTACTACATCAAATATTATTGAATCAAGAAAGCTAAAATGAAGAAAAATATGAATTTAATCTGAAATTATGACATAGAACTGTGATAAAAGTAAAAGTTGTGAATTATGATAGAAAATTGTAATGGAAATGAAACTACTCCAATGCAAAAGAAAACTATCTAATCCTTTGATCGTTATCAATACAAATGTGCTTTTATCAATACAATTTCTACAGGATACTCCTACAGGAGGTAGAATGAAGTCTAAAAAGGTAGTGCAAGTCTTGAAAAACATTGAAAAACTATAATATAAAATAAACGAAGCGAATATATGGTTCTTAGCCTTGTGAGGAACTTAGAGATGCTTCAAAAGGTTATTGAACATTTCTATAGGATGCAGCTACAACTGGCCAGTTAGACAAAATCTTTAACATAAATGGAAATTTAACATACAAATCTAAATCTAAATTTAATAGAAAATGAAACACTATCTAAGAAATAACTACTATGCATGAAAGTTATAGAAATAATAAAAAGGGTCCTTGAGCCCTCTTGGATGCGACCTACCCAAGAAGCACAAGGAACCTAGAAAGAACTCTTAATAGATTAAAGGAAAAACCATTTTATTCATAAATATCAGTAGTACATTAGTAACATCAAAGCTCTTAGTCTTCAACAAAAAGTCTTGCAAAACAATTCCATACAATGCTTCTCTAGAAATTCTTTTTTTTCTCCTAGACTAGAGGCCTATATATATAACTAGCAAGTTCGACCTCCTTTGCTAAATCAAGGAGAGTGATGATTAAATGAGGGATATCATACACTTACATCTATATTATTGAACTGTTTTTTATTAGAAGTTGTCATAAATTCACACAGAGCACTCTTGGAGGTAGGTGTAGAGAGTTTCCCTTGATATTTGGCTAGCAACCCATTCGAGGAGAGAAAATACCATGTTTCTAGGAGGTTGGCATCCTTGAATCCTGTATTTCGACCTGGTTGGTGGAACCCATGTCTTTTGCAAAAATAATTAGTGCAAAAAGGTATATTAGACACAAAAATCAACCGTAATCATACATTAATTAGACAACATAAAAAAATACTTATGACTAACTATTACATAGGGTCAAAAGATAACAGTAAGTCATTTTGTGGTGGAAAATATATCAAAGATGAGCCTTTGGAATATACAATAATGAGGATCATCAAATGATCAGTGGTGTCCGGTTAGGATAGGAATTCTGGGTAGAGGCAGTGGGTACTGCATGTTACCTGGTAAATAGATCACTCTCATCAACATTGGTGGACAAACATTTGCACGAGGTATGGACTGGTATGAAACCCTCTCTTGAAAATATCAGAGTGTTTGTTTGTGATTCTTATGTACATGTTCCAAAGGAAAATAAGAGTAAGATGGATAATAAAGCTAAAACGTGTATCTTTATTCATTATAAATATTGTATGAAAGGTTATAAGCTTTGGAACCCATAAACTAAGAGGATTGTTTATAGTAGGGATGTTGTTTTTAGAGAGGTTAAAGATGTTCCCAAACAAGAATTCATACCAAGGAAAGAATAACCTGAGAAAATAGAGTTTGAGTTGGATGATGCAAAATCTGAATCAACGAAGGAAGATGAATAATAATAAGAAGAACCTAATAATCATGTATTGAGGAGATCAATGAGGGAAAGAAAGAAACTAGAAAGGTTTAGTACACCTAATGTTTATGATAATTTTTCTTTATCTATTACTAATGATGATCCCAGAACTATGAAGGAAGAAACAAATTTAGAGGATAGTTAAATATGGAATAAGGCCATGGTTGAAGATATGGGTGCCTTGGATAAGAATCAGGCATGGGATCTAGTTGAGTTTCCAAATGGAAGAAAGGTCATTGGCACCAAATGGGTGTTTAAGAAGAAGTTGAATGTAGAAGGAAAAGTGGAGAAACAAAAATCTCGGTTAGTAGTAAAATGTTATTCCCAGGTAGAGGGAATTGACTTTGGTGAAATTTTTTCTCTTGTTGCCAAGTTAACTTCTATTAGATTTATTTTATTTGTTGCTGTTGATTTTGATTTTTAATTGAAATAGATGGATGTGAAGAAAACATTCTTACATGGGGATCAGGAAGAAGAAATCTACATGAAGCAGCTAGAAGACTTTGTAGTGAAGGGAAAGAATGAGTTGGTCTATAAGATAAAGAAGTCACTGTATGACCTAGGATATGGTACCAAAAGTTTAATAGATATATTATTTGACTGGGATTTGTAATAAGTCGGGATGATCACTATGTATAATCCAAGTATGTTGGTAATCACTTCATTTATGTAGTGTTTTATTTTGATGACATGTTGATGATAGGAAATAACATTGATGTTATCGAGGAGGTGAAATCGTAGCTATCCTCGAAATTTGACATGAAGGATATTGATGATGCTAACTTCATTATAGGAATGGAGGTTAAAAGAGATCATGCAAATAGGAAAATATGGTTGAATTAGAGAAAATATGTTAATATGTTATGGCAGAGGTTTAATATGAAGGAAAGTAAACTCGTCAAGGTTCCTATTCCTGTAGGTGTAAACTTATCTGCAGATTAGTGTCCCAAGACACATGAAGAGGAAGAGGACATGTCCCATGTTCCATATTCTAGTGTTGTTGGAAGTTTGATGTATGCAATGGTATGTACTAGATTGGACATTGCATATACAGTGGGAGTTTTGGGTAGGTATATGTCAAAACTAGGGAAGGAGCATTGGACAACAATAATGAGGGTTTTCATGTATTTATGTGGCACTTCTATCAATGGATTGTGCTACCGAGGAGCACTAGGATTGGACACAGTGTTGGACATACATAGGTTTGTTGATGTAGACTAGGCTAAAGATATGGATCACAGAAGATCTACAAGTGGGTATGTGTTTAACCTATTTGGAGGAGCAAAAGACAGGATGTAGTGGCACTCTCAAATATAGAAGTTGAATACACGTTAACCACCCATGCATTCAAGGAAGCAATATGGTTATAGAGATTATGTTCAAGTACTGGTTTGGTACAACAAGCAGTAAGAATAGATTGTGATAGTTAGAGTGATATCTTCCTGGCAAAGAACCTAGCTTATCATTTAAATACAAAGCATATAATTAATGTTCAGTATCACTTGATGAGAGACATGATTGAATACAATAAGGTGTTTCTAGAGAATGTTGACACTTTGAAGAATGTTGTAGATTCATTGAAAAAGTCTGTGAGTACTGAGAAGTTCTTCTGGTATAGAGAAACAATGGGAATTGTTTCCCTGGATCGTTGACTATGTAATCCCATGACCCCCTATATGCCAAAAAAAAGTGGGAGAATGTTGGGTATGTGTTATATTCTTTGGATGTGTGTGGGTGGATGTGTCAGGTTTGATGACATTGTCTGATGATCCCAATGCCCCAAAAAACATTTTTGGGAGGTGTTTTTCTATTTTGGTGTTTTTCACTATTTTTAGCGATTTTCTAAATTAATCCAAGATTAATGGATTAGAGTTTTGGTAGCTAAATAATACCTAAAATATTGTATATATTGTATTGCGAGTAATGAAATTAATAAAATGAATAGTTGAGAGGTGAAACACCAAGGAAGATTGGTTTTCTCTTGGTTAAGGGTTTCCAACATAAATCTATCTGTACTATGTGTATGGGCCATTGAAAAATTTATGTTTTGATTAAGAATCTATATGCATTTCTTTAAATCACAGGTTTAAAACTTACATTAGTGTCGGTGAGTTTTCTCCCACTAATATACTCGAACTAGGTATCAGGACGGATGAGATCATCCAACAACCTCATCTTTACCTTACCTTTCTTACTCCCTTTACCCTAGGGCCTTTGGGGCATGGAAATGGAGTATTCTAAATTTGTTGGAGATTTACTTCCAAAGATGGGTAGAGGAAAACTATTGGAAACTCATGTGACACTTAACCAAATTTTGAGTCTTCCCTATATCAATGACGTCAACATGATTAGGGCCTATATGCTTCTCTCCTCATCATCGAGTTCTAAATATTCAATGCCAAAGTGTGATTACCATCATCAAAAAATATTGTTTGATTAGTGCCAATACCATCCTTACATATTGGCAACAATCGCATGATCATTGTCGATATACAGTTAAATTGCCCCCTTTTCTAGACTTATCCAAATTTAAGATTCAAAAGTAAGTATTAGCGATGTTCGGGTGATCGATTTTGATACAACATTCCATGTATAGACAAGTTTCCTTGGAAATCCACAAATAATATCATTTCATTTCAACATCATTTTTGTGATCTGCGTCGATAAAGCCTCCTCCGCATCAATGATATTGGAGCTTTGAGGTTGATGGAATGTATTCAATCCTTCTTTTTGAACACTTAAAAAAAAATGAATAGGACTTCACCATGTCGCTTATATTTTCCTTTTTAGACAATGACTCACCTCCTCATATCGACATAGATAACTTCTCAAACATTGATATAGGTATGTGTGAACAGAGAAATCATGAACCCTCCAATACAAAAACTAATGTGAGATTTTCTCTCAGAGATAGTTAAAATATGATATTTTTTAATTGGTATTATGATGTACTAATGACGAATATGTTTTGCAGAATTGAGTATGTCAGCACACAAGAGAATAAATAATTCTAGTAATCCCCCCATAGAAGAATCCTTTGTAAGCATAACCCACTAGAAAGAAGAGACAATTCTCCCATGACCCATTTATGATGATACTAAAGGATTTATAGACAGGGAGACATAAATAAAATGAGGCGAGGTCTATCATATGTTCAATAATCAAAGCTTTTCCCAAGTACTAGAAAGTATATCCAACCTTAATATATTCAAGAACATTAGAAGATAAAAGATATATAATGTGGTGGCTCACGCAATAGTCTTCCCTTGTGCAAAATCCATCTAGTGGATATTAAATCACGTGGAATTAAAAAACATGTTCATTCTCAATGCAAGAGAGCACCCAATAACATCTTTCCAGGAATCCAATATATCTTCCTAGTACCACCTAGAGAAAGGGGACATATCTCTTGATAATAAGTTTCTTAAGGAGTTCCCACTCAAGGAAAAATATTTGTTTAAGGTCTGGTACAAGCCAAAAAAAACCATTCAAGTCAATTCCCTCTAGCGAGTACCCAACTAACTTGTCGATATTGTCATACCAATATGTTGTAGCGATGCTATGCAAGTTGTATGGGGAATCATACGCTTAAAAATTCCCAATGACTTGGGAACCCATTATTTACTAAATCATTGAACTAGGGTCAAATTTCAACTAGCATGATATCCTATCATCATCTCTAGAAGAGGCCATCAGAACAGTCAAAGAAACCTCCCTCAGGAAAGCTTCTAAATTTCACATGTCCTCTTACCTTATGGACATGCAGTGCATTTGTCACAAATATCCAAATATGGGTTGGTCTTGGTATCCATCCGATACTCTGATTCACATTTGTTACAATATGCACTAGGAGAAAAAGTACAAAATGGAATATCACAAGATTTGTGATCACTTCCTAACACCATTATTCCATCTTATCTTCGATGCACCTGCATCATGCATGACCGAAAAGTCACAATATATATTCCAAAGAACATGGGATTAGTATCTTTTGGAATACAAGACTTATATGAGAATAAATGGAGCCATCAAAGCTCCACATTTTATCCCCATATTTTTCCCAGACTAGATAGTACTCTAATAAATTACCTATCAAACAGTGGTTCATAGAGTCAATTCATCCCTTTACAGGGACAAGAATGCCATGAGGCCTCCTTTTCCATTATGGGTCAAGCCGTATTCCTTTTAAGATGTCAAATATGCCCAGGCCAAAGTAGAATCACTAAAATACTTCCACTTTGAAGAGGACAGATTCCTAAGGTACTATCCTCAGTACATGGTGAAGAAGCATTACCTTAGGCATAAGCACCAATGGGAATACATAACAAAAGAATGGGAGGAAGAGGAAATTCACCGTTGTTCTCAAACCTACCATGAGGTCATTTTAAGGTGAAAGGGAAATCCACTAGGAAGAATCTTAGATGAGAAAAAATATCGAGAGGAGTATAAGAAAGTTGAAGAAGAAGCAACAGTAGCAGCAGAAGAAAGAAAGAAAAATTAAATTTGTTGAAGATGCTGAAGTGGAGGAGAATAAAAGGAGAAAAGAATACAAATATGAAGAACACACAAAAAAAATATAAGTCAAGGAAGAAAAAGCGTCCAAGTGATAAAAGAAAAATGAAGCTGCAACAGTAGAAACAACTAAGTTAAAGCAATAACTGTAGAGGTCGAAGCAACAACAACATATAAGATAGTGGATGAGGAAACAACGAAATCCATCGAGGAGGAGAAAAGGAAATGGGATGCAGAAGCATTAAATAATGATGCTTCACCCTTGGATACTAACATAATAGGATCATCATAGGAATTCCCTCTCACCGAGGGGAACTTCCTGATAAGATAATTTGGAATTAGACTCTTAACACCCTCCAAGGATAGAAAAAGGGGGCAATCTAAATTAATTCTGATTCGACAAGGCCACTGGAAGGATTATGTAACAAAAAATGAAGAAAATACCAATCATTGGGAGAGCCCCTTTATAGGTTTTCATAGAGACAGCAGTGACAAAATACATCAAAAAAGACCCACTCTCTATCACATCTATTGACACCACCTCCACATTGTAAATGAAACATAATCTCAAGGATCCGGTTTGTGAAAATAAAGAGAAATATGTTTGTTGGAAGCTATCAAGGGTGGCATAATCAATATTCCTTTCCCACTCCAAGATGAGAGGTATCTTGGCTAGGGAATCTGGGTTCTCGATAATCCACCGTTGCATATCGTTCAAACCTTCTCTAATAACGATAAATTTGATGTTCTTGAATTGTACCAAGTTGTACTAGGCTATGATTTGTGATTCCAAATCCTTGAAGACTTGGAGGTTTGTGTACATGTCAGTAGACATATTGTGGATTTCTATCTTGACTCTTTCTACACATATTCTGAACTCCTTGAAGCTCCCCTTATCCTTCTTCCCGTGCTTGACTTCTTCTTCCATCTCTATGATCCATTCATCCTTTCCTTGATTTTTGTAGACCATGTCTTTGAGGTTTTTTTCTGGTGCCATCATGGAGGTGATGTTGACAGATGCAATAGTGAATGGGTCCTTCTTGACATATTCTTTCATTAGGGTTTCTATAATCACCGATAGGGGATATCTCATAGTGATGGGGAGCTTATTTGTTTTCTATTGTACAATTCTAATGGAGGTCTTGTCAAGCTAGAATGTCTTTAGATTGGCCACCTTTCTAGCCATGGAGGGAATGAAGAGTCCAAATCGAAGTTGAAAGAGTAGGAAGTTTCGACTGGTGAGAGGAGCTCCTGCTGATGACCCTATGATGTTTGTATCCATGGGAGAAGCATCAATATTCAATGCTTCCTCATCTTATTTCCTTTGCTCCTCCTGTGTTGATTTTGTTGTTGTTTCATCTATTGCTATCTTATCTTCCATTGTTATTGCTTCAACATCCACTATCACCTTGGCTTATACTACTTAATTAGCTTCGAAGGTTGCTACTTCTACTACCTTCTCTTATTTTCATTTATGTTCGGCCAAATCCTCCTTTTTCTTCTGCACCTTCCCCTTTTTTCTTTGTCACTTGGCCACTATTGTTTCCTCAAATTCCATTTGTTTTCTTTTATCTTCCTCTTCGAATTCCTTTATCATGTTTATTTCATCTAGTTCAATAGATTCAATGACTTTTATTTTCCTTTCTTCTTCTAATGTTTCCAATGATTCAGAGGTTGAAGTTTTGGTCGTGGATAGTGTTGTTTCTTCCGTTGTTGCTGCCATTGTTGTTGCATATTTATCAACCTCCTTTTTGATCTCTCGGGCTCTTTGTCCATCTGATATTATTCCCAGTGGGTTTCCATTTTACCTGAATATGACCTCATGGTATGTTCAGGCACAATAGTGAATCACCTCTTCTTCCTAGGCGTCTGTCGAGTAGTCCCATCTGTTCTTGTGGCTAAGGCAATGTTTCTTTAACACATTCATAGGATCATTATTCTGAAACCTATCTTCTTGAAAGTGGAAGGATGTCATTATGTCCACTTTGGCCTGGGATTTATTAATGTCCTCAAAGGAATATGACCTGACCAATAGTAGAAAAGGAGGCCAAATGGCCTTCTTGTCTACACCCACTCTATGAATCACAGTCTGATAGGAAATTTCTTGTACGAACAACTTGTCTAGGATGAATCTTGGAAGAAAATGTGGAGCTTTGGTGGCTCGGTATATTCTCAAATATGTACCATATTCCAAAAGATACTAGTCTCATATCCTTTAGACTATTTCATGTGATTTTTCCATCATATAAGGCACAGATGAATCGAAGATAAGATGAGATAACAATGCTAGGAAGTGACCACAGATCTTATGATATTCCATTCTATATTTTTGCTGCTAGAGCACTTTGTAGTAAATGTGGATTGGAGGGTCCATTTGCTTCCAAGACCAACTCATATTTGGGTATGTGTGGCATATGCATACCATGTCCAAAAGATAAGAGGACATGTGAAAACTAGGAAATTTCCCAAGGAGAGTTTGTTTAATTGCTTTGATTGCTTCTTCTAAGGATGTTGATAGAATGTCATCCCATTTGAAAGTTGACTCGACATCAATGATGTAGTAAATGAGAGGTGCCCAATTCATTAGGTATTTTGAAATGTCGGGTTCCCCATACCATCCACAACACATTTACACAACATATTGCTAAAGCATTCTCAACAAGTTGGTGGGGTACTTGCTTGAGGACCTTGATTTGAATGGTTGACTAGGCTTGTACCAGACCTTAAAAAAATCCTTGGACTTAATTGGGAATCCCTTAATAAGATTTTAATCTAATGATAATTTCCCTTTATCCAGGTGATATTAAGAAGCTATAGTTGTTTCTTCAAAAGATGTTATTGGGTGCTCCCTAACATTGAGAATGTACCTAGTCTCCAAGTTCACGTGTCTCACTATCCATGAGATGGCCTCTGCACTAGGGAAGACTATTGTGTGGGACAACACCTCATACAACTTTAATTTTTTTATGTTCTTGAATACCTTGAGGTAAGAATCATATTTTTCCCCTTGGGGAAAACTTTAATTATTGAACATATGGTAAACTTTACCCCATTTAGTTGAAGTTTCTTTGTCGAAAATCTCTTTAGTGTTTTCATAAATGGGTCCTAATAGGTCTACGTCTTCCTCTTGAATTATTCTGCTCGTATAGGCCTCTTCTACAGGGGACTTTATAGGGATTTGATATCACTTGCATGGTAACATATCTGAATATGCAAAATATGTTCATCATTAGCTCACCAAAATACCAATTTTCATATAAAAAACATCAAATTCACAAAGAAAATAAATGAAGAAAGAGAATGGTTGGCTAATTTCTTCACTTGGGTGATTTCCAAGCCTTCCTGGTAAAATTGGAGGGTTCATTATTTTGACGTTGATACATACATGTATCGGTGTTGAATATATCATCTATACTGATATGGAGAGGTCTGTTGGCGTCCAAAGAGGAAATTTCTATCGACATTGAAAAAATGCTTCACCAATTTTTCGGTAACTGTTCAAAAAAGGGATCAATTATAGTGTATCTCCCTATAAAATGTTGACATCGTTGATGTGGTGGACACCCCATTAGCGTCTATCATGTGAATGTTTCTAACAAGGGGGAGAGCGTATCTTCGTACATCGAACATTCTTTGTTTACGAAGACAATGCTATATCAACGCTCAATAATTAAACTTCAATGGCATGGATAAATGCACATCAGGGTGAATGGTTTTAACTTCATCGATAGGCCCTAGACATATCGACACCTAAGGGTTCACGGGTGCTGATGAAGATAAATTTAATTTTGTGGTTTAGTATAAAATGAGGGAAATTTTATGGGTTTGGGCCTAATCTTGTTGCATGGAGTTCGATGCCTAGATTTTAGGCTTATTCATGGTTTGGTTTTGGTTTATAAAAAACAAAAATGAGATCCCAGATGTTGGTGCTATAGTGAATCAAAATAGGGGGACGAGGGACTAGTTAGGTTAGGTTTTCATAGCTCGAAGTCGTCAAGTGACTATTTCTCGTTGAAGAGGGAGATAGAGGGGTCAAGAAATACCACTGTAATGACAAGGTGTGGAGGAACCTCTTCATATCTTGAAGGGTTAGGAGGGAGAGGGTGAGGAAGATGAGGAGAAACATGTTAAGGACTTACTCTCTAAGTGTTCAACGCTTTTCTATGTCAGCGAGAAAAATACTAACTTGTCGATATTGGTTGTATCGAAAAGGAAAATATTATCTCGCTGATATATCCAGAATCAATGAGATAAAAAGGATAAAATATTTTATGTAAAATATGGAATGAGCTCAATCAAAGGTCATAATGACAATTTAACTTGGATGGAAAGATAAAGGGGCTTGTGAGACACACAAGGAGGGTCCCTATTTCTTGGGGGAAAATTGATCTTCAAGCAAAGAAACAAGAAGAGGTGAAGTTGTTGGTATTGAAAAAAGACCTTGATCATATATGAAGGAACAACATACAATTTGGTGTCCACATAAATGGTGAAAACGCCAACTCTTACTAGCGATCATCACTATTAAAGGGCCACCAAATCAATGTGATGGAACAATGCAAGGTAAAGTTTGATGTGGGTGATTATCACGATGAGATTGTGACATGCATTATGATCCCAATGGACACATGCCATATTTTTTGGGGGGAGACTATTGCATTATGACTAGAAGGAAATGCATAACGGTAGGAAGAACACTTACTAATTTGTGAAGGATTTTAAGAAGTTTGAGTTACATCAATCTAGGAAGAAGAAGGGAAAATTAGTAGAGAAGTGGATATTTTTTTTGGCTTTAGCCAAATTGTTCTTGAAATAAATAAAGAAAATGAACTATTTTTATGTAATCCTTTAAAACGGAATTTTTTTTGAATTGGTGCAGAAAATGTTGTTGAAGTGAAGGAGATCCAATACAAATATAAGGAGATTCTTGCGAATGATTCTTCGATGTTTTCCACCAATGAGGATTAATATATCTCAAGAAATATATTTGACTCCCTATTCAAGTTTTATGAATAAATAACCCCATAAATTGATGCCAACAAAGAGTGAACAGATTAACAAGTAGGTTCAAGACTAGTTCTATAAATATTTGATAAGTGAAATATTAAGTCCATGTGCAATACCAACTATACTTGCACCAAAGGAAGGAATGGAATGGACTATGTGAATGAATTCAAGAGACAAAATAACAAAATAACCATTATAGGTCCCAGTTTCCAAGGATGAACAATTTAATGGATTCCTTAAGTGGCACAAGGTATTTTTGAAAATTTTCTTGAAGATTAGTTTCACCAAATTACAGCTTACAAGGGTGATGGGTGGGACACTACTTTCAAAGTGAAAAAGGGATTGTATGTGAAGGTGTTGGTTAATTTGAATATGTGTTCAATCATGCAAGAATAATTAGTGTAATTAAAATTTATCATATCTCAAGGAAAGTTGAAGGTGGATATAGAAAAGGTTCAAGAAATTGTTGAATGGCTAACACCAAAGTTGAAATCCAAAATAAGAATATTACACAATTTAGCATGTTCGTACCAAAAGTTGGCTAAAAAATTTAGTGAGATTTTTGAACTACTAACTCACTGAATGTATTGAAAAGAGAAGCTTCAATGCACATGGCAATGAAAAGGAACTTGAAGCTCTTAAAAATGTTCTAAATTGTTCCAAGTGAATTACAATGGAGGTGGGATAATAATGGACATGGTGTTGAGTCAAGAAAAGAAGCCAATAACTTACTTCAACTTTTCAATGGCTTGAGTTATTGCAATGCCAAATTAATATAATGAAAAGTCTAGTAGAAAGGTCATTGCATTGCATTGTAGACAACACTGTTGACTAATATGATGGTAGAGATAGTTTCGTCCCATAAGATTTGTTTTTCAAATTTTATTTTCTTTCCATTTCTTTTAATTTTATTTGTTTTTCGATTATTTTAAACCAACGTAAAAAAAGAAAAATCAAAACATGGCATTATACCTATTTTTACGCCAAAAGAGGTACACCTATTGGAAATGGGCACACTTAATCATCTTTTAACCATAAAATCCAATCTTAAAATGATTAGCAAACTTACTTGAAATTATAAATTTACTTCAATATTAACTTTTTCTCTAGATTTACATTTATACCATGTTTACCATATCTATCATACACCTACACCTACTCCACCATATTCTCCATTGGTGGAAACTATAATGAATTTGTATAATAACATAATGAACGTTTAATGAATAATGAGAATAATGAATACAATCTATTAATAAAATAAAATTAGTTGATTAATAAAATAAGTTTTATAATTAACATATTATTAATTATTAATTTATAACTTAATTTATTAAATATATTAACAAAGTCGATTAATAAAATAAATTTTGCAACTTTAGATGCTTTAGGGTTAGGG
>ML792811.1:608736-622515 GCA_009831015.1 Picea engelmannii
AAGGAAAAGTGGAGAAACAAAAATCTCGGTTAGTAGTAAAATGTTATTCCCAGGTAGAGGGAATTGACTTTGGTGAAATTTTTTCTCTTGTTGCCAAGTTAACTTCTATTAGATTTATTTTATTTGTTGCTGTTGATTTTGATTTTTAATTGAAATAGATGGATGTGAAGAAAACATTCTTACATGGGGATCAGGAAGAAGAAATCTACATGAAGCAGCTAGAAGACTTTGTAGTGAAGGGAAAGAATGAGTTGGTCTATAAGATAAAGAAGTCACTGTATGACCTAGGATATGGTACCAAAAGTTTAATAGATATATTATTTGACTGGGATTTGTAATAAGTCGGGATGATCACTATGTATAATCCAAGTATGTTGGTAATCACTTCATTTATGTAGTGTTTTATTTTGATGACATGTTGATGATAGGAAATAACATTGATGTTATCGAGGAGGTGAAATCGTAGCTATCCTCGAAATTTGACATGAAGGATATTGATGATGCTAACTTCATTATAGGAATGGAGGTTAAAAGAGATCATGCAAATAGGAAAATATGGTTGAATTAGAGAAAATATGTTAATATGTTATGGCAGAGGTTTAATATGAAGGAAAGTAAACTCGTCAAGGTTCCTATTCCTGTAGGTGTAAACTTATCTGCAGATTAGTGTCCCAAGACACATGAAGAGGAAGAGGACATGTCCCATGTTCCATATTCTAGTGTTGTTGGAAGTTTGATGTATGCAATGGTATGTACTAGATTGGACATTGCATATACAGTGGGAGTTTTGGGTAGGTATATGTCAAAACTAGGGAAGGAGCATTGGACAACAATAATGAGGGTTTTCATGTATTTATGTGGCACTTCTATCAATGGATTGTGCTACCGAGGAGCACTAGGATTGGACACAGTGTTGGACATACATAGGTTTGTTGATGTAGACTAGGCTAAAGATATGGATCACAGAAGATCTACAAGTGGGTATGTGTTTAACCTATTTGGAGGAGCAAAAGACAGGATGTAGTGGCACTCTCAAATATAGAAGTTGAATACACGTTAACCACCCATGCATTCAAGGAAGCAATATGGTTATAGAGATTATGTTCAAGTACTGGTTTGGTACAACAAGCAGTAAGAATAGATTGTGATAGTTAGAGTGATATCTTCCTGGCAAAGAACCTAGCTTATCATTTAAATACAAAGCATATAATTAATGTTCAGTATCACTTGATGAGAGACATGATTGAATACAATAAGGTGTTTCTAGAGAATGTTGACACTTTGAAGAATGTTGTAGATTCATTGAAAAAGTCTGTGAGTACTGAGAAGTTCTTCTGGTATAGAGAAACAATGGGAATTGTTTCCCTGGATCGTTGACTATGTAATCCCATGACCCCCTATATGCCAAAAAAAAGTGGGAGAATGTTGGGTATGTGTTATATTCTTTGGATGTGTGTGGGTGGATGTGTCAGGTTTGATGACATTGTCTGATGATCCCAATGCCCCAAAAAACATTTTTGGGAGGTGTTTTTCTATTTTGGTGTTTTTCACTATTTTTAGCGATTTTCTAAATTAATCCAAGATTAATGGATTAGAGTTTTGGTAGCTAAATAATACCTAAAATATTGTATATATTGTATTGCGAGTAATGAAATTAATAAAATGAATAGTTGAGAGGTGAAACACCAAGGAAGATTGGTTTTCTCTTGGTTAAGGGTTTCCAACATAAATCTATCTGTACTATGTGTATGGGCCATTGAAAAATTTATGTTTTGATTAAGAATCTATATGCATTTCTTTAAATCACAGGTTTAAAACTTACATTAGTGTCGGTGAGTTTTCTCCCACTAATATACTCGAACTAGGTATCAGGACGGATGAGATCATCCAACAACCTCATCTTTACCTTACCTTTCTTACTCCCTTTACCCTAGGGCCTTTGGGGCATGGAAATGGAGTATTCTAAATTTGTTGGAGATTTACTTCCAAAGATGGGTAGAGGAAAACTATTGGAAACTCATGTGACACTTAACCAAATTTTGAGTCTTCCCTATATCAATGACGTCAACATGATTAGGGCCTATATGCTTCTCTCCTCATCATCGAGTTCTAAATATTCAATGCCAAAGTGTGATTACCATCATCAAAAAATATTGTTTGATTAGTGCCAATACCATCCTTACATATTGGCAACAATCGCATGATCATTGTCGATATACAGTTAAATTGCCCCCTTTTCTAGACTTATCCAAATTTAAGATTCAAAAGTAAGTATTAGCGATGTTCGGGTGATCGATTTTGATACAACATTCCATGTATAGACAAGTTTCCTTGGAAATCCACAAATAATATCATTTCATTTCAACATCATTTTTGTGATCTGCGTCGATAAAGCCTCCTCCGCATCAATGATATTGGAGCTTTGAGGTTGATGGAATGTATTCAATCCTTCTTTTTGAACACTTAAAAAAAAATGAATAGGACTTCACCATGTCGCTTATATTTTCCTTTTTAGACAATGACTCACCTCCTCATATCGACATAGATAACTTCTCAAACATTGATATAGGTATGTGTGAACAGAGAAATCATGAACCCTCCAATACAAAAACTAATGTGAGATTTTCTCTCAGAGATAGTTAAAATATGATATTTTTTAATTGGTATTATGATGTACTAATGACGAATATGTTTTGCAGAATTGAGTATGTCAGCACACAAGAGAATAAATAATTCTAGTAATCCCCCCATAGAAGAATCCTTTGTAAGCATAACCCACTAGAAAGAAGAGACAATTCTCCCATGACCCATTTATGATGATACTAAAGGATTTATAGACAGGGAGACATAAATAAAATGAGGCGAGGTCTATCATATGTTCAATAATCAAAGCTTTTCCCAAGTACTAGAAAGTATATCCAACCTTAATATATTCAAGAACATTAGAAGATAAAAGATATATAATGTGGTGGCTCACGCAATAGTCTTCCCTTGTGCAAAATCCATCTAGTGGATATTAAATCACGTGGAATTAAAAAACATGTTCATTCTCAATGCAAGAGAGCACCCAATAACATCTTTCCAGGAATCCAATATATCTTCCTAGTACCACCTAGAGAAAGGGGACATATCTCTTGATAATAAGTTTCTTAAGGAGTTCCCACTCAAGGAAAAATATTTGTTTAAGGTCTGGTACAAGCCAAAAAAAACCATTCAAGTCAATTCCCTCTAGCGAGTACCCAACTAACTTGTCGATATTGTCATACCAATATGTTGTAGCGATGCTATGCAAGTTGTATGGGGAATCATACGCTTAAAAATTCCCAATGACTTGGGAACCCATTATTTACTAAATCATTGAACTAGGGTCAAATTTCAACTAGCATGATATCCTATCATCATCTCTAGAAGAGGCCATCAGAACAGTCAAAGAAACCTCCCTCAGGAAAGCTTCTAAATTTCACATGTCCTCTTACCTTATGGACATGCAGTGCATTTGTCACAAATATCCAAATATGGGTTGGTCTTGGTATCCATCCGATACTCTGATTCACATTTGTTACAATATGCACTAGGAGAAAAAGTACAAAATGGAATATCACAAGATTTGTGATCACTTCCTAACACCATTATTCCATCTTATCTTCGATGCACCTGCATCATGCATGACCGAAAAGTCACAATATATATTCCAAAGAACATGGGATTAGTATCTTTTGGAATACAAGACTTATATGAGAATAAATGGAGCCATCAAAGCTCCACATTTTATCCCCATATTTTTCCCAGACTAGATAGTACTCTAATAAATTACCTATCAAACAGTGGTTCATAGAGTCAATTCATCCCTTTACAGGGACAAGAATGCCATGAGGCCTCCTTTTCCATTATGGGTCAAGCCGTATTCCTTTTAAGATGTCAAATATGCCCAGGCCAAAGTAGAATCACTAAAATACTTCCACTTTGAAGAGGACAGATTCCTAAGGTACTATCCTCAGTACATGGTGAAGAAGCATTACCTTAGGCATAAGCACCAATGGGAATACATAACAAAAGAATGGGAGGAAGAGGAAATTCACCGTTGTTCTCAAACCTACCATGAGGTCATTTTAAGGTGAAAGGGAAATCCACTAGGAAGAATCTTAGATGAGAAAAAATATCGAGAGGAGTATAAGAAAGTTGAAGAAGAAGCAACAGTAGCAGCAGAAGAAAGAAAGAAAAATTAAATTTGTTGAAGATGCTGAAGTGGAGGAGAATAAAAGGAGAAAAGAATACAAATATGAAGAACACACAAAAAAAATATAAGTCAAGGAAGAAAAAGCGTCCAAGTGATAAAAGAAAAATGAAGCTGCAACAGTAGAAACAACTAAGTTAAAGCAATAACTGTAGAGGTCGAAGCAACAACAACATATAAGATAGTGGATGAGGAAACAACGAAATCCATCGAGGAGGAGAAAAGGAAATGGGATGCAGAAGCATTAAATAATGATGCTTCACCCTTGGATACTAACATAATAGGATCATCATAGGAATTCCCTCTCACCGAGGGGAACTTCCTGATAAGATAATTTGGAATTAGACTCTTAACACCCTCCAAGGATAGAAAAAGGGGGCAATCTAAATTAATTCTGATTCGACAAGGCCACTGGAAGGATTATGTAACAAAAAATGAAGAAAATACCAATCATTGGGAGAGCCCCTTTATAGGTTTTCATAGAGACAGCAGTGACAAAATACATCAAAAAAGACCCACTCTCTATCACATCTATTGACACCACCTCCACATTGTAAATGAAACATAATCTCAAGGATCCGGTTTGTGAAAATAAAGAGAAATATGTTTGTTGGAAGCTATCAAGGGTGGCATAATCAATATTCCTTTCCCACTCCAAGATGAGAGGTATCTTGGCTAGGGAATCTGGGTTCTCGATAATCCACCGTTGCATATCGTTCAAACCTTCTCTAATAACGATAAATTTGATGTTCTTGAATTGTACCAAGTTGTACTAGGCTATGATTTGTGATTCCAAATCCTTGAAGACTTGGAGGTTTGTGTACATGTCAGTAGACATATTGTGGATTTCTATCTTGACTCTTTCTACACATATTCTGAACTCCTTGAAGCTCCCCTTATCCTTCTTCCCGTGCTTGACTTCTTCTTCCATCTCTATGATCCATTCATCCTTTCCTTGATTTTTGTAGACCATGTCTTTGAGGTTTTTTTCTGGTGCCATCATGGAGGTGATGTTGACAGATGCAATAGTGAATGGGTCCTTCTTGACATATTCTTTCATTAGGGTTTCTATAATCACCGATAGGGGATATCTCATAGTGATGGGGAGCTTATTTGTTTTCTATTGTACAATTCTAATGGAGGTCTTGTCAAGCTAGAATGTCTTTAGATTGGCCACCTTTCTAGCCATGGAGGGAATGAAGAGTCCAAATCGAAGTTGAAAGAGTAGGAAGTTTCGACTGGTGAGAGGAGCTCCTGCTGATGACCCTATGATGTTTGTATCCATGGGAGAAGCATCAATATTCAATGCTTCCTCATCTTATTTCCTTTGCTCCTCCTGTGTTGATTTTGTTGTTGTTTCATCTATTGCTATCTTATCTTCCATTGTTATTGCTTCAACATCCACTATCACCTTGGCTTATACTACTTAATTAGCTTCGAAGGTTGCTACTTCTACTACCTTCTCTTATTTTCATTTATGTTCGGCCAAATCCTCCTTTTTCTTCTGCACCTTCCCCTTTTTTCTTTGTCACTTGGCCACTATTGTTTCCTCAAATTCCATTTGTTTTCTTTTATCTTCCTCTTCGAATTCCTTTATCATGTTTATTTCATCTAGTTCAATAGATTCAATGACTTTTATTTTCCTTTCTTCTTCTAATGTTTCCAATGATTCAGAGGTTGAAGTTTTGGTCGTGGATAGTGTTGTTTCTTCCGTTGTTGCTGCCATTGTTGTTGCATATTTATCAACCTCCTTTTTGATCTCTCGGGCTCTTTGTCCATCTGATATTATTCCCAGTGGGTTTCCATTTTACCTGAATATGACCTCATGGTATGTTCAGGCACAATAGTGAATCACCTCTTCTTCCTAGGCGTCTGTCGAGTAGTCCCATCTGTTCTTGTGGCTAAGGCAATGTTTCTTTAACACATTCATAGGATCATTATTCTGAAACCTATCTTCTTGAAAGTGGAAGGATGTCATTATGTCCACTTTGGCCTGGGATTTATTAATGTCCTCAAAGGAATATGACCTGACCAATAGTAGAAAAGGAGGCCAAATGGCCTTCTTGTCTACACCCACTCTATGAATCACAGTCTGATAGGAAATTTCTTGTACGAACAACTTGTCTAGGATGAATCTTGGAAGAAAATGTGGAGCTTTGGTGGCTCGGTATATTCTCAAATATGTACCATATTCCAAAAGATACTAGTCTCATATCCTTTAGACTATTTCATGTGATTTTTCCATCATATAAGGCACAGATGAATCGAAGATAAGATGAGATAACAATGCTAGGAAGTGACCACAGATCTTATGATATTCCATTCTATATTTTTGCTGCTAGAGCACTTTGTAGTAAATGTGGATTGGAGGGTCCATTTGCTTCCAAGACCAACTCATATTTGGGTATGTGTGGCATATGCATACCATGTCCAAAAGATAAGAGGACATGTGAAAACTAGGAAATTTCCCAAGGAGAGTTTGTTTAATTGCTTTGATTGCTTCTTCTAAGGATGTTGATAGAATGTCATCCCATTTGAAAGTTGACTCGACATCAATGATGTAGTAAATGAGAGGTGCCCAATTCATTAGGTATTTTGAAATGTCGGGTTCCCCATACCATCCACAACACATTTACACAACATATTGCTAAAGCATTCTCAACAAGTTGGTGGGGTACTTGCTTGAGGACCTTGATTTGAATGGTTGACTAGGCTTGTACCAGACCTTAAAAAAATCCTTGGACTTAATTGGGAATCCCTTAATAAGATTTTAATCTAATGATAATTTCCCTTTATCCAGGTGATATTAAGAAGCTATAGTTGTTTCTTCAAAAGATGTTATTGGGTGCTCCCTAACATTGAGAATGTACCTAGTCTCCAAGTTCACGTGTCTCACTATCCATGAGATGGCCTCTGCACTAGGGAAGACTATTGTGTGGGACAACACCTCATACAACTTTAATTTTTTTATGTTCTTGAATACCTTGAGGTAAGAATCATATTTTTCCCCTTGGGGAAAACTTTAATTATTGAACATATGGTAAACTTTACCCCATTTAGTTGAAGTTTCTTTGTCGAAAATCTCTTTAGTGTTTTCATAAATGGGTCCTAATAGGTCTACGTCTTCCTCTTGAATTATTCTGCTCGTATAGGCCTCTTCTACAGGGGACTTTATAGGGATTTGATATCACTTGCATGGTAACATATCTGAATATGCAAAATATGTTCATCATTAGCTCACCAAAATACCAATTTTCATATAAAAAACATCAAATTCACAAAGAAAATAAATGAAGAAAGAGAATGGTTGGCTAATTTCTTCACTTGGGTGATTTCCAAGCCTTCCTGGTAAAATTGGAGGGTTCATTATTTTGACGTTGATACATACATGTATCGGTGTTGAATATATCATCTATACTGATATGGAGAGGTCTGTTGGCGTCCAAAGAGGAAATTTCTATCGACATTGAAAAAATGCTTCACCAATTTTTCGGTAACTGTTCAAAAAAGGGATCAATTATAGTGTATCTCCCTATAAAATGTTGACATCGTTGATGTGGTGGACACCCCATTAGCGTCTATCATGTGAATGTTTCTAACAAGGGGGAGAGCGTATCTTCGTACATCGAACATTCTTTGTTTACGAAGACAATGCTATATCAACGCTCAATAATTAAACTTCAATGGCATGGATAAATGCACATCAGGGTGAATGGTTTTAACTTCATCGATAGGCCCTAGACATATCGACACCTAAGGGTTCACGGGTGCTGATGAAGATAAATTTAATTTTGTGGTTTAGTATAAAATGAGGGAAATTTTATGGGTTTGGGCCTAATCTTGTTGCATGGAGTTCGATGCCTAGATTTTAGGCTTATTCATGGTTTGGTTTTGGTTTATAAAAAACAAAAATGAGATCCCAGATGTTGGTGCTATAGTGAATCAAAATAGGGGGACGAGGGACTAGTTAGGTTAGGTTTTCATAGCTCGAAGTCGTCAAGTGACTATTTCTCGTTGAAGAGGGAGATAGAGGGGTCAAGAAATACCACTGTAATGACAAGGTGTGGAGGAACCTCTTCATATCTTGAAGGGTTAGGAGGGAGAGGGTGAGGAAGATGAGGAGAAACATGTTAAGGACTTACTCTCTAAGTGTTCAACGCTTTTCTATGTCAGCGAGAAAAATACTAACTTGTCGATATTGGTTGTATCGAAAAGGAAAATATTATCTCGCTGATATATCCAGAATCAATGAGATAAAAAGGATAAAATATTTTATGTAAAATATGGAATGAGCTCAATCAAAGGTCATAATGACAATTTAACTTGGATGGAAAGATAAAGGGGCTTGTGAGACACACAAGGAGGGTCCCTATTTCTTGGGGGAAAATTGATCTTCAAGCAAAGAAACAAGAAGAGGTGAAGTTGTTGGTATTGAAAAAAGACCTTGATCATATATGAAGGAACAACATACAATTTGGTGTCCACATAAATGGTGAAAACGCCAACTCTTACTAGCGATCATCACTATTAAAGGGCCACCAAATCAATGTGATGGAACAATGCAAGGTAAAGTTTGATGTGGGTGATTATCACGATGAGATTGTGACATGCATTATGATCCCAATGGACACATGCCATATTTTTTGGGGGGAGACTATTGCATTATGACTAGAAGGAAATGCATAACGGTAGGAAGAACACTTACTAATTTGTGAAGGATTTTAAGAAGTTTGAGTTACATCAATCTAGGAAGAAGAAGGGAAAATTAGTAGAGAAGTGGATATTTTTTTTGGCTTTAGCCAAATTGTTCTTGAAATAAATAAAGAAAATGAACTATTTTTATGTAATCCTTTAAAACGGAATTTTTTTTGAATTGGTGCAGAAAATGTTGTTGAAGTGAAGGAGATCCAATACAAATATAAGGAGATTCTTGCGAATGATTCTTCGATGTTTTCCACCAATGAGGATTAATATATCTCAAGAAATATATTTGACTCCCTATTCAAGTTTTATGAATAAATAACCCCATAAATTGATGCCAACAAAGAGTGAACAGATTAACAAGTAGGTTCAAGACTAGTTCTATAAATATTTGATAAGTGAAATATTAAGTCCATGTGCAATACCAACTATACTTGCACCAAAGGAAGGAATGGAATGGACTATGTGAATGAATTCAAGAGACAAAATAACAAAATAACCATTATAGGTCCCAGTTTCCAAGGATGAACAATTTAATGGATTCCTTAAGTGGCACAAGGTATTTTTGAAAATTTTCTTGAAGATTAGTTTCACCAAATTACAGCTTACAAGGGTGATGGGTGGGACACTACTTTCAAAGTGAAAAAGGGATTGTATGTGAAGGTGTTGGTTAATTTGAATATGTGTTCAATCATGCAAGAATAATTAGTGTAATTAAAATTTATCATATCTCAAGGAAAGTTGAAGGTGGATATAGAAAAGGTTCAAGAAATTGTTGAATGGCTAACACCAAAGTTGAAATCCAAAATAAGAATATTACACAATTTAGCATGTTCGTACCAAAAGTTGGCTAAAAAATTTAGTGAGATTTTTGAACTACTAACTCACTGAATGTATTGAAAAGAGAAGCTTCAATGCACATGGCAATGAAAAGGAACTTGAAGCTCTTAAAAATGTTCTAAATTGTTCCAAGTGAATTACAATGGAGGTGGGATAATAATGGACATGGTGTTGAGTCAAGAAAAGAAGCCAATAACTTACTTCAACTTTTCAATGGCTTGAGTTATTGCAATGCCAAATTAATATAATGAAAAGTCTAGTAGAAAGGTCATTGCATTGCATTGTAGACAACACTGTTGACTAATATGATGGTAGAGATAGTTTCGTCCCATAAGATTTGTTTTTCAAATTTTATTTTCTTTCCATTTCTTTTAATTTTATTTGTTTTTCGATTATTTTAAACCAACGTAAAAAAAGAAAAATCAAAACATGGCATTATACCTATTTTTACGCCAAAAGAGGTACACCTATTGGAAATGGGCACACTTAATCATCTTTTAACCATAAAATCCAATCTTAAAATGATTAGCAAACTTACTTGAAATTATAAATTTACTTCAATATTAACTTTTTCTCTAGATTTACATTTATACCATGTTTACCATATCTATCATACACCTACACCTACTCCACCATATTCTCCATTGGTGGAAACTATAATGAATTTGTATAATAACATAATGAACGTTTAATGAATAATGAGAATAATGAATACAATCTATTAATAAAATAAAATTAGTTGATTAATAAAATAAGTTTTATAATTAACATATTATTAATTATTAATTTATAACTTAATTTATTAAATATATTAACAAAGTCGATTAATAAAATAAATTTTGCAACTTTAGATGCTTTAGGGTTAGGGATATTCATAATATATTAATTAATAAGGTTAGAGTTATTAGAATTAGGGTTAATGTAGTTAATATAATTAGGGTTAATATAGTTCATGATTGATATTATTAACATATTAATTATAACTACATTAATAGCTATAAATATAGTTAATAGCTATAGTTAACCTCTAATATTAAAAATATAATATAATATAATATATATATATTTTTAAGTAAAAAAGATAGTACCTACTATATTAAGTTATCAGAGAAACATTGACAAAATACATAGAGATATAGTTCTGAGCCACAAAAAATGTTGTCGTTTTATCGGAAACCAGCATAGTTTGGAAAATTGTTTTGCCCTCTATCCTGCCCGAAGGAAACCAGGACAGATGGCCATAGGTCAAGTTTACATGTAGAAACAACATGGTTAAACATAAAACAAACAAGTTTTTAGCAACATTACTTGTCTTCGGCATAGGGATACCCGAGTCTGCAGGTTGCACGAGAAGCGCCCAAACGCAGCCCATGGAAGAAGTCCTTTTTGGACTTAAAATCAAGCGAGCGGGCATTTCATTCTTCAGCGGAAAGGATTCAGTGACAGAGAAAAAAAAAGATTGATGGGTAATTGTAGATCAACCGAGTCGCGTCAAGTATAGCGCTTAAAGTTTTAAGGAAGTCGACAGTCGGAACCCTTCGGGAGGCACTCGCAAAGTTACGAGGGTCATTGATCGCAAGCAGTTCAAGCGCAGTGTTATTTCTCGAGCTTGAGGTTCATGAGTTCGAAGGGTGGACCATATCCTTTTGATTGCGCGAGATTTCAAGTTACGAAAAGTGTCCGGAGGAGGTCAACCGTCGCTGACCATCACGTCTCGGGACTTCGCGAAGGGAGAATGCCAAAGTCTGACACTCCAACTCGCGAGGTCCCAAGTAGCGAGAGGCACGAGCACTGGGGCCCTAGCCAAAGGTTACATGTGGAGAGCGCTGACCAGAAAGCGAGCCCTGCCCGTATCGCCATCTTGGGGATCGAGAGTTTAGAAAGGGGAGTCGAGGGTCTTTGACCCACGAACTCATGAATCGCGAAAGGGAAATACCTTTTAAAGTTGGGCCCACGGTAGCAGGGGGCAGTCTCATCCGTCCATTTGAGGCAGACACCTGGCGCGCTATTAGGCTCCCCGCCTTTTCACCTATCGCGGTTTTGAAGTGCAAAAAACGGCTCCATCTTTTCCCGATGCATGAGATGATGAGAGCGTTCAGGACCTAGGGCCCACAACATTGTCGGGAGAATTCGAAACCGTGAGATCCAGAGGGCGCATGGTGCCAGATTAAAGTTGTCTCGGCGTTTCTCTCATCGTGATTTCAAGAAGCAAGGATTAACTCCTTCCGTTCGCGAACGTCGAAAGCGCTTTGGGGATAAGCACGCGGTCACAGCCCATGGTCACTTGTGAAGGAAAAAGTTGTTCAGGAAGGGCCGAAGACGCCATGCATGATTCACAAAAGGAATTGCCGCGACCTCCAAGTGCCATTTGATCCAACCTCGGTCCTGGTTTTCGCTTGGAGTAAATGAAGGCGAGAAAGGGTGGTTGAAGCCTCTCATCATTCATTAAATGCGAAGAATGTAGGGCCTGGGAAGTGGACTGCTCGAGAGAGTCCTGTGTACTCATTTCTTTTCAGAGAACCCATGCCGAGTTCCCAACCAGCCGGAAGTGGCCTACACACGCTAGCTCAGCATTTATTGGCCCAGCTACTCCTCCCCTGCAGAGGCCATGCGAAGTTAAGGAGACGTTTGACGAAGGACTTCCACCCGAATATTGATTGAAGAGACACTATGCCTTGGAGGGCGAGCGTGCCTCTGTTGGGAAAATCTGCCAAAGTATATGTACTCAGTTTTTGCATTTTGAAAGCATCGATGGTAGAGTGAAGCTCCTGATTGTAATGTTTTAACAGACTCTAGTTCTCTGGTTATGCATATATATGTGAGATTTCTTGTTTTATGACAGACAATGCTTCTTACTCCATCTAATTTTCATCTCATGCTAAGAGAGTTCATGATCGACTGATTCGCACAAATTATGGCAATTATGTTGTGATAAAGGATTTATTGTGGCACTATTGTTTTCTCTGGTTTTCTGCGTTTGAGCGTAAGAAGATATTGCATTTAAATGTCTTCTTCCATAGTCTTTTAGGAACCTGATGTTGATGACAGACCTTTGCATTTCTCTAATACAA
Source organism: Picea engelmannii (assembly GCA_009831015.1). Classification (NCBI taxonomy): domain Eukaryota; kingdom Viridiplantae; phylum Streptophyta; class Pinopsida; order Pinales; family Pinaceae; genus Picea; species Picea engelmannii. The sequence goes on from ML792811.1 coordinate 621,583, forward strand.
GTCTCCACCCTACTCACCCTTACTACAAATCACTGTCTGAAGTTATCTAAGACCTCACTTGCCCATGCATGCCTAGCCTAGTTTTGGAGTTGGAACCACGTCGTTTGAGTTAGCCTTCGTTTGATCACCCCATTAAACAAATAGTGACATAAACTGATGGGCCTCGGGCTCTACTCCTGCTGCAATCTAGGGGTGACTTCCGACGCTAACATTTCTGGCGCCGTTGTCGGGGACGAAGTTGAAGATTTTTCCTGGGCAGAATGACATTGAGCCTCTGATTCTGAAGGTGCATCAGACATCATAGCCCTTAAAGATTGCTACTGCGCACCTAGCGACTCCACTGTGGCGACTCCATTGTTTCCACATCACTGTTTCAGCTGTGACTACTGTTAGCACACTTGGAAGATGACCCTAAGGAGCTTTCTCGAGAAGGTTTCAGCAGCTGCTTTCTCAGCCTGAGAAGCTTCCTAGGGTAACGACAATGTTAAGATTGTTGGTTGTGGAGCCTGATTATCTTCCTGATTCAGAGGTCCTTTCTTTCAGCCATGTTTATACCCCATGAAGTATTTACACCCCAGAAGTATGTACACTCTTCCAGCGGGGGTTCGGGGGCGAAGCCCCCGAAGCAAAAATTGCCTTGTAAAAGTATATTGTAATTTCATTGTAAATCTGGACCGTTCATTATAAGGTCGCATATCTAACGGTAGAGATTATGTTAGGGTTTTTTTCCTTAGAAGGCAACCCTATTTTATGAGGGAAATGTATTGTGGCTATGTATGAGAGTGAATATTTGTATTCTGAGAGAGGAGACTGTGAGAGAAAGAAGAGGAAGTTACAGCGGGTTTTGCTGTAGGTTGTATCCCTTCATTTGCTGGATAATAATAAAGGAAGGACCTGGTAATTTCTCTGGTGGACGTAGCCCACACTGGGTGA
>ML792811.1:626345-643264 GCA_009831015.1 Picea engelmannii
AAGTATTTACACCCCAGAAGTATGTACACTCTTCCAGCGGGGGTTCGGGGGCGAAGCCCCCGAAGAAAAAATTGCCTTGTAAAAGTATATTGTAATTTCATTGTAAACCTGGACCGTTCATTATAAGGTCGCAGATCTAACGATAGAGATTATGTTAGGGTTTTTTGCCCTAGAAGGCAACCCTCTTTTATGAGGGAAATGTATTGCGGCTATGTATGAGAGTGAATATTTGTATTCTGAGAGAGGATACTGTGAGAGAAAGAAGAGAAAGTTACAACGGGTTTTGCTGTAGGTTGTATCCCTTCATTTGCTGGATAATAATAAAGGAAGGACCTGGCAATTTCTTTGGTGGACGTAGCCCACACTGGGTGAACCGCGTAAATATGTGTCTCTCTTGTATTGTGTGTCTTCTGTGTTTTTGTTTCTGCATTTGTTTTATTTTATTGCTCCGCGGTTCTATTTTTCTAACAAAGATCTGTCCTTTGATGGTGAACAAGGACCAAACACACTTGAAGCTGCGCATCTTTCACCTGGTGAATCCATGATTCGAGGATCGATTGGCGACTCCACTGGTTCGATATGGAGAAAATTATGGCTCAAAGGTTTGCTTTCTATGACTTTTCTCAGATAGTTGGTTTTCCTAATGCACTTTCTGATAGAGACCAATGGGAAGATTTCCTCCCTGAATTTCATGCAACAAGTTGGGAGGAACCAGCTAAGTATTTACTGGACTTCCATGAGGCTATCCACCGACACAATATCACGCATGAGGATGTCTAGATTAAGCTCTTCAGGTATTCATTGAAGGGAGCTACTCTTGAATTTTGTCGGTCTCTTCCCGCTGCAACCATCCGCTCTTTAACAAGTTTTCATACAGCTTTCAATTCATTTTCCAAAGACTACTATCTAGCAGATGTTTTGTTTGAAAACTATCGTGAGGAGTTTTCTTCACTTCAGGAAGCCTCTACTGGCCCTGAAGACCAGGTCCATGATGAAGCCCTTATTGTGGAGGAAAGCATCTGCTATGAAAATATAGAGGTGTTGAATGATATTAATTGTGTTAGCCCTGGAGCGGAAGCATATGACATTATTTCAGATGCACCTGCTATTTTAGGTGTTCCTAGTAGCTCTGCTCATGATGAAGAAGACCCTCTCTTTTTAAAAGAGGGGTTAGTTGTGGAAGAGGTTTCTTCTCTTTTCCCCCAGGGGTTTTCTCACGATATATTTTTACCTGGGATTAAAGAGAAAAGGATTATGTATGAGCAGCCAGAAGCAATAGGTCCCGCTGTCCCTGAAACGAAAATTTTTTACGGGATCACTGTTCTGGAGGAGGATCATATCCATGAAGGACAACCCCTTTTTGATATATATTATAGTGATGATGAGAAGCAAGCTTATTCTACTTTTGATCACTATAGAGATACTAAAGAGCCAGTCAGCAAACAGAACCACCCCATGGTCCCTATTTATGATGAATACGAATCGGACATGGGGGAGACCGAACCAAAGGAGCAGAATATTTCCTGTCCAGAGCCAGTCAGCGAGCAGCTACCACCTGAGATAAGTGAGCTTACATCAGTTGTCCACTCACCTGTTCTTATCAAAGATAGTCAATCACATGTGAGCAACTCTGTAGCAGAGGAGGCTGCCTGTCACCAATTTTCCGAAATTCGCCACTCATTCTATGACCCTGTCGGTGAATACATGGAGTGGCATGTCCTTTATGCCTTGGAGCCGCCCTGTTCCATATCAACTTCACCCTGTGAGGATAAGCTGAAGAGTGTAGTCATTCTGTTGTCACAGTTACACTATCTGCTAGTGATCATTGACGGAAGGAAGGAGCTTCTATCTAGGAAGCTGCTTGAATGGCTATGGTGGAAGTTCTCTTTCACCTAGCCCATGTAAAATATTTTATTAGCATTAAGACTGTATATAAATAATCTCCTTTGGGCATGTATCTTTATTTTGTTACTTTTATTTTTCAGCCTGTATTTTCAGCAGCGGGATGTTTTGAGCATGACTCCATAGCCCAACAACAAGGCACTGAAACTGCAAAATGAGTCCTTAGAGCATCATAGGGACGACTCTATCCCCCATGGAGCCTAATGTTAGCAACATTACTTGTCTTCGGCATAGGGATACCTGGGTCTGCAGGTTGCACGAGAAGTGCCCAAACGCAACCCACAGAAGAAGTCCTTTTCGGACTTAAAATCAAGCGAGCGGGCATTTCATTCTTCAGCGGAAAGGACTCAGCGACAGAGAAGAACAACGATTGATGGGTAATTGTAGATTAACCAAGTCGCGTCAAGTATAACGCTTAAAGTTTTAAGGAAGTCGACGGTCGGAACCCTTCGGGAGGCACTTGCAAAGTTACGAGGGTCGTTGATCGCAAGCGGTTCAAGCGCAGTGTTATTTCTCGAGCTCGGGGTTCGTGAGTTCGAAGGGCGGACCATATCCTTTTGATTGCGCGAGATTCTAAGTTACAAAAAGTGTTCGGAGGAGGTCAACCATCGCTGACCATCGCGTCTTGGGACTTTGCGAAGGGAGAATGCCAAAGTCTGACACTCCAACTCGTGAGGTCCCAAGTAGCGAGAGGCGTGAGCACTGGGGCCCTAGCCAAAGGTTACATGTGGAGAGCGCTAACCAGAAAGGGAGCCCTGCCCGTATCGCCATCTCGGGGATCGAGAGTTTAGAAAGGGGAGTCGAGGGTCTTTGACGCATGAACTCGCGAATCGCGAAAGGGAAATACCTCTTAAAGTTGGGCCCATGGTAGCAGGGGGCAGTCTCAGCCATCCATTTGAGGCAGGCACCTGGCGCGCGATTAGGCTCCCCGCCTTTTCGCCTATCGCGATTTTGAAGTACAAAAGAAGGCTCCATCTTTTCCCGATGCACGAGATGACGAGAGCGTTTAGGACCTAGGGCCCACAACATTGTCGGGAGAATTTGGAACCGTCATATCCAGAGGGCGCATGGCGCCAGATTAAAGTTGTCTCGGCGTTTCGCTCATCGCAATTTCAAGAAGAAAGGATTAAATCCTTCCATTCGCGAACGCCAAAAGCACTTTGGGGATAAGCACGCGGTCACAGCCCATGGCCACTTGTGAAGGAAAAAGCTGTTCAAAAAGGGCCGAAGACGCCATGCATGATTCACAGAAGGAATTGTCGTGATCTCCAAGTGCCATTTGATCCAACCTTTGTCCTGGTTTTCGCTTGGAGTAAATGAAGGTGAGAAAGGGTGGTTGAAGCCTCTCATCATTCATTAAATGCGAAGAATGTAGGGCCTGGAAAGTGGACTGCTCGAGAGAGTCCTGTGTACTCATTTCTTTTCAGAGAACCCATGCCGAGTTCCCAACCAGCCGGAGGAGGCCTGCACATGCTAGCTTATCATTTACTGGCCCAGCTACTCCTCCCCTGCAGAGGCCATGCGAAGTTAAGGAGATGTCTGACGAAGGACTTCCACCCGAATATTGATTGAAGAGATGCTACGCCTTGGATGGCGAGCGCGCCTCTGTTGGGCAAATCTGTCAAAGTATATGTACTCAGTTTTTGCATTTTGAAAGCATCGATGGTAGAGCGAAGCTCCCAATTGTAAAGTTTTAACAGACTCTAGTTCTCTGGTTATGCATATGTATGTGAGATTTCTTGTTTTATGACAGACAGTTCTTCTTACTCCATCTAATTTTCGTCTCATGCTAAGAGAGTTCGTGATTGACTGATTCACATGAATTATGGAAATTATGTTGTGATAAAGGATTTATTGTGGCACTGTTGTTTTCTCTGGTTTTCTGCGTTTGAGTGTAAGAAGATCTTGCGTTTAAATGTCTTCTTCCACAGTCAGTTAGGAGCCTGATCTTTATGACAGACCTTTGCATTTCTCTGATACAAGTCTTCCCCCTACTCACCCTTACTACAACTCATTGTATGAAGTTATCTAAGACCTCACTTGCCCATGCATGCCTAGCCTAGTTTTGGATTTGGAATCATGTCGTTTGATTTAGCCTTCGTTTGATCACCCCATTAAACAAATTGTGACATAAACTGATGGGCGTCGGGCTCTTCTCCTGCTGCAATCCAGGGGTGACTTCCGACGAAAATTAGATGGAGTAAGAAGAACTGTCTGTCATAAAACAAGAAATCTCACATAAAGATGCATAACCAGAGAACTAGAGTCTGTTAAAACTTTATAATCGGTAGCTTCTCTCTACCATCGATGCTTTCAAAATGCAAAAACTGAGTACATATACTTTGGCAGATTTGCCCAATAGAGGCGCGCTCACCCTCCAAGGCGTAGCGTCTCTTCAATCAATATTAGGGTGGAAGTCCTTCGTCAGACGTCTCCTTAACTTCGCATGGCCTCTGCAAGGGAGGAGTAGTTGGGCCAGTAAATGTTGAGCTAGCGTGTGCAGGCCTCCTCTGACTGGTCGAGAACTCGGCATGGCTTCTCTAAAAATAAATGAGTACACAGGACTCTCTCGAGTAGTCCGCTTGCCAAGCCCTACATTCTTTGCATTTAATGAATGATGAGAGGCTTCAACCACCCTTTCTCGCCTTCGTTTACTCCAAGCAAAAACCAGGACTGAGGTCGGATCAAATGGCACTTGGAGGTCACGACAATTCCTTCTGTGAATCATGCATGGCGTCTTCGGCCTTTCCTTAACAGATTTTTCCTTCACAAGTGACCATGGGCTGTGACCGCGCGCTTATCCCCAAAGAACTTTCGACGTTCGCGAACATAAGGAGTTAATCCTTGCTTCTTGAAATCACGATGAGCGAAACGCCAAGACAACTTTAATCTGGCACCACGCGCCCTCTGGATCTGACGGTTCTGAATTCTCCTGACAATGTTGTGGGCCCCAGGTCCTAAACGCTCTCGTCATCTCGTGCATCGGGGAAATATGGAGCCATTTTTTGTGCTTTGAAACCGCGATAGGCGAAAAAATGGGGAGCCTAATCGTGCACTAGGTGTCTGCCTCAAATGGACGGCTGAGACTGCCCCCTGCTATCGTGGGACCAACTTTAAAAGGTATTTCCCTTTCGCGATTCGCGAGTTCGTGGGTCAAAGACCCTTGACTCCCCTTTCTAAACTCCCGATCCCCGAGATGGAGATACGGGCAAGGATCCCTTTCTGGTCAGCACTCTCCACATGTAACCTTTGGCTAGGGCCCCAGTGCTCGCGCCTCTCGCTACTCGGGACCTCGCGAGTTGGAGTGTCAGACTTTGGCATTCTCCCTTCGCGAAGTCCCGAGACGCGATGGTCAGCGACGGTTGACCTCCTCCGGACACTTTTCGTAACTCAGAATCTCGCGCAATCAAAAGGATATGGTCCTCCCTTCAAACTCATGAACCCCGAGCTCGAGAAATAACACTGCGCTTGAACTGCTTGTGATCAACGGCCCTCGTAACTTCGCGAGTGCCTCCTGAAGGGTTCCGACCGTCGACTTCCTTAAAACTTTAAGCGCTATACTTGACATGACTCGGTTAATCTGAAATTACCCATCAATCATTGTTCTTCTCTGTTGCTGAATCCTTTTCGCTGAAGAATGAAATGCCCGCTCGGTTGATTTTAAGTCCGAAAAGGACTTCTTCTGTGGGCTGCGTTTGGGCGCCTCTCGTGCAACCTGGAGACCCAGGTATCCCTATGCCGAAGACAAGTAATGTTGCTAACAAAAGAAAAGGAGAACCTAGATACCCAGTGACCTGTCGCCCTTGCCTATCTGCCACGTGGACCTGGCTGGGATGGCGAATGGCTGCACACAGAATGGGCATTTACTCTTTGCTGGAGCATTGGAGTACACATCAAGGAGCAAGTCTAGACGTTGTCCCATGAGAAGGGCTCTGTGCTCCTAGTCTGCCATGTGGCCTCGGGGTTCGAACACCAGAGCCAGATGCTCTGCACGGAGGAAAGGACCATGCAATTCATGATTACCTACGTCATCGAAGATTTCGTTCCCCACTTCCACATTCATCCTAGCTCTGGCCTTGATCTCAATGAGTTCTACACTGGCCGCTTCCTCCTTTGTCCCTGGTCTGGTCTCGTCCACACTCCCTTCATCATAAGCCTTGTCTCGAGCCTCGTCCTCGATCGTTACCTTCTCAGCATGGCTGGTGGGGTTGTAGTCACCCGTCCACCGTATCTCTTCAACGATACACACACGGAATTCTTCTTCCACCTCGTCTTTAGGACCATTACCATCCTGTAAGTCCGACGCCATGGCTTGGGGTTCCGAGGTGGTCACGAATTCCTCCACGAACGATGTTTCTTCAACATAGCAGGTTGGAAACTCGTCCGCGGCGCCACCCTCCAGACTACTTCCAGGCTCAATTGTCATGGTATGACTGCTACGCTATGTCCTAGTCTCAACAATAATGGCATGCAGAGCCAATTGGTCAGCGCGTGCCCTCTTGTTTTAATAATTTAATATTAAGAACACTAATCTTAACTCTATTAATAATTAATAATATATTAATATTAATTATTAATAAGGTTAGGGTTAGATTTATTGATATTAAATTATTATAGTAAAAAGTGATTAATATTATGTTATATTATTAATATTAGGGGTTAAATATATAGTTATTGATAATACCAATCCTTAAGTATATTACTAATTATTAATATAGTGATAATCAATATGTTAATCATATCAATCATTAACTATATTAATAGTTATTAATATAGTAATAATTAATATATTTATTGTTACTATAAATGAATACATGTTATTATCACTGAATATATGTTATTATCACTGAATAGTAATAATAACTATTAGTATTATTAATAATATTTTATTGATTGGTCTAGTATAATTAATAGTTATTAATAATATTATTAAGGAAATTTTATTAATACTTTAAGAATTATTTTACATAATACAATAATAATTAATAATAATTATATTATGAGCTATTATTAATATAGATAGTTAACTATATTTTACAATGGGTACTTTAGGTATGTAACACACATACCCTTTATACACTAATTATTAATCAATATTAATGATTAAAGATAATCATCAATAATGTATTAATAATATATTAACATCAATAATTATTAGGGTTAGGGTTAGGGTTATTAGGGTTAGTGTTAGGGATAGATTAGGGTTAAGGTTATTCCTATTAAAATTAGGCGTATGGTTATTTGTATTATGATTTATTTTATAATAACAATAGAATGATTTGAATTCAATTTAAATAATATTAATAGCTTAATTTTAACCCATTAAATTGTAAATATATTTAATCTGGAAAAAACACTATAAATTTGTGAATGTATTTAATCTTGAGAAAGATTGAAAATTTTATCAATGTCCTTAGAATAACATAAGTCATCATCTCTAAAGTTCTAGATGATTTGCTATCAATGTTCTTCTAACAAGTATAAACTACTAAATGATTTGCTATCAATGTTATTATAACAAGTTTAAATCAAGTATATTTACTATCAATATCCTTAGACAAGTATAATTTATCATCTACAAAGCTCAAGATGATTTCATGTCGATATCTTTAGAAAAAATAAAAATCATCATCTATAAATTTAAATATGATTTGCTATCAATGTCCTTAGAACAAGTATGATTCTAAGTTTCCTTTAATGTAATAAAAATTCTAACATGAGGAAAAAAAAATATGTGACGAACAAAACCAAATCTTCTAACATGGGGAACATAGTAATGTTGCAATGTGATGAACATAGTAGCATCACAATATTACAAACACAGTAATGTCACAATCTGATGAACGTAGCCCTGTCGTTGCAATCTAACAAACATAGCCCCATTGTTGTAATATGATGAACATAGCCATATTCTCAAAATGTGACAAACATGGTAGTGTCACATGACAAACATTGTAACATCGCAATGTGTCGAACATTTCCCTATCATCATAATGTGACAAACATAGCCTCATCATGCCATTGTGATGAACATAGTCATATTGTCGCAATGTTACAAACATAGCCTCATCGTCACAATATGATGAATATAGCCCCATCTTTGCAACGTGATGAAAACAGCCCCATCACAATGTGATGAACATTTTCCTATCATTGCAATGTGATTAGCATAACCCTGTTGTCGTAGTCGTAGTGTGACGAGCATAGCCATAATGTCACAATGTGACAAGCATGGTAGCATCACATGACAAACATAGTAACTTCACAATGTGATGATCATTTCCCTAGGATCACAATGTCATGAACATATCCCCCTTGTCATATCGTAATGTCACAAACATATTCCCATTTTCATATCGTAGTGTGACAAGAATAGCCATATTGTCACAATGTGACGAGCATGGTAGCATCACATGACAAACATTGTAATGTCACAATGTGATGATCATTTCCCTATGATCGCAATGTCATGAACATATCCCCATTGTTACATTGTGATAAAAATAGTCATATGGTCGCAAGGTGATGAACATAGCCTTATTGTTACAATGTGATGAACATAGCCTCATCATCGCAATGTCATGAACATAGATATAATGTTGCATTGTGAGAAACATGGTATCGTCACATTTTGACAAGAATACCAACATCATAATTTGATGAACATAACCTGTTGGTGTAATGTTATGAGCATTATCCTATGCATGAACATAGACGTATTGTCGCAATGTGACAAACTTAGCCACATCGTTGCAATGTGATAAACAATGTATCATCATCGCAATGTGATGCAAATATCCCGATGTCATAATGTGAGAAACATTTTGAAATGTTGTAATGTATCAATCATAACCCATTGTTGCAATGTGATGTATGTAACTCAATTTCGCATTGTGACAAACATAACCCAATATTGAAAAGAGACGACCTATTCCAATGCAAAAATGCATTTGTAATGTGTTTAATTCATTTTTTTTATATATTACATTAAATTCATTATATATATGATGCATTTGTATTTATGTTGATTTTTTAATTACCTCTCATCACACACACACACACACACACACACACACACACACACACACACACACATATATGATGCATTTAATGACGTGTTTAATTCATTATATATGGTAGAGTCAGATGAAAAACATACTATGTCACACTGTAATGAGCATTTCCCTATCATCACAATGTTATGAACATATCCCCATCGTCACATTGTGAAAATAATAGCCCCGTCATCCTAATGTGTTGAATGTATCCATGATATTGCATTATGAAAAACATGGTATTGTGACATTCTGGAAAGCATAGAAACATCATAATGTGATGAACATACCCTTTCGTCGAATATGATGAGAATTTCCTCATAATCACAATGTGATGAGAATATACATATTATTGCGATGTGATGAACTTAGTCTCATCATCACAATGTGATGAACAATGCATTGTTATCACAATGTGATGCAAATATCCTTACATCGTAATGTGAGAAACATTTCTAAATGTCGCAATGTTTCAAACATAACCCATTGTCGCAATGTGATGTACGCAACCCAATGTCGCATTGTGACAAACATAGCCTGATATTGCAAAGAGATGACCATTTCCCAATGTTGCAATGTAACGAACATAACCCAATTCCAAAATGTGACAAACATATTCTAATGCAATAGTTTGTTAGTGATTACTACATTGATTTCCTTCATAGTCATGACCATAAGAAACTATGATTTCTTGGTCAACCATAATTAACCATGATCGTTTTCAATAAATGTATTAATGTATTAATGCTTTTCTAATGCATTACTACTTTAATAATGTATTAGTAATGTATTACTTTATTAGTGTATTAATACTTTAGAATTGTATTAATTTATAATGTATTAATGCATTTATTAATTACTACATTACGTTATTATTGTATTAATACTTTAATTTATATAACATGAGTGGTCTTAGAGATTGAGAACATGTGTTTCCTCCTTGGAGGTCATAGGTTCAAATCCAAACGGGGATAAGGCATGTATATATTTGTAGTATTTAGTAGTAAAATTCTTGCATGGAGGGGTTCCCTTGTCCCACAAACAATGGGGCCACATACACAAACAAAGGGCTGTCATACACCAACAAGGGGTCTGGCTTGGTTGTGACCTTAAAAATAGATTATTATTATTATTATATTTATTTTAATAATGTTTTACTAAATACGTTAAGGTGAATGTGTTCTTACTTTATTTATTTGTTATTAATGTATTACTTTGTTACCGTATAATACTTCAATAATGTATTTACTAATACAATTAATGTATTTATTGATGAATTTAATATATTATTAATGTATTATTGTATTATTGTATTAATACATTAGAAATGTATTAATTAATAATATATTAATGTATAAATTAATTAACACATTACATTATTCATGTATCAATTACTTTATATGTTTTTTTTCCTTAGAAAAAAGTTTAATTTTATTCCTTGTAAGAGACAAAATTACATTTTGTAGGTGCTTCCGGAGCACAACACACCAAAAGTGTGTGTAAGAAACAGGAAAGTATTTGGTTGTTGAAAGCCTGCATTGCCTTGTCTAACATTGCATATTACAAAATCACACCCAGAACAAGGTGGACATATAGTATCTACATAATATGAGTCCTTTGTATACTTAAATAAAAACATAACCTTTGTGGTTTCTGGCTACCCTCTGTTGGTAACTGAAATCTATTCACAATGTCCAACCATAGTAGTGCTCATGTATAATAAACTTTATGAACAAAATGTTTTGAAGTAAGAAGAGAAAAAAGTATCCATGAAAAGGCCGAAATAGAGAAAAATGGTACTGATCAAAACTTCTTGCAAGAGGATTTTTGTCTATCAAACTATCTCCAATCCTATAAGTGCCCTTGATCTTCTATAAAGGGCCTATGCTAAAAGACATTTGTGTCTTCCCCTTTTGTTTCAGTAATGTGTCATTGTCCCTGAGAAAGAAACAATCCCTCTTTGGACAATGAATCCGCTACCAAGTTCATGTCCATGTATACATGAGAGATAACCATACTATCAAAAGTGTCCAACAGACTAAATATTTCCTCCAGAATACGACAAAGAAAAATACTGTGACAAGTTTGATGTTTTCTTGTCCATTTAATGACAATCATAGAATCCCCCTAAAATTGAATTTGTTGTATCCCTTTTTCTCTTGTGAAAAGAAGTAAAATATTTAACATGATGAGTTCAACATAGTTATTTGTCCCCCTACCCAATCCCATTTTTAAATAAAAACAATGGTTGTCAGATAAATATAGAACAACTCCTCCTCCAAAATTGGAGTTTTGAGAGGCTCCATCGAAAAACAACCAAGGTTTTGATGAGTCTATAACCTCTTGTTTCCTTTCCCGTAACTATGGTGCATCTTTGGACTAGGGAAACTGGGATAGGATTGATAGGCATTGTGCTACGATTACTTCTGTAATTGAAGGTTTTCCTTAAAACTTATTGCGTTCCTTGCCAGCCAGATTCCCCAGCTTATTAAGAGTGGGAGAGCTTTTATCTCCTTATTTCTTGGGTCACATGTCCAGTTCTTCCAAGCTAACTCCAAAGAATATCCATTCCATATGCAGTTCTTCTTGAGACTACTCAATGTTTATGTCCATACTTTCATGGTGAAAGGACATGTGATGAGGATATGGAAGGTAGATTCATTTTCATTTTTACAAAGAGTGCATCTCCTTGGACCTTCTATTTGCCGCTTATTCAAGCTTTCCCAAGTTGGGATTCGATTGTTCAAGGCTGCCCACATAAAGACTTTGGCTTTTTGAGGGCATTGCATATTTCAAAGGCCCTTCCACCACCATTTGGGATTTTGTTATAAGGGGTCTATATTCATGGCTATGTATCCCGCTTTTGGAGTATAGAAGCCTATGGGGTCTTTCTGCCACACTAATTCATCTTCCCTATTTGTGAGTCTAATTTTTCCTCTTCTGAGTACTACAATATAGTTTCTCATCAGATTTGCATGAATCCTGTTTAATCCTAGAAAAGTAACATTTTTCCATACTTTATACACTAATGTAAATTATACTTCAATCTTTTTCCAACATGAAAATTTCTCAATTATAAATTATATATAATTTGTTTTCATAACAAAAACGTTACAATCACTGCTATGTGGAGTTTGCTGAAGGTGTAATGGGGGAGTAAAGATAGACTTTCATCTATAGTAGTCTTTCGACCAACAAAGGATAGAAGATCATATGGGAGATATGACGAGGAAAAAATAAATGAGAGTGCTTCTAGGAATTAAGGAGAGTGCTGATGGAGCTATATTTTTCGAAAAATATATTTGAATTTCTATGACTAGGAGATAGACTTCCATCTTTCATATCGAGAAAGCCTGCTGAGAAGGAATGAAATAAATGATCTTAAAAAAGAGTTAAGAAGAGGGGGGTCCCTCAATCTATATATTACATCAATCCATTAATGTATCGTTACATTATTAATGTATTAATACTTTAAATTATATACTTTAACTTATACAATACGATAATCTCAATATATTACTACTTTATTAATGCATTAATACTATAACTTATACAGTATATTATTCATGTATCAATTAATTTATATGTCACTTTATACACTAATGTAAATTAATACTTCAATTTATATATTACATCAATCCATTAATGTATCATTACATTATTAATGTATTAATACTTTAATTTATACATTAAGGTAATGTCAATATATTACTACTTTATTAATGTATTACTTTATTAGTGTATTAATAATTTATTAATATATTAAAATACTTTAATAATGTATTTATTAATGCATTTAATGTATTTATAAAAGTATTTAATATATTATTAATGTATCAATCAATTTAAATTTATATATTGTATCTATATATTATTATTTTTAATATATATTAAATTAATATAATAATTAATTAATACATTAATTACGCCGAAAGGCATATACCTATTGACAATGGGCACAATTAATCACCTTTTAATCTAAAATTCTAAACTGATGGCTAACAATTGAAGATGCTGGCATATTCTTAGTCGTCCTCCCAAATCAATGAATGCAATTTACTCTTCATAACTTCCTTGTATTTTTTAATGCATCCGTTAACCTGTTTACTTTTTAACATTTGCCTAATCATATTAAGAAATTACTGTAGCACTATATGATCGCCAAGATTAAATGATTAATCTTTGGGATTACCACGTTTGGATTTCCTCAACTGTATGCGCGTTTCATTTTCTGATTGTAGGCGCATTTCATTTTCTAGATTTAAATTGGGTGAATCAAATTCAGTGCTGCCTTTAGTTGCTTCCTTTGATTCTATCTCCATATCTGCGACCGATACGATTCGAGCATAACTGCAGGAATCAAGCATGAGGTCCGAGAGTGGCTGCTAAGAGAAAATCCCTAATTAAAGATTGAGTCAATCGATATCAAATTCGTGTTTCAGATGACCAGGCATGGTGTCAGCCTTTCAATTTAAATATATATTTTTTGTTGTTTTTCGGTAGGTGCGTGTGTCCGCGATGTGAAGAGTCCCAGTTTCCACGTAGCCGTTTCAATTAACTAGGCGTGGGCTTGGGCGGGTGCATGTGTCTGGGATGTGAAGTGTCCCACTATCCGCGTAGCCATTTCACTTAACCAGGTGATTCAATTAATGAGCCGTATATGTCTGTTCATGCAAAAATTTGTATGCTTTAACCTTGCATGTTAGAGCTGAGGCATTTTTAAGTTTTAAATTGTTTGAGCTTTAGAATAGTTAAGAGAAAATCACATATTCTAAAGAGAAAATCATAGATGAAAACTAATCATAACTAGCTGATGAAGGTCAATAAGCATATTTATTTTACAAACTCTAATTTTAATATAAACCCTAAAATTTATAAATGATATAAGCCTATCAGTGTTTATTAGCCACATAATTACGCCGAAAGGCGTACACCTATTGACAATGGGCACATTTAATAGGTTTTTAGTTCTTAATACGTTTTCTATGGACGAGATTAAATATTCTTAGAATATTCTTAGTCGTCACAATAAATGAATGGCTCTGATTTCATCCATTAACTTCGGAGCTGTTATAAAGACATCCGTTTATATGTTTACTTTTTTACATTTACCTAATCATGTTTAAAAATTACTGTGTTCACTAACTTATTGCCACGTTTACCTGATTAAAAAATATTAAGGTATTCACACAGGTATTAAGGCATTTCATGTTTCTGTTGGCTAACGCTTGGTGGCCGCGTTTCTGTGCTGGCATCACTAGCAGTCACCCATCGTTTGTGCTAGCTGGTATCCTGTGTTGCATCCTAGTCCTTGTGTAGTATCGGGGGGTTTGAGGGGGCCCCATGGCTAGTTGTATGTGGCGGGCAAACTGAAAGGGTAATGGGGAAAGCGGTAATGTGAATTGAATGCGTACTGGTGGGATGGCGTATTGAACGGAATGCGAACAGCCGTAAGCCGCCTTTCGGCATTCACCGGCCGCGAGTTAGCGGCTTTGCTAGTTATGTGGCTGTGATATTTATGTATTAATGCATTAATGGTCGTCAACTAGCAACAATCATTTTATAAAAGTGGTTGATATAGGCCGATCCATTTTTCACCTTTCCAAACTAATGACGGGGACTTTTATAAAGTGGTTGTTGTTAATAATATTACTAGCAACATTGCACATATTTATTTCAGATACGTCATAAATACATCATATTGGGGACCCTTCTGAACAAAATTATTTTCTTTATTTAAGAACTTTAATTTGGCTTTTTAAAATATTTTATTAAAAAATCTATATGTTTAAAATATTTAATTTCAGTTTTTTAATTGGTTTTATAACGTATAAATATTTTGATTTGCTTCTATCTGAAGTGCAACTGAAATAGAATAATCTGAATCTACTCTACATTGGAACGGTTGTTAGAGTCCGGCTAAATTCAAAGTCCCTATTTTTGGGTTAAAGCTTGATGATGAATTCTGGTCGATATAGGTACGCTGGTCGATTCTGATATGCTGTGTCGATTCAATTTATCCATCTATGCCGCGCCTAGCGTGTGAAGCTTTATTCAAGCCTATTGTAAAATGAGTTAAATTTTATAGACAAAATAAATCAAATTGGATTAAATTTTATATACAAAATTTTAAATCAAATTTCTATCCCAAATATCGGAATTATAATTTTTTATAAAATTTGAGAACAAAAAAATAAAAAAACAGTTTTTCAACTGGTACTCCTGTAAAACCCTCATCCCGCTTCACAGCGAGTGGTATATTAATTTATGTTTTCGACAAAAAAATCCCAAAATATACTATTGACCGCATCATCCTATCTGTATGGCCGAAGAAGAAAGTAATATATGTAATCAATCTGTATGCATTCCTCTTGATAGCACGATATGATAAAAGACGTGTAATGAGAAAGCAATCAGATCAGTTTTATCAAAAGTCTATTTACAATTTTTCAAGGGATTTGATTAGGTCAAGAGCCCATTTAATCCTATATATAATATATACTAGCACAGCTGCAAAGTGGCTGGTGAAAGTTGAAAGGCTATGTCAAAGCTTTCTTCTGGACAGCTGAAACTCATATAGAGTTGAGAAAATCTAAAAGTTAATTTCAAATGTGGTAATTAAAAAGGTTAATCAGTTAAACATGACAATCATATGGTAGTACAATAATTTCTTAATATGATTAGGTAAATGTTAAAAAGTAAACAGGTTAACTGATGCATTCAAAAATACAAAGAAGTTATGAAAAATAAATCATATTCATTGATTTGAAAGGACGAGTAAGAATATGCCAGCATCTTTAATTGTTAGCCATCAGATTAGAATTTTAGATTAAAAGGTGATTAATTGTGCCCATCTCCAATAGGTATAGACCTTTAGGCGTAAATATAATACATACTAGTACAGCCGCAAAGTGGCTGGTGAATGCCCAAAGGTGATGCCAAAGCTTCCTCTTGGACAGCTGAAACGCACGGACAACTGAAACTCACATAGAGTTGAGGAAATCTAAAAGTTAATTTCAAATGTGGTAATTCCAAAGGTTAATCAGTTAAGTGGCAATCATATGGTGGTACAGTAATTTCTTAATATGATTATGTAAATGTTAAAAAGTAAACAGGTTAACTGATGCATTCAAAAATACAAGGAAGTTATGAAGAGTAAATCACATTCATTGATTTGGGAGGAAGACTAAAAATATGCCGACATCTTCAATTGTTAGCCATCAGATTAGAATTTTAGATTAAAAGGTGATTAATTGTGTCCATTTCCAATAGATATACCTCTTTAATAATACATACAACTGTAGCATAGCCTTCATAGCCTTCATTAGCCCAGTTTGAATAAAACTGAAATAATAAAAATAATGGGAAAAAAAAGGAAATAATTATTTAGGTACCCAGCAGCTGAGTGTCATTGCCATTGCAGACGTGCCGTTGCCAATGGCCTTCTTCTGTTGCAGTCCATGCTCATGGGGAAAAGATCTGATGCTGTTGGTTGTGTGAGGCTTATATCGTCTCTTCCGCCAAGAGGAGTTGGGAGAAGGAGGTGTAGATCTCTTCTGTTTGGGAATTAACACAGTGCCAAGCCATGATTCTGCAGTGGTGGCTATCCTGGACACATTATACGCCCATTCTTTGGATCTCAACGCTGCCATTTCCACGCTCCCAGACAAGGCCACCATAGCCCCGATAGCGGCTTTCATGGTCGCCCGTTCTCCTTGATAGCTACGATCACATATTAAAGCCACTGTTGCGTCTGTCACAGATGAATTGCTCGGCTTCATTCTGCTATGCAGTCTATACCTTTGTTCAGATATTTGGGTGTGAGAACACAGATAGATATAATGGAGGAGAATGCTTTAAGAGAATGTGTTGCCTGTGTGTGAACTGGAAGGATCTGGGCATGTCTGACGCTTATAAAGGAGGAGAAGAGAGGTGGATCTCAAAACCAGTGGTTTGGGAAGA
>ML792811.1:643334-657100 GCA_009831015.1 Picea engelmannii
TGTTGTCAGGACAGATGTCACAGCTTCCTAAACCGTCTGTGCGAATCTCAAGATAACAGGTGCTTCACAATCTCGCAAACGCAGAGGCCAAGCAAACCGATCCCGGAGTGGTTGCCTATATCATCTGAATTTTGTCTATACTTTAGCACGTCCGTACTTTGGTGCGGGTTTAAAAGGCATTGATGAAAGATCATATATTAATGACATCTTCTATCTACGGTTTGGATTTTTTTGGTATTTTTCTCAATCAATTTTAATAGAAATGGCAAGAACAATGGTTGGATTGTAAAATGTGATTAGGAATCGTTGGATTATTTTGGTATTTTTCTCAATCAATTTTAATAGAAATAGGAAGAGGAATGGTTGGATTGTAGATTTAAAATCTATTTTGAATTATTTTATTCAAAATGTGACTAGGAATTGTTGGATTGTAGATTTGAATTATTGAGTTTGTACAAAAATTAAGGAATTGTTGTACTGTAGATTTGAATTGTTGAGTTTGTATAATTTGAGTATTTCAAAAATTTAGGAATTGTTGGATTGTAGATTTGAATTTTTAAACTTGTATAATTTGAGTATTCCAAAAAAAATTTAGAAACTGAATTCATTTATATATTCAAAAATATTTTTTAAATAACAAAAAAATCTTATTTCATCAATAATTATATAACTGGATTTCCATAAAAAAAAATATAAAACATAGAACATTTAAAGACATCTATATTATTATTCATTAATTCGTTATTATTTCTTAATCATTTCAGTATTGAAATTAAAATACATAAAACATTGTGTCTTTCAATTAATCTAGATATAGAGATCCACATCCACATTCCTCTCTTTTGCAATGGATTTTTCATAAGTATTTGGTTCAATTATTTAATCACCATCTAGCTATCTTAATGTGAAACGTTGCAGTAATAACATTGCAAAACATTTAGGTTAATAATAATTTTTTTTTTTTATCAAATAGAAAAAGAAGATTTTATATTAGAAAATATAAAGTTAACTTTACAAAAAAATTTACATATGGTGTCCAATATCATAACTTAACCTCCCCATAAAAAAAACTAAATGAGATATAGAGTCTTTACAAACAAACCAAAAACATATCATCATTCTATTTAACCGAGTTTATACTAATGTAATTCTTTCAAAAAGTTCTACTTGTGCTCCCATCCCTTTTGCATAATACAAGGCACTGCTCCCATCCCTTTTGCATAATATAAGACACCTTCATCCAATTGTAAAGCCTGCTTAGACAGCTCATGAGCTTCCATGTTATATTCCTTGTAGATATGTTGAACTTTCAATGTCTAGAAATTTTCACTCAATTGGCAAATTCTTGTCATCCAAGGCTATAAATTAATCACCTGCAGATTATTTTTAAAAGAAAACCAGTCAACAATAAATTTTGAGTCTCCAACCAATTGTAGAGAAGAAACCTATTTGAAATGTGCAAAAGACAAGATACTCCATAAGGGAAAAATTTCCTCCCTTGTATTAGTTCCAAAACCACAATTCATTTTAGTACTATAGACCCCCAAAACTGGGCATTTTAGTATAGCACATGCTCCACATCTTAATCCCCCATTTTGAGAAGCTGCATATAAAAAAAACCATATTCCAATCTAGTAAGGGAGGACGAACTACTCTTTGAGACTAAACATAAAGGACTTTATATACCTCTCCCATTTCTTGCATAATTCTATTACACACAGAAGAGACAAATTTTGATTTAAAAAAATAATCATATTTCTATGTCTCCAAACCTCCCAAAAGATGAAACAAGGTAATTCTTTCAAGTTTTCTACCTCCTTAATCTAAACATGGAAATAATCACAGAGTTGAGCACTTCCCCAATATCTCTGTAAATGATAAACATTTAAAATAAATTTCCAAACTTCTTCGGAAAAAGAACAATCAATCATAAAACGATTGATCAATTCCTCCCCCTCTCCACACATCACACATCTACTAGGACCATAAAAGCCTCTTTTTGACAAATTATCCCACATTAAAATTCTATTTTCAAACACCAACCAATAAAATAATTTAATTCGCATAGGACTCTACGAGTTCCAAACATCAAACATCCAATCCTCTGAAACATCTTCATTATCATCTAAACATTGTACCTCATAGGCATGTTTTGCAATGAATTCTTTACCTTTATTATGCCAAGACCAAACAATATAATCAGTCTTAACAAATAACACAAACCCAAAATGTTTTAGTCCCCTCACATAATTCTCCCATTCATATTTTTGTTCTTCAAAGAGATCAAGAAACTCTACATTTTTCCAGTTGAAACCATTCAAAACTCTAGTATCCAAAGAAGTTACCTGAGCCAAAAACTTTATTCCCTTTGTTTGAAGTGTATCTACTAAATTCTCAGAAAATTTATAAAAGGATTGGGATCGTATAAAATGATCCAAACCTATTCGAATATCCCAACCATTCCCATGCTTCCAAACAATCCAATCTATGATCATATGCAATGAAGAAGTGAGAGCTCTCCAATAATTTCATATTCCTTTCAAATTCTTTCTCCCTTCCCTAATCCATTCCACTACAGATTTATTTTTTAAATAATTTTTAAGAATCACTTCATGCCAAATACCTGGGATTGTTAGACTCCTCCACAAACTCTTTGTTTCCATAGCTTTACCAAACCAATTTTTGTTTTTAATACCCCATCCTCCTTTCTTTTTTTGCTTAGAAATCCTTTTCCAGTTTACCAAATGTATTCTTCATTTTTCTTTTTTACTAGTCCACAAAAAACTGAACATCCTCCTTAAAATTCTATCTAAAATGCCTTTTGGAATCTTCACCAGAGATAACCAATAAACAATAATCGTTTCCAAGACTGATTTAACAAGAATATACCTGCCTCCTAAAGTGATCCATCTATGACAACAGTTTTAGATTATTTTATCAACTTTTTTAAGCAACCACCTCCAATCAATCATTGAGTAGAAATTGGGCTTAAGAAAGAACCCCAAATATTTAAAGCCCTCATCTAAAGATTTTACCTCATAAGGAAAATTTTATTTTAAGTGTAATAACTCCTCCCCATACCAACCTTTTTCTAAAAAAACATATTTTTGTGAATTGAAAAACATACCAGTAGCATTGCAAAACAAGCCAAGTGTGTCGTTTAAGAATTTCCATTATGTTAAAGATATTTTTTCAAATAAAATAACATCATCCACAAAAGAAAGTGCGTAAGCCTAATTCCATTTTGAACTAATACTCCTTCAATTTTACCATCTTCAACTAGCTTCAAAAGAATTCTACTTAGACCTTCAACAATAAGTAAAAACAACAAAGGGGAAAGAGGACAACCTTTCCTAAATCCTCTAGAACTTCTGAAGAAACCATAGGGACTAACATTAATCAAGACAAAGAAATTTGTTGAGATGACACACCCCATAATCCAGTTTGTAACTTCTAGGCTGAGACCAATCTGAAGTAACACTAAGCTGAGAAACCTCCAATCAACCCTATCATAAGCTTTCATCATATATAATTTCAAGACCAATACTTTTTTTTTTTTTACCTTTACACTATGAAAAGCCTTCTGTGCCACTCTAATTTCATATGTAATATGTCTATTCTCCAAGAAGCCAAATTGTTCCTTTAATATACCCTTTGAGAGGTATGATTTAATTATGCTAGCAATGATTTTAGTAATTATCTTATATATCAAGTTACATAGAGAAATGGGTCTAAAGCCTACAAAGGAATCATGATTATCACTTTTCATAATAAGAGCTAGAAAGGTTGCATTAAGATCCCCAGTTACCTTTCCCTTAATTCTGGACTCCTCCACCACTTCCAATAGTTCAGAACCCAAGAGATCAAAGAATTCCAAAAGAAATTCAATAGTCCAACCATCCGAACCAGGATTTTTGAAGAAACAAAACCTTTCAAGGTAGTCAACACCTTTGATAATTGAATGGGATCAACAATTCTCTGTCCTTCTTCCACCGAAAAAATCCCAGGGTAAGTTTGAATAACTTCCAATTCTTAAACAATAGAGAGATTCTTTTGTTCTTTAAAAATATTTCAAAAATACCCAACATCTTCCTTTTCTAAATCCTTTTGACTTGTAGTTATAGAACCATCCACCTTTCTGATATCCCAAATAGTGTTAATATGTCTTCTAAAATTTGCATAGGAATGAAAAAACTTTGTATTCCTATCCCCAGAAGCAAGCCAATTTACTCTACTTTTTTGTCTCCAAGTCTCCTCCTCCTACTTTAACAACTCCATTTCCCTTTTCTCTTTCTCTGCAACCAAAACCTTATCTTCAACCCTCTCAAATCCCCCAGAAAATTCAGAGTAAAGAATTTCCAAATCCACTTCCAACTGGACTAATTCCTCTTTAGATTTTAGCTACTTGTTCGTCTCATATTTTATAACCAAAGATTTCAACAACTTTAACTTTTGAACTAGTGTATCCATTGGAGAAGAAACCTATATACCCACTAAATTATGCCAAATGGAATGTCTAAGTTCACAAAATTTGGTTCAATTAGCCAAACTGAATTAAATTTAAAAGGAAACTTAATGTTTTCCTTCTCTTTTTCAATTTGAAAAACTGCAGATATATGGTCAGGTATTTTAACATTTACCACCCACAATCGATATATGAGCCCTAAAACCACCATGTTTTCATTTATTAAAAAGCAATATAACCTATTAGCAATAAAATCCTGATCCCCTCTTCCATTTCTCCGGGTCGGTATCATGTTAACAAGTTCAACATCTATTAACCCTTTGTCATAAAATAATTGATTTAAATAGGAAGACAAAGGATCACTCCTAGAGGAATTGACCCAAACTTCCCTCATAGAAACAGTAAAAATTAGGTCGCCTCCCAGAATTAAACCAGGCTCCTTCAAGATAAGATCCAACTTCAAATTATCCCAAAAAAAAATTCTATTTCCATAGGGACCATAATAGTTTACTAGCTTCAGTTTCATTTTGAGATCCTTAACAATCCCATCTAACAAGATTCTTGCAGGAGTAAATCCTTGAAATTAGCATTTTTAGGATTCCAAGAAACAATCAGTCCCCTTGACAACCCAATTGAATCCACCGCACAAAAATTACACAGAGGTAATATTTTTGAGAACAAATCTCTTGCTCTGTTCCCACTAACCATAGTTTCTTGTACTAGAAAAATATTTGGTTAATTTACCAAATCTATCAACCTTTTGAGGGATAAATATTTTGGAGCACCCCTAAATCCTCTAACATTTAGTGAGACCACAATCATTTTTACCCATCTCTATGGATTTATGTGCTCTAAGTGCCCTTGGACCTTCCAAAATATACAAACTAGAACTTCCAATAATTCTCATCTCCTTCAAAAAAATTCTTGCACTTCTCCTTTTGACTGGAGAAAACTTGTTTTCTAAACCTCTAAAAAATGCTCCTTTCTTTTCCAAAACCTCCTTAGTCTTCCTGCAAACTCCATCTCCCTCAACCAAATCATCAATCTTTAATTTGGGTAAATAAGTAGTAGTATCCCCCCCGCATAGATCCGGAGAGGAGTACGACTCAGAAATTCTTTATAAGTCGGGATAAAGTAGATAAATAATCCTCTACTACTTTATTTACAGATTTCTCCAAAGGAATAATCTCACTAAAATCAACCAAAGTACTAGAGACCTTAGGAAAAGTTAAAGTTTCCTCTACATTCGAAAATTCCTCCCCACTTATACCTCTCTACAACTCATCCAAACCATAAACAAAGGGAAGACCCAAAAATTTTGAACACGAACCCCCTTCTTCTGGCCAAAACTCTAGCTCAGAGTTCAAACATGGGGTTTCCTTACAGACTGAAAGACCTAAATTCTTTAAAATTCCAATTCCCACCTCTACTTTTGATATTATTTTCTCCTCTACAGGAAAAACAACCCCCTTCAAAATCCCCTCAAATCTACCAAAATATATCTCCTCCTTCTTCAAACCATCTTCTGAACTAGGTTCCCCTTTTTCAACTTCTTCAATCAAATTAATATGAACAGTTTTCTCAGGAAAGGCTAATGGAAAGGTAATACAAGAACTATCCAAACAAACACCCTGTAGCAACTCTACATCATTCAAAGTAAGAGAGGAAACAAGTGTTGGGGATAATGTTTTTAGCTTACCAAACACCGATTCAGAGTCCAAAAGAAAATCTATTGAGTCCCTCTCTACAAGAGAGACAATTTTTTCAACAACTTTCTCGAGCGTAACTATATTCACATCCCAATCATCAACAATCGAAGAAACGACTTCAAATTGTTTCTTAAATTTTCCAGGATTTTTTTTTTCAAATTTCCCACTTCCTTGCAAACTGAACATCTAAAAGGGATCCCCCAGTAATCAATCCTTAGGAAATATACTATCCCTTTCCATTTGATTTCTAGTTCTTCCAGTAGACCCTTATGTAAATCAATCTCTACCAATAGTTTTCTGACTCTTCGATCCTGACTCGTTAGTACCTTTGAATCCACATGAAATTTTTTTCCCAGAGAATCACTTGTCACCTTAAAGGATTCCAGATTACAGAAAGCCATAGGGAAGCTTGACAACAACACCCATAAGTGACGGTATCTAAAATGTTCTTTCTCTAGGTTAAAAGGATGTGACCATATTTTAACCATTATGCTTCCAGAGCCACAAATTCAGACTCTATCTAATATCCTGTCCACATCAGTAGCCTCTCTGAACTGGAAAAAAAAACACCCACAAACCAACGCTAAAAAATCTGGATAATATCCCAATAAAGGTTTCCAATTTTCCTCAGCCCACTAGGTAATGTCCAACTTAGACAATTCCCAATAAATAAAGCGACCAACCAGAGCATGTAAAGAAAGTGAATAGACCTCCTGCAAACCCATATCTCAACCCAACACCATCTTGGAGATTTTTCTCCTTGGCTTCCACAACTTAATCTCCCAATACCTCCTATCCTTCCCCACAGACCCTCCAAAACTTCCTCTTGTTCCAATACCCTTTTCATTTCTCTCCTTTCCCTCCAAAAAGAAGATATCCTAATATTTTGAATCTCTAGTCGAAACCCTTAATCTTGCCTCCTTTATGGAGGAATCATCTACAACTTCAATCCCTTGCGGTCTCAACAATAGTTCAAATTGACCATGCTCCTTTGTAAACTTTGCTAAGCTCAGAACCCTAGGACCTCCCATCGCTTCCATGTTAATTTTTTTTATCTATGATCCTTGATAGATGGACTATCGATAACACGTCATTGAGAAGATTGACATTTTAAAAAGTATCCACCTGGTACTTCAACAATGTTTTCGTTTTTAATTCTTCTTGGCATTCCTCATCAGTTTTAAAGATACCGACTTGAATCCATAAAGCTTCATCTACTAGGTCCAACAATCAATCCATGTCATCTTCTTCCATTTCCTTCTACCCAGATCTGAACTCCCTCCAAGTCATCCCTTTGGCCCCCCACCCACTACCTTTCTCTCCTGTGGCGAATAATAATGGTTGTTAAATGTTTTCTTCCATTCATGAAAGTTGTGTC
Source organism: Picea engelmannii (assembly GCA_009831015.1). Classification (NCBI taxonomy): domain Eukaryota; kingdom Viridiplantae; phylum Streptophyta; class Pinopsida; order Pinales; family Pinaceae; genus Picea; species Picea engelmannii. The sequence continues at coordinate 650,887 of ML792811.1, forward strand.
ATAACATTTAAAGCTCAAACCTCATTTTCATTCTTTTCACTAACATATCCTTGAGAAAATTTTCTATTGCCACTTGCAAATAACTTAGCCAACTCCCTTATTTACCAGTCACATGCATTGTTTTTCTCCATTGGTTTTACATTAGCGTGTTGTGGCAATTCCAACTTATTCTTGGAGATTTTCTTCCTAGTAGTGTGTTATATGTATGGTATCGTATTCTTGTATATTTCTCGTGGTTCAACACTATTGCTTCTACAATAGACTCTTCCAATTCATTGTCACAATTTTTGACATATTGTTTTAGTATACCATGGTTTGTTTTATAAGGATTTTTTTGTCTGGTTTCTCAAATTTAATAATCGGCATGGATCACAAAATTAAAAGTTTAGTAGATGGTTGTTCTAGAGTTAATAAAATGAGTGTTTTTTAATCCAAGTTTTTGATATTTTTGAACTATTGTCAATAGCTTGAATGGGAACATGCTTAGGAATTTATGAAGTATTGTGAACTTACAAGAATAGTTGGAATGCATTACGTGTCATAACACATTAGCTGCAATGGAAATCTGAAAAACAACAATCTATTGATTAGAAACAATTATTGGAGGTACATGTCCAACTAATTAGAATATGGTGTACAAAGGTAAAATGTAGGAAATTGAATAAGCTTTTGGAACCTATAAATTTTATTTATAAAAATTGTACAACTCATAAAAATTCACATTCTTCTAACATTTCTATGTTACTTTTTCTCTAAAATATAATTCATATGTCAATGTTGCAATGTTGGTTTAATATTAGAATAAAAAGATAATAATAAAGTCATTGAAGCCTAAAATAATGAGGTCGAAGAGACCACATTAGAGGGTCTCGATATAATCAATCAATTTTCCCTCCACGTAAGCTTGTGGAACATTGGGATAGAAAATAGAAGGTTACACCATAAATAAAAGACATATGTATTTTAGAATTATGATATATGTACAAATAAAATCAATAAAAAATATAAAGAAATAGTGTTTTCTCAAAATAACATATATTTAAAATTTGCACATAATTATCTATTAAAATGTATAGCTTCATCAACAATGATTATGTTGATCATATTTAAAATCATCGTTGAAAATGAAGATAGGAACACATAGTTGAGAAAATGGATGTGGTTTTGTTTATGCAGCCTCAACCACCATGTTTTTCATTCCATCACTGAAACTAATGTAGCCAACTCATCAAACACTTAGAGGAAAAGAGGGAGTCCCACCAATTTTTTTGAATTTACAAGATTGAGAATGCATTAAAAGTGTGCATGCACAAAGAACATGCACACATTCTTATTTAATATATTCATAACTTTGAAAATTGTCCATCACCTTTATTATCGGGATCTATTTTAGGATCAATGTTTCACAAGGAAAGGTGTAACATTATAACCTATTTTCATGTAGTGGGCATATCTCTATTAGGTCCATACTCTTTGTGAAAATCAAAATAATGGCTCCTAGAATACCACTTGGGTGTCAAAGACCCCATTAGAGAGGGTATGTGTCATGGTTGGAGGCCCTATTCATATCACTTGAGGCCAAGAAGGTTCTATTTCTAATGTAAATCCCTTGTTTTCATTTTAAACCATGGTCTAGGCCCCTTGGACCTATCACTAATTCCCAAAACCAATTAATGGAAGCCATATCCCATGTCTCACTTAGAGGAGTCACGTGTTGGTATGAGAACCCATTCAAGTCTCTTGAGCCCAATAAGATTCAACAATATCCTAAAGCACTTGGTTTGCTTCCTAGTCATGTTCAAGGCCTTGTGACCCATCCTTGGTGTGTAAAATCTCATAATTGCATCCATATCCAACCTTGATGTCAAACACCCACTAGAGAGGGTTTTTTTGTGGTTGCAGGTGTTGTTCATGGAGATTGATCTAAAAAGGTGGTTTCTAAGGCCTAAGACCCAAGTTTTTTCCTCCCCTAACCATAACACTAAAGCTTTAGAAGACCTTCGTTTAGGGCGTAAGCTCCTTGTCCCCCCTCTGACAATGTTTAGAACTCTAAGACCATTTCAAGTGCACAAAACCTATTCGTGGATTTCGTATTCCACCTGGATGTTAAAAAATCTTGACCATGGCATGGAAAATGATTGTCAGTGTGGGTCCAAGACATATTCTCATTTACGACATGTGTTGCGGTTTAATCATAACACCTATATCTGATCTATAAATTGTCATGGATATTCCACTATAATAGTTCATCATAAGAGATCTTGCAACATTCTGAAATATTTTATTACTCAGTTTATTTCCTTAAATCCCATATTTGTTATTACTAGCGTAATGCACAAATTTATGAAAATAACTAAGAAAAAAAGGTAATAATAAGAAAATGAATACACCATACACAAAAAATGAACACAAGATGTATCCTAGGAAACTCGATATGAGAGAAAATGCAGCTAGAAAGTGAGGCCTATGCTCTTCTCTCTTTTCATCAATTATGAAAATGGAAATATGAAGAAATGGGAACTCACTATGTAATTTATTTTAACACTATGCCCTAAATGATTGTTATATAATCTTCTTCCTCCTTTATTATTCTCTCAAATCCAACTCCTAGATGCTCTTCTCAACTATGGAACAAGTAAAATGTTAAAAAAACATAACCCCATCTCTTCCTAGAAACACAATATTTAACATAGCATGAAAATTGTCTAGGGTTAGGTTTTTTGCATGCCTCAACCCTCAATTAACGTTAGGTTTTGGCCCTTCTAGAATATTCTCGAAATTCCACATGTGTATAGCCCCACATGTGTTAGTAATGGGGGTTCACGTGGCATCCACTTACTACCATGGTGGTCAACAAGGTAGGTCAACTTGTAGGAGTCATAAATTCCACGTACAAAATTTGATTGAAGTGATTTTTGCATTGTTGGAAAGGTATCGATGTGTATAATAGTGTCGATGGGTTGAGAGCTATGCTCACAAAGTTTTGGCCCCCAAAAGTGTCATTTGATGCCTAAAAATGGCTTTGGAAGGTTTCAAAAACTAAAATTTTTAACAGGTATCGACCACTAAAATGGGTCCTACATGTCAATTCCTCTAATTTTCCCACCCAGAAAGTAACAAGATAGATGAAAATGTATATAATTATCCATTTCAAATTAGTATCCCTCTAGTAAGTTAGAGATATTGTACAAGGATCTCATGTGGTCATTTGAGGATGTGGTTGGCACTATAACCATAGAGTACTTTTGTTTAGTGGGAATTTTTGATGGAGATTGAGTCTTAGAAGCATAATTTAGGGAATAAATCACATTATTCTCCTGCTATGATCTTGAGTAGACCTTTAGATATATTCCTGGAGTGGAAATAACTTGGTGATGGTGGCCATAACACCCTTGGAGATGATTGTTCATGAAGAGAGATCAGATGTGGAGATTCAAGGACTCATCCATGGTTCTTGAACCTAAGAAGCATGGTTTAGGGACAAGAGCTCCTATTTCCCTCCCTTTATTGTGGTCATGGACCCGACACCCATCTATGATTCCCAAGACATGATAATGACACCCATATTCAGCTTGGATGTCAATGAATCCATAGAGAGGGATCATGTCATGGTTTCTAGGTGTTGTTCACAATGCTAAAGCTTAAGAAGGTTTAGTAGGTCTCAACGCCATTGTGTCCCCCCAAAACTATTTATTCCTCAATGCTTATCTAAGTGCTTATTAAAGGATCTTAATCTTGAGAAGCTTTAATAAGATCTTAAAACACTAGATTTTAGTCTTTGATGATGGTCAAGGCCCCACAAACAATTCATGCTTTAATGTGGTGGTATAATAACATGTTCATTGTTCTTAAGATTAATAAGCTATGTTTATAGATTAAGGATGGAATTTCCCTCCACCAACCAATGACAAGGGCCTTGGGATATTTTTTAGCTCCACTAACCAATGACAAGGTCCAGAGGATGTTGTTTCCTTACCACAACTATAGTCAAGTCCATGAGGCCCATCCACTATGCATGAAACATATTAATGACACCCATATTCATATCATAGGGAATGACCCCTTAGTGAGGGATCGTGTCACCGTGTCTAGGGTTTTTTCATGGTACTGTAGCTCAATAAAATTAAATTAGGGATTAAATACCTTATTTATCGACTTGACATTGTGGCATAGTCAAGACCCATTTCTAGTGCACGTAACCTATCCATGACACATGTGTCCTACTCAAAGTCATGTAAGACAAACCCCTATAAAGGACTCATTTGTTGGTACAAGGACCTTTCCAAGGATCTTAACCATGAGGAGATTCAAAAATATCTCAATACATGTTTTTTCATTCCTTGACCATGTTCAAGCCCCTATGACCCATCCTTAGTGTGAAAAGGTTCCTAATGGCATCCATATCCAACCTTGATTCCAAACACCTAGAGAGGGTTTGTGTTGTGGTTTTTAAAGTTTTTCTCATGGTGGATAATCCTAACAAGTGACATTTAGGGCCTAAGGCCCAACTATTTTCCTTCCCTAACCATAGCATTAGAGCTCTAAAAGACCTTCATTTAGCATTTAATCCCTTTTTTTCTCCCTTAAACATATTTAGACCTCGAATGTCATTTCTAATGCACAAAATTTATTCATGGATCCTATATCCAAATCAAATAATAAAGAGGCCAAACCATGTCCCAAAGAATTATTCATGGTGGGGTCTCGAGATAGATTTTCATTCAGGGAATGTGTTGTGGTTTAATCATGGCACCCATACCCCTATAGTAGGAAAAATATATTGTACAACGGTCTTGTATGGTCATTCAAGGATGAACTCAACACTATAGCCATATAATATTTGTGGTTAGTAAGTGTTGTTCATGGTGGTTGATCCCAACAAGAGTCATTTAGAGAACAAGGCCCCTTATTCTCCTTTTGTGACCTTGGATAAACCTCTAGACATATTCCCTATGCAAAACTAACCTAGTGATGGCACCCATAGCACCCCTAGAGGAAATTATTAACCATGAGAGGTTAGATGTGGAGCTTCTAGGACTCATCCATGGTGCATGAGTGTATGAGAAGAAGTTTTTAAGGGAAAAGGCTCTTTTTTTCCCTCCCTTGACTATGGTCATAGAGTTGAAAGCCATACATGATGCTTAAGACATGATAATGACACCCATATTCAACTCAGATGTCAAGGATTCCCTAGAGAGGGCTTGGGTCATGGTTTATAGGTGTTGTTCATAGTTCTCGAACTCATGAATGTTTAATAGGGATTAAGGACACTATTCCCCTCATAACCCTTTTTATCCTTCAATACTTGTTAAAGTGTTTGTTTAAGGATATCAATCTTGATGAAATTTAATAATATCCTAAGAAATTATTCTTCTATCTTTGATGATAATCCAAGCCCCACAAACCATCCATGATATTGTGTGGTGGCCTCACAAATTTTACATTACAATTGATCTAGAGAAGTTATGTTTAGGGCTTAAGGATGTTTTTTCCCTCCCCCAGCCAATGAAAAGAGTTGCAAAAGATGTTTTTTTCCTACCACAACTATGGTCAAGACCTTAATACCCATCCATTATGCATGAAACATTTTAATGGAACATTCATTCAACTCCTAGGGAAAGACACTCTAATGAGGGATCAAATCACAATGTCTAAGGTTTTTTCATTGTACTTGAGCCTGATAAGGTTAAATTAGGGATAAAGACCCCTTTTAATCCCCTTGACCATGTGGAATAGTCCGGACCCATTTCCAGTGCATGAAACCTACCCACAACACTTATATCCCACTCAAAATCCTACAAAAGAACCCTAAAAAGGAATCATGTGTTGGTATGAGGACTTATTCAAGGTTCTTGAGCTTGAGAAGATTCAACAATATTCCAAGGCATTTTGGTTCCTTCATGACCATGTTCAATGCCCTATGACCCATCCTCAATATGAAGCTCCAAATGGCATCCATATCCAATCTTGATGCAAACACCCCCTATATAATTTTTGTGTTGTGGTTTTCCATGTGTTCTTCATGGAAATTGATCCCAAGATATATTGTTTACTAACTATGTAATATCCCTCGACCGAACCCAAATGTAAATATAATCCAAGTATATTTAAGCTAGTGAGTTGTTAAGACATCATTTTTGTAATACACCTTTCATGGCATGGTGTGCACATATACTGCGCAGTAAAGGGATGTAATGTGCACATTTTTGAATAC
>ML792812.1:20389-34615 GCA_009831015.1 Picea engelmannii
AGTTAAGGAAGGTTTGCAGGTATGTGATCATATACACTAGGTCTATTATAGAGTTAGAAATGATATTTGGATGATGAAATTGATGAGGGATTTTGGTTGAGGTACATGTTGGGTACATGGTTGAGACAAGTAGTTGATGAGTTGGCACATACATGAGGTGTATACTTGATGATGTTGGTACATCTTGATGAATCATAGTTGATGAGTCGTTGATACATGATTGCTACATACTTGGTACATGGTTGGAGGCACTTGTTAGTAGTATTGTTGACACATGGTTTATGGATGATGCAGTATACTTGTATTGGTATATTATTAGAAGCACATATTGATCTTGGTGATGATTATGAGTTGTTTTGTTATGTTAGGTTGATGCACATATTTGAGAGTTATCTTGGTGATTGATCTTGGTGAGTAGATCTGATTTGGTTGATAAGATTGATGAGACAGGTTGTTGTGATAGATTGTTTGGACATGTGATTGTGACATGTTATTTGTATAGGTTTGGTGCATGGTTGATGCACTTGTTCATGGTACAGGTTGAGGTACATGTTGGTGCATGGTTGATGCACTTATTTATGGTACAGGTTGACTACAGGTTGTTTGATATAGGTTGGTGCATGGTTGATGCACTTGTTTATGGTACAGGTTGATTACAGGTTGAGGTACAGGTTGATGCATGGTCCAGGTTATTGGTACAGGTTGTTTGGTGCAGATTGATTGGTACAGGTTTACAATGGTATATCTCACAGTGATAGTGTGACAGTGGTTCCATCATTCTACTTCTACGTCAGGGTGTTTGGACAGGGAAAGGACAGGTGGTTGTAGCCACCTTATGGTTGTAGCCAAAGAACATAGGGGGTTGTAGCTAGAGAATTGGGGAATTGGAGCTTCCCTTAGGTTGTAACCTAATAAATTAGGGAGTTGGAGCCTCCTTCCAGTTGTAGCTAGAAAACAAAGGAAGTTGGTGCTTCCAATGAATATAATTCTTCAAGACATATAAGAAAAAACATTATGTGGTTTTCTCCCACTTTGGGTTTCCACGTAAAACACTGGTGTACTGTGTACGTGTATGATTGTTCATTTGTTCATTTCTTATTTACTCTACAGTTATTGGATGATAATTCTACATTGATATAACACTTGGATTATATGGTTAAAAATGATTAAATTTCTTTGTTACCCTCTCAGCAATCCAACACGTCGGAGGCTTCCATGGTCTCGATGATTGATAATCCATAGACTGCCACTGTTAACTTAGGTGTCAGCTTGTTTCCATCATTTATGGGAACCTTTTATTACCCACCACCTTCCAACGATGTAAGGCTTCTATCGGTTGTTCTCGATAAGACGAGGGATACAATTTTGCAAGTATCGTGATTCTGAACGAGCTACTTTAATGATCTGTGGAATTTACCTTCCCCATCAGGCTTGATGGAGGGGATAGGGCATTGTGGCATGGACATGCCATTATCCATGGCTGAGGTTGCATACAACATTGTTCAACAGACTTCGGCCAACGCTGATCTGACTCCCGCATACGAGTTAGATCTAGTTCTCGAGCCTACTTGAGCTCAAGATTCTCTTGCCACTTAAGATATTTTAGACTTGGTATTTCCCTATGATGAGGTGATTCTCGAGGCAATGATTGGTCTCGATAGACCTTGGGATGATCTACATCATAGATCTTACTTCCTTCCCAAGCTTAGGAGAATAGAGGCAGGAGAATTTGTTTTAACCATGAATGGAGATAATCCTTGTCCTATCAATCCTCTGGCTATGCACGGATTTTATGCCGAGGGTAACATGGTAAGAATTGCTACAATGATTCCAATCGATATCTCCAAAACCCCTGGCATCATGGAGAATTTTTTCGTCAGAGCGGATTGCTCCCCCAAAGAGATTCAAACTTACACTGAGTTATTCAAATAATTTAGCGACGTTTTTTCCTGGTCTTATGAGGAACTTCCAAGCATCGACCCACGAATTGTCGAGCATGAAATTATGACTTATCCTGATGCTAAATCAATCCGATAGAATCTTCGTCCAGTAAATCCTTCAAAAGTAGCAGCAATCAAGGCAGAAGTAGAAAAATTGTTCAAAGACGGTTTTATCTACCCTGTACAATTGACGGAATGGGTATCAAATCCAGTTCCAGTTGACAAGAAACAGGGCACGATTCACGTGTGTATGGACTTTCGTGATTTTAATAAAGCTTGTCTGAAAGACAATTTCCATACCCCATTTATCGATCATATTGTCAATAAATGCACAGGTTGTAAAGTCTTTTCATTCATGGATGGTTTCTCAGGATCCAATCAAATTCAAATCAAACCCAAGGACCAACATAAAATGTATTTTATTTGTCGTTGGGGTACCTTCACGTATTGTAAGATGCATTTTATCTTGAAGAATACTGGAGCCACCTTTCAGTGGGCCATTTCATTCTCTTTTCATGACCTCAAACACATAGTCGAGGCGTATCCTGATGATCTAGCATCACGTTCTCGCAAGAGAACTGATCATCCCGGCCATCTTCGACTAATATTCGAGAGATGTTTTTTCTATAGGATTCGCTTGAATCCTAACAAGTGTAGTTTCTACGTGACGTCAGGTCGTATTTTAGGTTTTATTGTATCAAAAACAGGGATCCTAGTAAATCCTCTCAAGGTTGAGGCAATAGTTCAATTTCCTCCCCCATGCACGATACCCCAACTTCAGAGCTTACAGGGGAAAGTGAATTTTATTCGTTGTTTTGTCGTAAACTACGTCGAGATCACTAAAGGGTTTATGCGTCTTTTGAAAAAAGGGGTCCCATTCTGTTGGGATGAAGCTACTCAGTGCTCCTTTGAAGCGTTGAAATGTGCCTTGACGTCTACTCCTCTACTCCAGCCTCTTGATTATAACAAATATTTCTTGTTGTATTTGGTTTCTACAGAGTCAACCATCGGCATGGTATTGGCTCAAGAAGATGATATGCTCAAGGAGAACGTTATATATTACCTTAGCTAAAGCCTGGTTGGACTGGAACTCAACTATTATCATGTTGAGAAACTTGGTTTGGCAGTTGTTCATGCTGTCCAACGGTTTCGTCACTACATTTTTCTTCGCAAGACCACGGTCATTGTCGTCGTCAACCCTTTCCAATATGTGTTAACACGATGGGTCATTGGCAGAAATATTAGTAGATGGATAGTCATCTTACAGGAATTTGACTTGGATTTTGTTTCCGTGAAATCCAAAAAGTATTTGGTCTTTGTTGAACTCATTTCATAACTTCCAGTCGAGTCTACTGATATCATGGCCGAAGAGTATGGAGATATACTTGTGTATCTCTAGACCTTGAAGTGACCCCCTTCTGCTTCCCACAATGAGAGTTGATGAATTCGACATCAAGCACGTAACTATCTTATACTTGACACTCTGTATCATTGAGGCATAGATTTCATTCTTCAACGATGTCTTATCCACGAAGAGACATAGCTCGTTTTGAATGACTGTCACACTGGAGCATGTGGCAGTCATTTGTATGGGTTGGAAACAACCCAAAATATTCTACGTGCAGGTTACTTTTGGCCCTCATTAATCAAGGATTATATGGAAGCGGTCAAGAAGTTCCACCCATGCCAGATCTTATGTCAGAAGATGCGGGCACATCCATCTCCTATGTTTCCTGTCATTGTTGTTGTTCCTTTCACCAAGTGGGGGATTGAATTTACTACATTTCACCTGGATTCATCTCGGGGGCATCGTTACATCATTGTAGTCGTAGACTACTTCACCAAGTGCGTCGAAGCTATGCCAACATTCAACAATTATGGAAAAACAACGACTCTTTTCATTTTTAATCAGATAGTAGCAAGGTTCGGTATCCCGAAGGATATTGTCAATTACCATGGTAGTCACTTCCAAAAGAAAATGATGATTTAATTAACGTCAAAGATCAGGTTTAAACAAGAAAATTTTTCACCTTATTACCCACAATCGAATGGTCAGGTTGAAGCTGTGAATAAGTCCTTCAAGACTATTCTTCATTGGACGATCAATTCTGCCAAGTCAAATTGGCATTTTATGTTATATTCAACGTTGTGGACCTACTGAATGTCTGTGAATACTGCCAATGGTTTTTCACCTTTTCAACTCATATACGGGATGGAAGCAGTCTTACCTATTGAGTGTCATATTCCTTATTTAAAGTTGGTAGTGGAATTATTGTCGGACACTTCACCGCTTGAGGAACGCCTTCTATATCTTGAGCAACTTCGTGATGCAGCCTTATCCAATGAGTCTCATAAGCAACGAGTCAAGTGTCAGTACGATCAGTCCATTCATTCTCGCATTTTTTTCGAAGGCGATCTTGTCCTGGTCTATGATCAAGACAAATATCCCATGGGTGCAGGCAAGTTAAAACCCATGTGGTTCGGACCATTCATTCTGAAAGAGGTCTTAGATAAGGGCACTTACCGTCTGGTTGATTTTGAGGGAAATGCCTTGGCGGAGCCTAAAAATGGGCTCTACCTTAATAAGTATTACTCTTAGGTTGGTCACATGGGTGACTTATTGTATATATGTATAGCTTCTTATACATTTTGGTCTTTTTTTGTGGACATGTAGTTATTTATGTCTTCTTTTTTTACTGTGGCATATGTCAAGTGAATCAGAGGTTTATTTTGGGTTTGCGTATGGCGCTAGCTGGCACACTTGGAGGCTTTCTTCCGCAACTTGGGTAATTTTCTCACATGGAGGCCAGTTGTTATCTTCTAGAGGTATTGTTTTAGGTGACGCTACAAACAATGTTGTCGAGTACAACGCAGTGATAGAATTACTTTGTGATGCTTTGTCATAGGGTATTTATCGCCTCCAGGTCTACTTAGATGCTCAGTTGATGGTGCCCCAGTTAAATGGGGTCTATCATGTTTATGATCCCACTCTACACCGACGATTCCTTAGGGTACGTCTCTTAGAACGATCGTTCAATTACATTACGTATATCCATGTTCCTAGGAGATTTAATCATCTAACAGATACTCTAGCTAATCAAATTTTAGATTGGCATGTTGCACACACATAAAAGAAAAGTACACACATACACATGTAAATACATTTGTAAAATTTCATCCATAAGATAAAAAATATGTAAATATATATATGTCCAAATTAGTGTCATGAGTACATAGGTGGGCATGAAAGCCTCAAAAGTGATCAGTATACATCGTTGGGCTTATGCCCTCAAAAAATATATATAGTACAAAAAGTTTCCTCGACACATCAACGGTTTAATGTTATCTAAGGACGAGGCCTATTGGACCTGCTATAGTGTACAATGGCATTGGACAAACGTCGGAATAAATGGACCCAAGTCTGAGGCACCCCCATTACATGAAGCTGCATAGCAGAGGGGAGATCCTCGATCTTGGCCATAGGTATAGCACAACTGAGCGCAATGACGTTGCACTCCACTCGTCGCAGAACTCTATCAACTTCTCTGGCTAGAGTTCCCCCTGCAACTATTGGTCCTCTGGGTGTTGCTCGTCCTACCTCAGGTTGAGGACGTTGTTGAGTCCTGGCGAAGTTTGTTGGTCGCATAGGCCCCACATCTGTACACAATATATACACGAATCAATACTCTATACACACATAAAAATGATATATATGAAAATTTAAAAATTAAATAAAATTTAAAAAATATGTTACCTATCTCGCCTCACTCCTCGTCGGGAGGCACAGGCATGTTCGGGTCTCTAGTGAATTTGATCCCTGCATATGGGTAATCCTCGATCACTAGGATCTGACATTCCCACCAGTCAAAAAATTGTCATCAAAGGCCTCTATGGTCCTCCCTCAACCCTGTCGAGGCAACAACGCTACCCACCTACTCACTACTGGAAAGGAGGCTACATACCCCCATACCATCTCTATGGGACTGAGACTGGGCACCCTCTCAAAGAATAAGGAGCACAAAATGGTACCAAACCTGAATTTCTTGTTAGTACATCGTCGACACTCTGTAATATGTCTCTTCATGCATACCAGCATGGTTGTATTCCAGTCGAAGATGGTGGCCTCCAAACACTAAATGACACATTGCATGTGTTGTCAGGAGGCCTAGTAAAGGGTTGCAGATCCAGTAATCCTCCCAATAAAAAGTAAGATCACGCGCAAAAATAAGCTGGTGATATTGTGGATTGGCACCTGAGAACCTACCTTCTCAGTGTCGGCCTCATAGTACATCTGAATGTAGTCCTCAATTTTGAAAGGCCCTGGAGGAAAATTCCTTAAGTTAACTGGTTCCCCTCTTCTCGAGAGGCCAGTCAAGAAGTATATGTCCTCTGTGGTTCGGGTCAGTGATTGACCCTCTAGCATAAAGGCCTCTGCATCAGGATGCCAATACTCCACAAGAGTATTAAGCAACCTCAGTTGTGCCCTCATAAATGAACGCTGGAAGAAATTCCATAACCCACACTGGAAGACATCGAACTCCTCATGCTCTCTCTCCCAAATGAACATACATCCTGTTTCATGGAAAAAATGGAGGAGAGTCAATACTTGCATTTTATTTTTTCAAAGTCTACCAAGGTGTATACGGGTTGTTTTGTACACAGTGGCATATGTACATGGGTTGTTAGTTTCCTACCTGAGTACATACACGGGCTGGCCTTGGACAACCCACGTACACGCAGGGCTTCTCTTTTTACAAGAGTGACACAACAACCCTACCTCAGTAGGTTTTGCGTGACCTCTGGGTCTTTGGATCTTTCTACTTCCTTGAGCAGGAATGGCTATTTATCTCCCACTGGAACCTTCACACATATAACCACAGGTCCTTCTTAGAAGTTTCACTTGTGCAAACAAAGCGCGAACCTCCACTCCACGTGACCAACCGATGTGACCACAACCTTCACCCAAAAAGGTATTTCGGGTTTCGTGACTTCGTGATTCCTATTGTGAGTCCCTTTGACTCCTTCAACTCCCGAAACCCCGAAATAGGCTTACGGATCTTTAATTACCCCCTTTATGTCTCAACCATGTGACCTCAGTTGAGTCCTGGGGTCTGCCTCTGAGCGCGTCTGGATTTCGAAAATTACGAGTTCATGATGAAATCTCTTCTCCCCTTCCCTAAGTCTGAACTCATGACTTCTTCTCCTCATATCGATGGCCCTAAGCTTCCCACGATCTGATGGTCTAGATTTTATCGGAATTTTGCGTATCGTGATTTCACAAATCAAGATCTCCAAGTCATAACCTTCACCACACTCCAACTCCCGAAATGCTGAAATCTAAAACCACAAGATCAACGACTCCCGTTGATCCAGATCTAACTACGACTATTCCTCTATTCTTACAATTGATAATAATGAATACATTACAATACATATGAGGGAGCTTTCTAGAGTTTTCCCCCCTACAACTCTAAGCTATCTAATCGAATTAAAGTCTACATCTAATTTACATTCATTACATTAATTGCGTCCAACAAACAGATGAGAGCAACCGCTCAAGATCTGTGTTACAATATCCAAACCATAAAAGCAAAAATATATTTTCTAGATATTACATTAATGCTTCATCCTTCCAAATTCAAAACATTCTCAAAATGTGCGTTGGTGTGTATCTAGTTGTCCTTCCTCTTTTTCGCTTTCTTTGCTAGCAATGCTCCTGCATCATACTCCTCTGGCTGAAAAATTCATGGGCTCCTGTCCATGCGCTCTTGCACCATTTGTCCATGTTTTTGGATATTTGATTCACTTTCCCAACTAGCATCCTCAATTGGGTGTCCCTTCCACTTTACCAAGTATTCAAAATACATCTTTATTTGGGTCTTCTTGCTAACTCTCTAATCAATGATCTTTTCCATCTGCGACATGTCAGCTACAGGCATCTGTTTGACCCATTGAACTTCCTTCTGAGTCTCTTCCACATATGATTCATCTGTTTTGTAAGGACACAGATATTCTACATTGAATATGGGTGAAATGCCCACACCATCTAGCAATTCTATCTCATAAGCATTTGCCTCAAATTTTCTCATAATTTTACACGGTACTATCTTTTTCATTTTCAGCTTGTTATACGTTCCCCTTGGGAATCTTCATTTTCTTAGGTGTGCTAAAACTAAATCTCCCACTTCGAACTGAAGCTCTCTTTGGTGTTGATCTACTCTGTGCTTATATTCCTGGTTGGAACTCTACAACCGCTCTTTGATCTTACTGTGGAGCTCTTGCATCTCTACTACAAAATCTTCTGCTCCAACACTTCTATACTCATGTTGCTCCAAGTCTCTCAACTCAGATACTCCTCTTGGTTGCATTCCATACATTATCTAGAATGGGCTTTGTCCTGTGCTCCGGTTAGGTGAGTCATTATATGCAAATTCCACTTGTGGCAGAATTTGATCCCACTGACTGTGATGTTCAGCTACTAAACTCGTCAACAATTCTCCCAAGGTTCGATTTACTACCTCAGTTTGTACATTCGTCTGAGGGTGATATGTTGAGCTAAAAGATAAATTTGTCCCCAACTTCTTCCACAGTGTCCTCTATAAATGACCAATAAATTTGGTGTCTCGATCCAAAACAATACTCTTGGGTAAACCATGTTGTTGAACAACTTCTTTGAAAAACAGGTTTGCAATGTGTGTTGCATCACTGGTTTTTTGACATGGAATGGAATGTGCCATTTTTGAGAATCTGTCGACTACCACGAATATGGAATCACAACCTCTTTATGTCCTTGGCAGTCCCAACACAAAATCCATGCTTATCATGTCCCACGGCCTCTCTGGTACTGGAAATGGTTGATACAAGCCTGTATTTTGTCTTTTCCCCTTTGCATGCTGGCAAATTCTACACATGTTCATAAACTTCTTAACATCCATCATTATCCCTGGCCAATAATATAAATTGTTCAGTTACGCAAATGTTTTTTCATGGACAAAATGTCTAGCCAATCCCCCACTATGTTTTTCTTTCAGGAGAGACTCTCTCATAGAACTCTTCGGGATACACAACTGATTTCCTTTGAATAATAATCCATCCTAAATTAAGTATTCAATCCATTGGCTTCTGTCTCTTAGAATGGGATTCTCACATGCTTCATAAGCGTCCTTAAAATATGAATCATCTCTGTACATATCCTTAAGGCTATCAAAACCTAAGGTCTTCACATGAAACTCCTACAAAATCAAACATTTCCTACTCAATGCATTAGCAACCTTGTTAGCAGTTCCATAAATGTTCTTTATAACAAAATAAAGTTTTGCATAAATTCAACCCATTTTGTATGTTTTTGGTTCAATTTTTCCTGTCTGGTTACTTGTAAAGCATGGTTGTCATTGTACAAAAAGAACTCTTTTAGAACCAAGTAATGCCTCCATTTCTTTAGCGTATGTATGATTGCATAAAACTCCTTATCATACGTGGAATAATTATTTTTGGCATCATTCATATTTTCACTAAAGTAAGCAACTGGTCTATTGTCTTGACTTAAGACTACTCTAATTGCAAATCCACTTGCGTCACATCTCACTTGAAATGTTTTACTAAAGTCTGGCAAAACCAGAAATGGTTGTCCAATTATCTTCTCCTTTAAAAACTTGAAACTTTTTTCTTCTTCATCTATCCAATGAAAATATTTATGTCTTTTCTCGACTGTGTCCATCATTGATGCACTAATCCCACTAAACTTTCTGATGAACTTCCTGTAAAAACTGGCTAATCCATGGAAGCTTCTGACTTCAAAGATACTCCTTGGTGATGGACATTCTTTGACCGTGTTTACTTTCTCAGGATCCATCTTCAACTTATTCGAAGAGATCACAAAACCTAAATAAATGAGCTCTCTCTTCATGAAAGATGACTTCTTCAAATTTATCAGCAACTTCTCTTGTTGTAACCTCCTCATCACTAAAGTTGAATGTCTCAAATGTTCCTCCTCAGTCTTACTGAAGATCAGTATATCATCAAGGTACACAATTACAAATTTTCCAATGAAATCTTTCAAGACTTTGTTCATCAATCTCATAAAAGTACTTGGCGCATGCGTCAAACCAAACGGCATGACAAGCCATTCGTACAGTCCTTCATTCGTATTGAATGTTGTATTCCATTCATCACCTTCCCTCATTCTGATTTGATGATATCCTCTTTTCAAATCAATTTTTAAAAAAAACTTTTCCCCACTCAATCAATCCATCAAGTCATCCATCCTCGGTAAAGGAAATCTATACCTGATGGTGATTTTGTTTATAGCCCTCAAGTCTATACACATTCTCCATCCACCATCCTTATTTGGACTTAACACTGTTGGCACAGCGCATGGACTCAAGCTTTCTTAACCAACCCTTTGTCCATCAAGTCTTGGACTTTCCTCTTAACCTCTTCATTATCCTACGGCATCATTCTGTACGGTGCTTTGTTTGGCAAACTCGCTCCTGGTATAAGTTCTATGTGATGGCTTATACTCCTGATGGGTGGCAATGAACAAGGTAAATCATCCACCACTATATCAGTGAAATTCTCAAGCATTTCCTGAATTTCCTCAAGTAGATCATCTATCGAGGTACTGGTCAAGATGACTCTAGGTTTTCTTACCACAACAAACTGCATTTCTTCATCTTTCTTGACTTCATCTAGAAGTTTTTTCCCACTCATGAGAAGTATATTATTTCTTGTTTCTTCCTTCACCTTCTTATCTTCAATTGGCAGCAACATATGCATCCTACCATTCTTCTCCAAGGTGTATGTGTTCTTTCTTCCGTCATGAACAAAAATTATGTCATATTGCCATGGTCTCCCCAACAAAATATGACAGACATCCATGGGAATAACATCACATAAAATATCATCTATGTAACCCCCTATATTAAATTCAATTAAACATTGTTTAGTGACTGTTACCTTATATCCTTTTTGCAACCATGAAACCTTGTATGGGCTCAGATGTGCAACTGTCTCCAATTCCAGCTTCTCCACCATTTCTGTGGATACTAGATTATTTGTGCTTCCACTGTCCACTATCACCTTGCATACCCTATCCTTGATCTTGCAAGTAGTTCTAAACAAACTGTTTCTTTGGACTGGATTCTCTATCTCTTTCTCTGGCTTCAAGATAATTTTACTCGTCATTAAAGATATTCCACCTTCTGCATCTTTTGCCTCAACATTTCGCATCTGATCTTCTGAAATGTGAGCTTCGCCTCCTCCATCCCTTTTTCTATCAGAACATTCAAAATATTTGTGTCCAATCTTTCCACATACAAAACACTTTATTTCACCTCCTTTGCCTCTTCCTCTTCCTCTTAATTGAGGAAAAGTGTTCCTATCATCATATTGTCCTCCTTGTGAACTCCCTCCCCTTTCTGGGTGGTTGTGAGATTTATTTTCTTCATCCTTGGGCTTCTGTACTCTGTCCTGGGCAACTGTTTTTCCTCTGCTTTGACTTCTACCTCTTCCCCTTTGACCTTGCTTTCGGGCCAATTTCACTTCTGCCTTTGAAGCAATTTGATAAGAATCTTCCACATTTCTAATTGTCACCATGCTCATCTCGTATTGAATTTCATATTGTTGAAATAATGTAACTGCGAAGAGCATTCGTATTATTATTTTTATTTTATTATTAGGATTAATCCCCATTGTGGATTAATCATGTCGTTAATTGTATTAGGACCAAATCCCCTTTTGCGGATTGGTCATCGGACAATTGTAATAGGCAGAATAAGAAGTCAGCCCCAACAGTTATTATTGAAGACCCAAAATTAATTAAAGGTGGGTTTACCCACCCAGAGTAAGAGGTCATCCTTGCCATTGAAACCCTTTCACACGTGCCAGTATTCTATATATAGGAGGCTAGCGCCTCACTTTATACACACAACTCACTTGCTCATTATCTTATGAAGCAAGCTGCAATTACCAGTTAGAGAGAGGAGAAGAAGAGTGGTGCATCTCTTGGGGAGGACTATCTGTATTGGTTTGATTTATTTCTTGAACATTGTATAAGCTATTTATGATAAGGAAGTTTTTGTTGGGTTTTCTTCCCCTAGAGGGTTTCCCAGGATAACTATTGTGTCTCTTGTGAATGTGTATTTCTCAATGACCTTGTTTTTATGATGCTCTTATCTATTGAAATGCAAAAGAACTATAATAATGGCATAAACATTAACATGGTATCAGAGCCAACCTGAAGGAAGCACAATTTGCAAGAGGAAAAATGTCACTGTTGCAACACTTGCAAATTAGGGTTTTGCAAAAGTAACTCTTTTCAGCTCCCTAAACACATAGAAAGTTGTGCCCTCCCCCCAAGATCAATTTGGCACCTAGAGCGCACCTTTTCAGTGGCTGGATCTCCCAGAAAGTGAAACCCTAGTTTCACAAAAGTACTAGAAGTACCAGAAAACCAGTACCAGGAGTACCAGAAGCACTAGTGTAGAAATCCGCAGATCAGATTTGACGAGGTAAAAAATGGATTTTCTCAGATCCAAGGACACCAGGCTACTCGCCTCATCCAAGCGCACCTCCTGGTAAGGTCAAAATTTGATTTTAAGCATTTTCAATTTTTGGTCATTTTCGTAGCCTCAAGTACAAGATGTCTGCAAGCACAAAGCTTGTTGAGAAACTAGAAGGCATAGACAACTTCCATGCTTGGAAGTATAGGATCAGTCTGATCCTTGCAGAGAATGACCTAGCAAAATTTATCAAAGAAGAAGTGGAGGAACCTGAAGATGCCATAGAGAAAGCAAAGCATCAGAAGGACTCAATCAGGGCTCAAAGAATCATCGTAGATTCAATCAAAGACCACCTGATCCCATATGTATCATCCAAGAAGACTCCAAAGGAAATTCTTGAATCTCTAAGAAAACTATATGAAGGAAAGAACATCAATCGAAGGATGAATATAAGAACTCAATTGAATAATACCAAGATGCAGAAAGGAGAAATGATTCAAGAATATTTCTCCCGAATCTCAGAAATAAAAGAACAGTTGAAAGCGATTGGAGACACCATCGACAAAGATGAATTCATAATAACATCCCTAAATGGTCTCACAAGACCTTGGGATGCTTTCACCCAGTCAGTATGTGGCAGAAAGGAGAAACTACAGTTTGAGAGCCTATGGAAAGAATGCACCCAAGAAGAGACAAGGGTAGCCAACCATCAAGCACTACTAGCAAGGGATGATGATCAAGCCCTAGCTACTCATACAAAAGGAGGAAGGAAGAAACCCTACTTAAAAATGGAATCTCATAGAGAACCGCAACCATCAAACAAATTCAACAACCAAGAATCTCATTCAAGAAATTTTCAGAGGAAAGGACAACGCAAGGGACAATATCTCTCATCTATACAATGTTATCATTGTGATAAGATGGGACACAAGGCGAATAATTGTCCAGTTAGAAGAGAAGAGTACAAGAGGAATCACAAAAGGCAACATGCTCACATAACCGAAGATGAAGAACCACCTATGAAGATGATTAAGGACCATGTCTTGATCTCATCTCTCTCAGGATCTGTATCACCTGGAGAGGACACATGGCTCATTGATAGCAGTGCATCAAAACATATGACGGGTAAGAAAAATACTCTCTTGTATTTCAGAAAAGAAGTTTTCTCATAAAGTAACTCTTGGAGATGATTATCAATATCCCATAAAGGGAATAGGAGAATCAAACTACAAGCTAGATTCAGAAAACTCAATAACAATGAAGGACGTACTCTATGTACCAGGCCTAAAGAAGAACTTACTCTCCATATCATCTTTAGACAAGAAAGGCTATAGAGTTTCCTTCATAGATGGAGAATTTCTTATGTGGGCTGAGGGAAAAACCTTAAATGAAGCAATCGTCATTGGAAGTGAAGAAAATGGCTTATATAAGCTGAAGGGTCACCCAAAAACTACCATGACCCATGCCATCGAAAACTCATGTGAACTTTGGCATAGAAGATTGGCCAACATCAACTACAAGGCACTACCATACATATGCAAAGTTGTCACAGGTTTACCAGAACTCAAGGTTGATCAGGAAGGCATATGCAATGGATGTGTGCAAGGGAAGAAAATCAAGAACCCTTTTCCAAAGAGGGATAGAAAAGCAGAAGGAGCATTGGAACTCATCCATTCAGACGTGTGTGGCCCAATGCCATCATCCTCCATTAGCGGGTATGTATACTATGTATCATTTATTGATGATTATTCTCATAAGACCTGGATATATTTCTTAAAATCTAAAGA